>CM031857.1:20736966-20954991 GCA_018697195.1 Certhia americana
CCCCGGGACACGAACCCTCGGCCCCCGGGACACGAACCCTCGGCCCCCGGGACACGAACCCTCGGCCCCCGGACCCGCAGCGCCGCCTGCGGGCGGGGGACGGCGCCCCCTGGCGGGGCCGCGGGGGGCCGCAGGTGCGGTGCCCGGGGCCAGCGCCGCCCCCGGCTCGTCGCTGTCCCCCCCCGCCCCGGTGTCACCCCGCGTTCTCTGGCCCCGTTCCACCGCCTTCTGCAGGAGATGTTGCTCCCACCCCTCGGCTTTCCGCGGGCGGCGCCTGTTTCGGTAGCAGGCGGGGCTGTTTGCGTAAATGCCTCTCCCACGTGTACGGAAAGGCGACTTTTCCCTTATGTGCAACTGTTTGTGTAAGAACGGGGGAAGGAGCAAATGAAACCCGTCTCGTTTACAAAGCCCTACGCTGTCCCCTTGTCTGTGCGGTGCTAAGGGACAGGCATGAAACTGCCTGCGTGAAAGTGTCTCTGAACCCCACCGGTGACCTGGCCTTGCTGGGTGGCACCGGGGATTTGTGAGGCACTGACATGGCAACAACTTGTAGACCAGCCAGGCCTTCCTCTGCGCCTCCTCTGCCCCCAAATGTTATCTGTAGCAGCGTAACACATGTCGTGCTACTGCACCTCCAGAAAGGGAAGAACTCCGTTCAAAAGCAAGTTAACTCCGAGCATCCTGTACGGCTGCTCCACAGCCTCCGTTCCACCGCCCTTCACGGCCAAGTGCTGTTAATAAGCTGGCGAGCCTGCCTGCAGCTGATGCTAAGTGAAAATTAAGTCAGCATGCTTCGATTCCCTAAAAGCCTTCACAAATTTTTCATGATGAGCTGCTAAGCTCTACTGAAACCGGAAAATGTTGAGGCTATTACAGCATCAGAAGGGATGTTTGCAGGCTCAGGTGCAGACAAGTGTGAATTTGCGCTGCCTGTCTTTCCAGATGCTGGGATGTGCGCTGCTCCAGAAGATGCTCAGATGCACGAGCATGGGACTGGCATCTGAGCCAGCAGATCACAGCCATGCCCCAAAACGGGTGCCAGCCTGAACTGTCACCAGCCCCTGTGGCTTGCAGATTGGGTGGAGCTACTGTCACTATGCTGATACACCCCAAAAATATTGTAGCTCAGCTGTGGTTTTCAAAACATTAAGCAGGGGAGGAGGGGAGAAAGCAACACATTTGGGTTAAAAACCAGAATGTTTTTTCTCTCAGTCACTGAAACAGCTAGGAGTGCTTGGGTGGAGGGTGGATGAGGAGCAACACTTGACCAAGTGACTGCACTTATTTACACACCACAAGAAGTCTAAAGACTTCATTGGATCTATTTGTTTGGCACTCATAACAAGAGGATGGGTACCCAAGTCCTAATCTTACAGATACCTGCAGGTATGTGAGCATGGATTACTGCTTTACCTCCTCTCTTTTCCCCCCATGTTCAACTTTGACTTTTTAACATTACTTTTGCTTGTCATGTAGCAAAAATTGTTCCCTACCATGCAACATAGACATAATAAGAATACCTAAACTGTCAGGAAAGTTTAGGTATTATTATATTAACCTTCATTATGCAGGGGTTCTGGGAATCAGGCCTAACCCATGAATATATCCAGAACTGAGTCCATTTTAAAGTTAATTCTTGTCCTGGTTGAGGGGTGGGCTAAGAAAAGGTTCAAAACGATCAATATGTATTGGAGCCTCTCAGCTGCTCCTCTGAGCGTTGGGTTGGTTTTTTCCCTGCTTTTGAAAAGCTCTCAGAGAACAAAGTTCTAAGGGAGAGGAAAGGGAAGACTAGGGAAAAAAGCCACTATTTATTCAATCCTACTGATGGCATAAGTTTGTGTCTGAGGATAAGGATAGAGGTAGATTCTACTCTCATATTTTTTTTTAAGGACAATATAACTTCTTGTTTTAGATGACAGCTTATACACATGAGCAGGTTAAAGGAGCTGCCAGAAGACATTTTTGGGAAACATGGTGCACAGGACAGCATGGGAACCAGGCTTTGCTGTTTCTAAGGATTCAGCACATCAGCTTTCCTGCAGATGGAATAATGAACTAGTTTCTGTCCTTAATGTATACAAGGCAATCTGTGCTTCATCCCAAATGGCATCTGTAATTAGCCAATAATCTGTTTTATTGTCTAAATGGGACAATCACTTTAAAATAAAAACAATTGAAGTAATTTAAAAATATACATTAGTCCCTAGATCTAGAAAAAACACCATCTGGACTGCAAGATTTCGAACTATACAGTTCAGGAGACACATCTTGAAAAGCACAGGGTATAAGAATCAATAGGGACAGAAATGAAGAAGAAAAGGACATCCAGTGTTTGCAGCTGAACATTTACTTCAAGGTTATTGCTTCACACAATTTGCTAGCTAATAAGTATCAAATTTTCCCACTGTGGTGTCACCTTTGCAGAGAGTTTTCCACCTACGTGCCCTGCCATTACCAGTCACACAGCAGCTTGTAATATTCCAAGAACTTCTCACTTGCTCTCTATGCTTTTTTTTTTTTTGTCTCCTCAGTCTGAATGTGCTCACCAGATGCAGTGACAGTTAAACAAAAGCACCATAAAAAAATAGACCAAAGAAAGGTCTAGCTAAATGCAGT
Organism: Certhia americana; assembly: GCA_018697195.1. Lineage (NCBI taxonomy): Eukaryota > Metazoa > Chordata > Aves > Passeriformes > Certhiidae > Certhia > Certhia americana. The sequence continues at coordinate 20,739,583 of CM031857.1, forward strand.
ATTTCTCAGTGGCTTGTTTTCTAGTGGTTTATCCTTGCTGGGATGAGTATGTAACAAGCTCTGCTATCCAGTGGAAATTCCAGAGATATGTTCATAGCAGAGATACCCAGCTCCATGCAGTTCTGGGCAACTATTGTGCAACAGTCAATCCAAACAGTCACTTGAATAAAGAACTACTAAATGCACTTGGTGGCTTTTCGTGTGTCTCTCATTTTGCTTGTAATTCATGGAAGCTCATAGAAATAAACATGTGTGCAAGAGAACAGTCATGATGGCACAGTTTTGTAGATGTTTGTGAGAAGGCAAGAGAAACATTCACATATCATGCTGGAAATCAATTTTAAGCTCAAGAGTTATTCAATCAAGACCAAGTCCCCATGTTGTCTGGCAATATGCCTTTTTGCAGACTCAAGAAACAAACTTTCTTGGTTCTTGGAGGAAATAATTTGGAAACAATTCATAGTGTGGACAGTATGACCATTTGACCCATTCACCAAACCCTTCAAAATAACCAATTCATCCTTAACTGTATTTCTTTATTGCTAATTTTGAGCAATGCTGGGGTTGTGAAGAGAATCTGCCTGGGGGACTTCTAGCAGCAGATAAGGTATGTGAAGAGAGGACAAAGCAGGCAGATACCTCCAGCTTTCCCATTCACTGAAAAATCTGAGTAGGGGCAGTATCACCAGACACACCTCTGAAAGGAAAGCCCTGAGGTGTGGTCAGATCAGTTATGTGATGGGAGAAACAGACTGGAGACTACATAAGAAAGAAAAGCTGAACTGTGAAAGTGGAACAGGTAGGAACTGTCATGTAACTTCCCTGTGAGGTCTGTCGTTTATCCAAGGCTCAGAAGTATCTCTGTTACGCTTCCATGTGATGTATTTAACACCAGCTCTGCAGAACTGCCAAATCATATGATGAAACTACGGAAAACACAAGCTAAGGGAATAAATCTCACATCACTTCAAGCTGAATTTCAGGCTCTTTCCCTCCTCCCCTCCCCTTCTAGAATAGTTCTTTTTGACCACTTGTTTCACACTCTAAAGCCCTGGAATCTTGATATGCCAGGCAGGAACTGATACGTTGTGCATCTGTAATATGCATGCCTTGTAGCCCCTTATTCAAATGGTGTTGTTTCATTAGCAACAGCTTAAAAATTGACTCAAACATTATGTTCATTGCACACAAACATTTCTCACAAAGCCTTCTGTTCCCATTGAGGCTAAAAAATTCCATTGTATGCGTAATCTTTTATGAGTGCATTCTTTGAATACTTTATTTCTTAGAACTGTAACAGTTCTGTTTATAAAAAGGAATGATACTGATAGCAATGTTAGGAACTTTCAGAAGGGACCACTTAGATCTTTAAATTTCCATATTAGTCCTGTTTCAAGAAAAATACAAAACAAAACAAAGAGCCTCAATTACATAGTTTAAATTCTTTAAGAAGCAGCTTCACATGCCAGGCTAAGAGGATAGAAAACCCAATCTTTACCCTCTTGATCAGATCCTGCAGCCTTCTAAGGACAGCTTCACACAGGAGTTTTTAATTTGGCACGGGTTTAACTACCAAATCAGGTTTTCATGTTGGACTGGGATATTTAGAGATGATAGCAAGCTGAGGGCTGAGAAGCAGCACAGGGCTGACTGCTTCCTAAGTTTCACAGGGAGCAGGGGAAAAAAACCCCCAGGGATTCCATGTATGTCAGCCAGGATCTGTGTCCAAGGAAACAGATGGAATGGTATGCCTACTGTCCTTTATATTCAGATACTTTTAACAGGAGTTGCTTCAACTGAGACAACTGCAGTGCAACACTTCAGGACAGGACTTGGAGACTAATCTGACCACCTGAGTGCTGTTCAGAAACAATTCCCACTAAATCCCCCCACTTTGAGCACAACAGCTGTAGAAATCTAGCATGCAAGCAGTTGCTCTGAATTACAATTTCTTTTAATTTAGAAGAAACATTTTTCTTTTTAATGAACATCCTGTCTCTCAGTTTAATGAAGAACAATGATAAATAGCACATTGCTTTAACTGTTACAGTTACCAAATAATCAATCTCAAGGAAATATTCCCTCAGGGAAGAATTCACTCTCTCACAATGACACATGTTGGAAAAGGCAGTCAGCACTGCCATGGGTGACCCATTTTTGTGTGCTTCACTCTACTGTTGGTAAAGGCTGTAGTCTTCTACAAATCTTCTGAGAAATGAGGACACATGGGAGGATGGGGATAATGCTCTGCTCTATTCCTTCTGCAGAGGCAATTGTACAGTGACTGAAAAGCATTATATCACTGGACAGGTAGACAATTAATTTCTGAATTCAATAACTCAACAATCAGGGTAAAGAAATAGATCTGACATCCTTCTTTATGAAAAAGCTCCTCAATGCCTCAGTCCAACTTATCAGAATTAAGTGTAGACTTAAGAGTTCTCTTTCCACAGAGGCACTGCACTAGATTAGAAATAAGGGCATTAAAAGTTTTCAGTGTTCAAAGCTTGCATCGTTATGGATCAGTACTTCATGGGCAAATTAAGACATTTCTCTGCTCTACCTGATCTCCTTCTATAGCTTTTTTTTTTTTTTAATATCTTCATGTTTGCTAAAACAGTCTTTTAAAGGGAAACAGCAAAATATGCTGCTGCAGTAAAGCCTTGGAAAGAGTGTGTTTGAGGACAAAAGTACCCACAGTGACTGTGAAATACACCATTTGAAGAGCTTTGCTAAAGCTACTGCATGGACAATATATGGCCCCCTTTTTGCCATGATGTCTAAGTCATTGCAAAGTGAATACATCTTCCATAACAGAAAAGTAAGCCCCTTTGACCACTTGGTTTTCTTGACCTGCTTGAGTTCCCTCTTTAATCCTCACTCTACCTTCTATTTTCTTTCCACATCAAGCCAGCCAAAACACACTTATTAATCACTGTGCAGTTAAACACTGATATTTAATGAAAGTCCCTCCAATTAGGCTGATTTGAAAGCAAGCAGTCGCTCTGGAGATCCAGGTGGGACTGAATGCTTCTATTACCTCCTAATCCAACTTAGAAACATGCAGCATCCCATTTGAATTAGCAGTTGTTCTATGATGCCTAGAAGTCCCATGTTAGAGGAAGCAACTGAATTGAAACTCTAACACCAAGGCAATCACCTTTTTAATCTAATCTTGATCTTTGTTCTTCCAATAGCTGAGAGAACCTCGCTTTTAATTTGCTGCTCTTTCTCTTGCCATTTTCCTGGTTCTCCTCTTACACTGTTGCTGTGGGAGGAGATCATTCCTTACTCACAGCTTCTGTTAAGCTTGTTAGCAGCCCAGGTCTGGCCCATTTCCTCTCTTTCACTTTGAGTGCTAGTCTGAAATTGAATGAGTAAGTTTTGATTTTTTGCAAAAGCATTTGCTTCTTTTTCCTAACATTAAAACTAGTGCAAATTTTTAAAAAATAGCAGAATATATAAAGTATTTAAAATCCACGATGTAGTCCTTTGGCCTCTAGCTGAGGCCCAGGTAGAGACTCAAGTGTTGTGCATGAATGACATATGAACTTGCTGGAAACAGTCTGGAAGAGAGCAACAAGAACAAGGGGAGATCTACACAGCGAGACCTATGAGGAAAAACTGAGTAAGCTGAAACTGTTTCCTTCAGTGAGGAGAAAACCAAAGTGAAGAGAAACAGCAATATTTCAAAATGTAAAAGGCTCTTGCAGAGTGGAGAGGATTCCACCGATTTTTATGCTCGTCACAAATAGCATTGGTAGAGTGATAGGCTATTTGTTGACGGAAGGGAAAGAAACCATCTTGTTTAGGTTTTTTTTCTGTTATTTCTGTGAGAATTTCTTTCAGCTTTGGTGTATTCTATCCTTTTCACTACAGATTCATTCTCACTAGACTTAGTGCAGATTCTTTTATTCTATAGTACAGTTATCAACATTTTGAAGCATCTATGTTGCTGAACTCAGAGGAGTGAGCCAGCATTTTCCTGGATTTCCTTTGTTTTTAACTGTAGTTAAACTTTTCCTTCCTTTTCAGACTTCTTCTCCAAAATACTGGTAGTACTCTTCTGCAAATTGGAAACCAAATTCCAGCTCAGTGAGGGTGATTATTTGAAATACATTGCTATCCTAACACAGGAACCTTTGTATTTAATGTCTACACTGTATTCTGCCTGGCTGCCAGACTGCTAAGCAGAACTCCCAGAGGTAGCCAGGTTACTGTGCACCATGAGCGACTGGCTTAAGACAGTGCTACACCTTGGAAAAGAAGGTACATTAACTCAGATTCATCCCTATGGCAATGAAACCATCTCACTTTGAACTGGCTTAAAGAACTGCAAGAGTAAGCTCATTACAGCCCACAATATATCACAGAGAGGCTATCAGAGTTTCAGCACCTTTCCTTCCATTCTTGAGCCACTTCCCTGAACGATTCTTTTAGAATTTGCAGCCTAAGCAGTAAAAATTAAGGTTCAGCACTTGCAGTGGCATGGCAGCTGTTACCTGATGGTCTGAATTGTCAGACATGCTGTACAGTGTGTCTCTGTAGAAATGGTGGCACATACAATATTATATTAGGGCCACAGACTCCTTCTTTAGCAGAGCTAGAATTAAAAATATACAGTTCTCACCTTAACAGAATAGCTTACACAAAACTGCCCAAAACCTCAATTCCTTAAGATTTCTGAAGAGTCGCAAAATATATTTTGTAATGGCAGGTTTTATGGGAAAAGTTAAAATTTTACCTTGATCTTGCTTCTCTGGTTTATCATGGGGTTTTTGTCCCAGCTATTTGAAATTCAGGCAGCTATCAGCAAAGTCTGAAATACATTTTAAGCAAACAGCTCTTTGCTGTTACAAAGAGAGAAAAGCAGCTAAGAAAACCAGACATCCTGATGTTCTTTTTAGTGGTAAATCCTGACTATATGGTAGCAAGGGTGAAAAGGTCTTTCAAGAAGGTATTCTTTAGCTCAGAGGTAATGAGAGGCATGAAACATCAGTGAACTGCCGAATACCAGCGGGTCACTTCAAGAAAAAAGAAAAAATTGGTTTTCACCCATAAATTTTCTGATCAAACTGCAATTGATTTTAGAAAGTGAAAATAAATGGGGGAGAGGGAGAGAAGAGACAAAGCTGTATTTTATTTTAAATTTATTGAGTTATTTGGGGTGTGCTATCAAAGCAAAATTGCTGTAATTTCCCAGAGCACCATGGAAACAACGCATCTTTGTATGGAAGAAAAAGCTAACATCAGCAATCTAGTTGGTTGACAAGAGAAGAAATGACAGTATCTACTGCATTTTTTACCCTTACAAATCTCGTGCCACCCTTGCACAAGGCATTCCGACCTAGTGAATGTAATCAGAGAGCTGTAATTATTCTGTTATGGCTATTTCTGCCATAACTCCCTCCTGTGGACACTCTATTCTGGAACAATTAGTAAGAGTAATTATTTCAAAATGAAGTCAGTTTTATTCCAGAGTCCAATGTCCACATGAGGGAGTAACACTGAAATAAAGCTATTTCTGCTGCAGCAATGCTGATCAATTCTCCATGTAAACAAGCCCTTTGAGTCTGGTACTAAATTACTTAAATACAGATGTCTCTTGAGATTAAAATTCTGTAGTCCAAGAGAATTAGTCTTCCAAACCTAAGTGTATGGCTTCAAAAAACTGACCCTAAAAGAACCCAGAAACACTTCAATTCACTGGTTTATGCATCATTATTCAAGTTTAGGTTTTGTGAAATGGAACAGAAATAACTGTAGTACTAAGCAACTCTCTCTCACACACACATACACCTTGGAGTGTCTTTGCTATCCCAAATTACTAGAAAGTTTGGTGGGTGACAAGAGGAGAGGTCAACAAAAGATAGGTAAATGCTACATGAAGATGTAGCACATGTCCTGTGCTATAGAGTTGCAAACACATAAATGTAATACCATAACATGTTATAGTCATTCCTGATTGCCATAAAATTCTAAGCAATATCTTGGAAGGTAGTATTGATCCTTGTTACTATATTTCTACTCATTCTGGAGGATGAGGATGGGGAGAAAGGAAGAATTGTCTCTTCTAGGGAAAAAACCATTTTTCTCCCATCTCAGGATAATTACAACAGCAGCTTCCTATTTCTTTTTGTGGAAGCTTGCCTTACCATAAAAATGACAAAGAGCAGGCTCCAAGACTCTAAATCCCATGTGCAACAATGACATGAAGAAGACTTTCTCTGGAGCTCTTTTCATGCATTAGGCTCCTCCTGAAGGCTTTGTGACTCCAGAAAGAGAATAGCCTCCGGTTGTCCCTCAAAGGCAGGTTAGCTTTGCATTGTTCACAAACCTGAATCATGCCAAAGTGACAGCATTTAGATTATGAAGAAAATAAATCTATTGAGAATATTCTTCTTTAGTTATCACCCCACCCTATCAAAAAACTAAATAATTAAGAGCAGTTTTTTTCGAAGCACATTCAAATGCACAAAGCCCTTTCTGGCTGCTTTTCCACCAGATTTAACATCCTACTCACACCCATCTCAGGAGCACATCTGTTCTAAAAGATTTTAAACTTTTCTTTAAGGATGAAAAATTAATTTTCTTCCATCCTCAAAAGTGATTTGGTCACTGAAGCTGAGTATTATCAAATGGATTCGTTTGAACATTTGAAAAAAAGTTTTCCTTCTTTCCATAGCCACAAACTGAAGAAGTCTAGGAAAAGCTGAACCCCTAAAAGATGAAACTACAGCACAGATGTTTTAGCCAAGGTTCAGAGAGCTGTCTGCACTTTTCCATTTATAAAATGAGTTTAAATAACAGTTGCAACAAACTCTCACATGTGGATAAATTACATTCTCTTTAAAATCACACACAGTAAAGCATCCCATGTAGTGCTTTAACAAATGCAGATTTCTTTCATACAGATCCATTCCATCAAATTCCTGCAGTTTTTCCCTGGTTTGAAGAAAAGATGCAAACTTATCCTTAGTAAGAGAGTGAGGGTATAAAAGATACTTCATTTACAAAAGCTGCAGTAGTGTGCTGGTAGATCTTACTGCTCTTCTCTTACAGTGAAGAGATGTTACATTTACAGGCACTGAGTGAAGCTCTCACTGCAGCCACTTGGCCTTGTAAGAGATCACCATAAATAGGTTGTGAAATCAAGAGATTTATATGAAAACACTTGAAAAGCGTTCAAGGACTGTGTATATTAAACCAATCCTGATTTATTCAACAAAGCTGTCAAAGTTATTTATACAGTGGAAGATACATACAAGATTATTTGCCAAGACTTTCATCCTTACATAACACAAACAGATACACACTTGAAAACACCCCACAGAACTTGTCTACCCCAGTGGGTGCAGATTGACCCAACCTCACTCTGTTTGTACTCTGAACAGGTGGGATAGAAGCCAGTCCCACTCTGAAATCCATGCACCCTTTAAACATTGTGCTCTATCTACGGTAAGTTTTTTGCCTTTTTGTCTCTCAAAAACAAACAAGAAAACCAAAAACCTAACAGGCTACCCCACCCCCACCAAAAAAAAAAAAAAAAAAAAAACCCAAAACAAACCAAAACCCATCTGAGTGCCCCAACACCTTAAAACAGGATAAAGAAAGTAATCTGACTTCTTCTGGTATTACTGTTCAAAAGACCACTTTCTACCTTGTGTCCCTGTAGGAATGGCATAATGGTTGCAAAGAAAAATAGATTACCAGTTTATAGAGTAGTTTTATATGGGAACTTTGGCTTCTTTTTATTTGACTGTAAGTACAGAATTCCAGTTTTGGTCACCATCATTAGGCATTTTGACATATCTAACCTGAAGAATACTGACGACATGTTTTGGATGATACAGAGAAAGCAGATCAGATGATGTATTTCTGACATGCCTCAAACAATTGCTCTTGGACTCAGAAAATAGGAGTCTTTACTCTCAGAGGTTCCATTTGGCTTCATGTGAGAAAAGGAATGACAACAATGACAACATAAGGAGTGACAATTTCCTGCTTTGCTACCTTCCAGTGATAACTACAATGAATCCTGGTGTAAATCATTTAATGTCTTTTCACAAGATTTCAAAATATATTCATTCATTTTGAGGGTCCCACTTTGAGGCACCTTAGTCCTTGTGTTTGTACCACCAAGAGAAGGAGAATGGATCCTCAAAGAACAGGTACTCAAGGCTTTGGAATACAAGTTTTTTACAATACAAATTTACAATTTACAATACAAATTTACAATGTAAAATTGCTTGCTTTGAGACTCAAGTATAGGGATTGCTAGAATGTAAAAAATTCTGGAATTTAAGAGTGACAAGCATCAAGTGTTCATCACTGCTAATACTAACTTTCACTGGGGATGTAACTAGACACTGTTTCTGAATAGCAGCCTGGAGAGTCTGGAACTGAACACATTGAGCACATAGTGGTATAGTCTGGTGGTTTTTCCAAACCTGTAAAACTGGGGCAACAATCTTCACATAATGAGTTTAAACTAATTGAAATTAAGGTTCTGCAACATTTTCAAGAGATTATGCTACCTGTAAAAATTACAGAAAATAATTTAAAATCCCCTACCCTTTATTTTGTACTGTTCATAATGTGGCTCATAAAATCAAAGTTTATGTTAATTGGCAAATAAATCCAGCTCCAACTCAAGAGAAACAGTAGCAAAGACCTTCAGGAACTATAAATACGTTTGAAAGCTGCTTGAATAATTTGCAGATTAAATGAGTATGCTTTTACCAAAAAAAGGAAAAAAATACAGGAAGAGGACACCCTGATTACCTTCAGTTTGATAATCCAGTTGAGTCTACATGGATATTCAGACTCTTTTAACCTCTGTAATGGTGAGTCCCTGTGTAAGAACGGAAGGATGCTGAGGTAAAGTTGAGTTCTTCCTGACTGGGGACTTTGTAATCAAACTGTTTTAAATACATTGAATATCTTACAAGCAATGAAATGAAAATCCAGATGTCATAGAGAAAGTAAAAGGATTAGAGTAGGGATTTCATCCCTTGGAGATATCAACCTAAGACTGCTTTAGATGCCAGCTGAAGAGATGGAAGTGCAGCGAATGATTTTAACTTCTTATTTCAAATTGTCCAAATCAAAATATCTCAAAACCACTCAGTTTCACCAAATAATAAAGCTTGGTGACCTCTGTGAGAAACAAACTCTAAGGTGAAAAGACATAAACTCAAAGTGCCTTCTAAAACAACAGATTTGTTTTGTTTGATAAATGGTTATGCTTCCTATGCTTCCAGAATGGCCTTCCATGTGTTTCCTTATATGGGCAAATTTGATTTCCTCTTCATTGGAATGAACTTCATTGCCATGAATATATCCTGCAAGTCAGAAGGAAGAGAAGAAAAAAAAAAAAAAAAAAAAGCCAGCAGATCTTGGAATTTAGAACTCCCACAGACACAAAACAATTGCTATCTTAAATGTGAACAAACAAAGCAGAATTTTTTTCAGTTAAATTCAAAATTACTTGAACTGGCAATGGGACCAGGGTGGAGCTAATATATATCTATAAAAAACACAAATTGCCCAAAATATACACTTGAAATATCCTCCAGATCAAATGACAATATTCAACGCATATACTGTATTTTCCATTTCTCTATGCTGTTAAAAAATTAACTAATTAAATTGCCTGAAAGTTCCTGAAGATAAACAGCAGTATAGATTATAGTGTCTTTAAATGGGAAATAGGAGCATGAACATCACAAAGCAAGGAGGCTCTCCTGACTCCTCTTACAGGCACAGTCTTCTCTTTGTCCATGTTCCCTGCATAAATATAGGTGATCTGATAATTATGAGCTCAGTTAATCTATTTACTGGGAAATGAAGACAGTTTGCCTTTCTAAAACATTTAACTGTCTAGATTTAAGTAACTTGCAATTGCTGTTGCTTGCTGTGTACTGAGAAACAATCTGAGAAACTGCAAACACATTGTCAGGTGTACAGAAAATACTGAGAAAAGACCAAGTAAAAAAATCAGCATTTCAGGTGCCACATGATATTGAAAGACACTTCAGCCTCCATTTTACAGCTAAAAGGCAGTAAGGGTTTCAGGCTGACTTGCTTTGGATAAAATATCTCTCTTTTCCATTCACATGCTACAAGGTTCTGAGTAAAGAAGTGATTGCAGAATTTGCAAGCCAATGGCCAAAGAAACCTTGGCCTATGTCTGATGAGAGCTGCAGTTTCTTCTTGCAAGTTTGTTCTTGGTCTGTGCCTGCCACAGGTTGGTGGTTGTGTTTTAGACTTCCAGAGATAAGACATTCAGCTACCTTCTGCAGTGCAAAGTGTAATAGTGGTATTATGGATTTTTCATTGGTTTAATTGTCAGGATTGAATTTTTAAAAATTTAACAGTGGCACAAATCATGTCAAAGGCAGAAGTTTGCTCTAATAAATTATTTTTTAAAAGGCAATAAAATTCTAAGATTATTGATTACAGTGTCCAGAATAGGAAGAAATACACTATTGTCAGTATGAAGTCAGAGATAAAACACTGCCAAAGGAAAATGCCAGAATCAAATCCTTTCCACACAGAATGGAGAGCTAAGAAAATTTTGGTCCTCTTTACTCAGCATTTGAAGGCTGACTTGTATTCCTTTCAGACCCTGGTACCATACTTCCCTCTTGGCAGTGGTTGCTGGCAAAAGCAAATGAATCCTTCCAAGTTTTGGAGGTCATGGCTTTCACACAGCAAGCTCATGGACAGTAAGAACTGCTGGGGTTTTGCCATTGGTGAACTTCCCTATGAAAGCAGCACATTAGAGAACCCCTGAACAACTGAAGGCAGTAACTGAAGCTGTTGGAGCTTACCAGCCATCCCAAATTAATGGGAAACATTCCATTCCCATCTGCCACCATAGCAAGTTAGAACTTGCAATGCAATATGTAATTTCTAGGACAGATCTTTATCATAATGATTTACAAGTAGGACTTTCTATCTGAGACTCCAGATATCCCTGCAAGTATGTGCAGTCCTCAACACACTGCCCTGATTTACAGGTGAAGCAAGAGAGGCAGAAATAGCCAGATTATATCCAGTGCAAAGGAAAGACTTTAGTGAGGACTTTGAAGTGACTGTAAGTGGTAAGATAAGGATTCAGTCTCAAAAACTATTGCACTATGGAGGTCCATAAAGAGCAACTGTGTGATTGTCTATGATGCTACTGGATCAAGAACTTAATTTTCAGAGGATCCCACTACAATTTTTTCCCCACTGACACTGGAAGCTTAGGCTACCTTAACATTTACCCACTGATCCTATGAGAAGTATGTGCTTCAATTTTTATTTTTATTGCACCAGACCTGACCTGCAGTAATAAAAGTTATAATGTTGGTTCAAGGGTCTGAAAGCCGCTGAACCCTCCACTTGCACAGATTTCACAGTGGCAAGGACACTCAGGTCTTGGCAACAGGTATTGTGCATGTAAAACTATTCCCAGTCATATGAATTTTAATTATAAAGGTATTCTTAATGAGTATTTAATTCATTCTTCAGGAAGAAATGTTATCTTCACAAGAAAAATGAAACAATGAATAGAAGGGAGTTTCGGGAAGTGAAACAGAAGCTGCGTACAAAATCAAGACGGAAAACAGAAGCCAGATAGAGAATTTTCTTCTGGGATCATAAACCCTTCCCTAGAATCTGATCCAAGAATCCATATCACCTACATGTCAGTGGGGATCTGCAGATTTGCAGGGATATCAGTGAGAAGTTACACAAATAAAAGGAACTTCTTGCAGGAACAGGCTGGAGGCTAGAAGAGCTCCCATGATACTCATATATCTAATTAAGAACAGCAGATTGGAAGGGACTCTTGGGTCGTTGAGTTCAGTCCCTTGTTTTTGTAGGCAACCATGCCATATAATCTTTTTCATATGATGGCTCTGCTTATAATCAATTCGATTTTTTTTGGTTTGGGGGTTGGGTTTTTTGGTACTTTTGCTCTTGGTACTCTTAGGGGAGAGCTTCACAGAGTCTCATTTCTTTTAGAATGAGAAACCTTTCTAAATCCAGACTAACTGCACACAAATAGTTAATATCCATCTGTTCTCGTGTCAGCATTTCCCTTAGTTTAAAGAGCACTTTTTCTAATGTATTTATAGAATACAATCTTATCCCTCTTTTTGTTTTGCCTGAACATGCTGGTTAAGCTTTCTTATTCTTCCTTATATGCTCCTTCCAATCCTGGACAATCTAAGCACTTTTTTACACCTGCTTCTTTTTTAATCAAGATTTCTTAAGTAACAGGTAATTTGGCTGACTGATGAAAACCATCAGCTATAATGTTTCCCAACAATGTTTTTGGAAGTATCTTGAACTGAAGCAGCATGAAGCCCATTTCTGTCAGACATACTAAATGGAAATTTCAGAAAAAGTCACACTGCCTTCAGTGGGTGAGCCCTGTCTACTTTTTGTTTTCCAATATCCAAACATAATTTTCCAGTAAAAATATAATTTTCACCAACTATTAAAAATTTGGATAATAACAAAAGCTGGCAATATGTATTTGCACACATTTATGAAATGAGAAGCAATAGTACTTGTACCAGCACTGGAACAAGATCTTTCTGAGAATGAATGTTAAGTTGGTTGAATTCAAAAGCAACAAGACTATTATCAAATTATTTGATGAATAAATTATTTGAGCAAAATTTGTAACAATATATACAGAATATTTATCACAAAAAAGAATTCAAAAACTCCACTGTAGCTCACATGAAAGAATTCAGACTTATCTCATTGCTGGATGCTATATTTGGCATGAATTCCAAATTTGCAACAGGGTGGAGTATTTGATCAAAAGATCCAGAAAATTTACATGGGTAGCCAAAGTCAATCTGTCTGGCAAAACATACAGATGATGTTTCTCTCACATTGCTTTGGTATTTTGGAAAACTTGCAATATCAAATGAAAAGTTTGTATTCAATGCACTGGAAGCAGTAAGTCATTAAAAGGTGTTTTCTGAAGGAATAAGTAAGCATAGAAGACATAGGATTTGAGGCTGCAAATAGTCATTTTTAGTACACCCATAAAACTAATCCTGGAAATTTAAAATTGTTCCTCCATCTGCCCACTCTTTCAAAAGTGACAGCTGATACTTTCTACTGACTTGATACACCCTGAAGTGATACACATTTCTGATTCTGCTGAAAATTGTGCTCTTTGGAGTAGATCCTAAACTAAGACACCTCAAAGCACTAAGAACACATGAACGAGCTGGTAAGCATGCTTAGTATCTCATATATTATATATACTTGTCGAGAACAGTGGAAGAATAATCCAGCTACAGGATGTTCTAACAATGAACTCTTATTTATGAGCATCTTTCTTTTTCAACCACGTTCCAGTTTTGGAACATGGATTAAATTGATTTGTAACATTTTTATGGCCGACTCATGCTTACGGAGTAAGGGCACTAGTCATACTGTAAATCAGAACTGGTCCCATACTTACCAGATGTGCTTGCAAAAATCTTTGAATACTTTTAAAAAACAGATTCTTAAGCAGGAAGTCTTTCCACACTTCCTTCTTGGTCACCCTATTTAATCAATAGGCAGGATTAAAAACTCCACACTTTCTTCTAAAATCAAGCTGGTATTTGGAATTGGTGCAGTTGCTAATGCTAACTAACATTTCTATCAGTCAGAAGGAGTCTCCATTTAACTGGAGTGATGCCCTCTTGGTCCTGGAAAACTGCTGAGGTAAATTAGCTGTCAAGATAAAATAGACATATGTTCAACAAAAATGAGTTCTAATCTTACAACCATGTTTTCACTGCAATTATCATTATTGGAAGACATGAATTTCTCAGTACTTCCAACACGAAAAAGGAAGAATATGTAGACATATCATTATTGTCAAATATCAGTCAATTTAAAAAATCATATCAAGAAACCCGTTTTCATGTAATTACTGAAAGTCACGTGGAATTTCCAGTATTATCTGCAACTAAGTCTATTCCTTCTCTAAGGTCTTATACTAAAGTGTGGGTAAACTGGGAGGATTGAGAAAGTGACAGCTTACTTGCCCTGGCTGTCGGTGTGTCTCAGCACAACTTGATATAAAGCAAGCCAGCTCTAACCCCAGCTTTCAGGAACTGGGCAGTGAGAGCAGAACAAATAGTTTCAGCTTCAGCTTATCCAGGAACTCAAGAGGAATGAGTTATGCTGTCAGTGAAAACTGCTCAAGCCAAACAAATTTAATTTTTCATCTGTATTTGAATGCAGACATGCACAAACTTGGCATACACAAGGCACAGGAAGTGTATGTCATTTCATGAATTTATTGTCAGCAGTAGCAGTGAGATACCCCTAAAAGCAATTTGTGGGTGCTTTAAATACACTCCAGCACTTTATCAGAACAGGACTGGAAGTTAGAATGATATAAAATCAATCAGTGGTACCCTTCTCCCCCTCCTTGAAGTCTGATTTCAGTGGGATCAGAGTCAAGCCAGTCCATGGCATAGTTGAAATCTGTTGTAAGATTCAGATCTGTCTGGACTACTGCTGCATTAGTCATGGATCTCTCTGGCCTCCCTTCCTTCCTCCTCTTCTGTGCCCACCCTGTCAGAGCTTGTGTTACTGTTCCAAAGGTGCTCCTGCTTTAAAAAATGACCTCTGAGGTCTGTTTGCTTTTCCACAGGCATGGCTCTTACTGCAATCAAATCCTCCAAATCCAGTAGAACAGAACTGAATATCTGAGAAGCCAAAGAATAATCCTGAATTTCCATCGTTCCCTGAAGCAAGCACCAGAGCCCAGCAAAGAAACATTTCTCACCTCGAAAGAACTGGCCAGGGAAGGGAGACCTACATACCACAAATTGTCAGAAGACTCGAATCCGTAGTACTTGTACTATGGGAAGGAAGAGGGAAAAGAGGGGCAAACTGCTTCCTAGCATGACAGGATGATTAGAGGTGTGCACTAAGGAGAAGGGAGGGCTTGATGCTCAGATAAGTTAATCAGCTCTGCTTAAAACACTTGGATGCACAGTCCAATTCTGAGTGTGAATTCTGAGTGTGTCTGTCCATTTGTATGTCCAGCTCTGTCTGAGGTTACATCAGTTTAGCACAGCTGTCCAGTGGAAACTGTGCAGCACTGCAGCAATAAACAAACAGCCCCCGAGCTTTCCAGTCACTTGGGCCAACTGTGCCAGTTCCAACCCAGACAGAAATAGGCTGATTTTGCATGGGAGGGAGTGCATCAGATTTGTATATTAACAGATCATATCTCACATTTCACATGGCTGTAAAATAATGTTATTAATTTATTTAGGGTGCTATGTTATTTGATTAAAGAAAAATTGCATTTTTATTCTATTTATATAATGCTTGTTTGCTGGTACACTGAGCAGCTTTAAGCAAAGAGCTAAATAATTCTCAGACCAAAAAAAAAAAAGAATTAGGACATCTTTTTTGATGAATATGATCTCTTGTTGCCAAATGCTTCACATTTGAAGTAATGGCTTAAATCTTGGCTGTGCTTCCTAGGTAAGCCTTTTCTCATAACCTTTTCAGAAAATACTTTCAATCAGTCCTTTTACCATATTAGAACTTCACATGTAGTTGTGAGACCAGATATTTGACCACAAAATTCAAGGTGTCATTGTGGACTTCTCATTATGTAGGCACATTTGTATACAGGGGTTTAGTTTGGTACCCCCTTTTGTTTTTTCTGAAATCAATTGTCTTGTCTGATTTATTGCAAAGGCACTTTGCTACTTTTATTTTTGTAGGCACAGGGAAAAAGGAAAAAGCAAAAAGGAAATTAAACACTGTCAGAAATAACGAGGGATGCAATTAAATGCTGTCATGAGGAAAAAAAATGAAGAAACTCTGTTGCAGGTTTTCTCTTTCCTTTCATATTTAAACTGAAAATATCTGTTAGTTGGACAATTTGGCTAATGTCAGTGGCAAGAAGCAGCTGAGTACTGCATGCAATAAAAATAATGAATGTAAAGCTGACTTCCATGCAAAATAACCAGCAAAACTCGTATTTCACTTTAGTTCTTCAAACAGGACTTATGTGAAATTCAAAAGGTATATTAGTTTGTGGGAATGGTTCAATAGCTGTCTACTTCCTTTAAAAATCCAGAGGACAAAAATTTAAAATTTTATCTAATTCCTTTCCCATTTATAATTTTACCACCATATTACTTTGACTTCAGAGAGACAGAGGAACAGCCAAGCTGGAGTCTGCAACTGTAGGCAGCACCATCGCAGTAATGACAACAAACAGTGCAACACAGAAGTACTACCCTGAGAGATCACTGTATCAGGGAACTCTCATACAGATCTAAGAACTCCTGGTCAAGGGATCTGTCAAGATCCCTTTTGCAGTTGCTGACAATTAAAAAAAAGTTACAGCACAACAATCTAAAGCAATGTATGTCTTCAGTTTTTAGCGAATCAAAAGGATGGTAGGTTTAATATATTTTTGGTTCATTTATTTTCGCTTAATTTATTTTCAAAACAATGGTTTTGAAAACATACATCCAAATATTTACTGGGTTTCTTTTCCTATCTGAAAAGCTTTGTTTCAAAGTGTTTCAAATACAAAACTTCAGAAATAAGAGACTACTAATTTTGACCAGAAAACCGTACCTATACTAGCATATATTAATGAAATGCTTTCTTTCACAGTGTTTGTGAGCAAAGTTCTGATCAAGACATTTTTTCAGCTCTGTTTCATTTTCACTTACTCCTTTCTGTAGATGAACAGTATCAAAATGTCAATATTTAGGACCAAAAAGAATGCTGAGATGAAAGGATTCCACTCTATAACTTGACAAGTCACTTGCCTCTCCCAAACTTTTATTTAATGTGGCAAGTATTTGCTCTCTTGTATCACACACCGAGTTTGAATAGGCACTTTGGGTTTGTGGAGCCAGACTGAGAAGTGGAAACCTGTCAGAGAAGTTAGACAGAACCATAGGATAGAATCATAGAAACATTTACATTGGAAAAGACATCATTAGCATCATTGGGTCCAACTATTAACCAGTACTGCAATGCCTTTGGCAGATTTCAAAATCTCTGCTCCAAGACAAAGCATACAATAAAAGAGAAATTTTGAAAGACAGCAAGAATTAGGTTCCTGTATGTCACTTACACATGTAAAGAAACTGTTTCATTCACACCATGCCCTGCTGCATTTCTAATACTGCGAGTAAACAGCTAATGGCATAGCTTTATCTGTAAGTCTAACCTCACATCAAAAATGAAATGTAGTTATTCTCATTGTTACCACATGCCTTTTACTTTCTTGGACAACACTATCTAACACAAAAAGATTTATTATTTTCAATTAGCTGCTGCATCTCTCCATGGCTACCAGCATTTAGCTGACTATGTACCACAGCTTCAGCTTCATTCATCCTAAAGACACTGAAGTGAAAAACACTGCTTACTTTTGCTCTAACTGGCATAACCCCTACCTTCAAACTAGTTATCTAAAAAAGTTTTGTCCTCCTCTGTCAATGAAGAGATAACCTGTTACAGTGCAGGCTCTGTAAATGTTACTCAGCAAAACCAAGGTGATAGATTGCTTTATTTAGATAGGATTTTAGAAATAATTAACTGGTTTTGGAGCACCAACTCCACTTTCACTGGGATTTAGACAAAAAGGAATACTGGTGGGAATTCCACCTTGACGGTTTTTTGTTTGTTTTTTTTTCTGCTATGCTACAGACTAATTATGAATCTTTTGCATGGAGGGGGGAGAAATGTGGGCAGTCAAGAAAAACAAACAAATAAACAAGAACAAAAGTCCCAAGAGATTTTTAAAGAAAGCAAGCTGCTTTGGAAATAGCTGTTCTGAACAATTACTTACTTGAAATTTTTTTTAATACATTTGAAAGTTATCATTTAAATGTCTCATTCCAGTTCTAAGAGAACAAATGCCTGCATGACAACACCCACTAAAATAAGGCTGCCAGAGATGGCAGGGATTGCATGAGCTGCAGATGTTTTCCCTTCCTGGCAAGGTGGCTGTACAATTCCAGGAGGTGTGCAGAGAGCATTTCTTCCAGTGTCTGCCTCCTTCCTGGAAGAAAATCCCCAATGCCCTACACATGCTGGTTCTCCTTGACAGTGCCTCAGTGATGCCTTACAACTGCTGAAAGTTCCCCAGGGAAGACACTCAGATCTGTAAAATATGTCATCATGCCTCCTTCAGTTTGTTATCTGTTTTCAGGGAAGTGACAGGCCCTGATCTCCGTTATGAATCAATTTTTAAAAAAAATAATAAATTCAAACCCACCACATCACAAAATAGAAAACTAATCAAAAAACAAACCGAGTAAAAAAACCAACCAACAAACTAAGAAATTAATTCTACTACCATCACTTGTCTGGGTTCTGTGAGGTTTTGAGGCATTTTGCAAGTTACTGTTATATTATCTCATAGATGGCCTAGGCAGAGAAAAAACAACCACACCTCTGGCTTAATTCCTTTATTAAAAAAGAAAAGATATTTATGCCCAAATTAGTACATTGCTGAATCCAAAGATAACATCTGTAGGAAATTTAAATGGAAAGTAGCAAATGTCTATCAGAAAACGAGTCATTGGTAATAAATTTTGTTGTCAGGCGCTCAGGCAAACACCCACATTATACATTTCAAGAGAACACTTCTTAAACATGGAATAAGTTACTCTAAGCCACAATGTATGCACACCCCTTCTGAGATAATGGAATGCCCTTTGTAATCAGCAGGTGTAAGACCTTTCCACCCCCTTCAAACTTTCATTAATCCAGTCTATGGCCTACATATGTGAGAAAACTTTTGTAAGTGTGAGGGCCACATGAGTCATTTCCATGTCTTACACTTTACACACGCAGCAGTCTGATACTTCACTGATGCTGCTGAACATTTCCTTTTGCAGTTCCTCAAAACAGCTTGCTCTGAGAGACAGCAGAGTTTGTCCATCTTTCCCTCCACAAGTGGGAAAGGGATATAGATGCTTTTCCTACAAAGTTACAGATCATATGAAATCTAACTCTAGAAGGCAAAGAGAATCCAAACAAAGAAATCCTATGTCCACTTAGATGTCCAAAAAGGAAATTCTCTATGTGAGATTCAGCAACTGATCAAAAGAATTGTCTTGTTGCTGTTTTTAACATTAACATTGCTGATATACAGACACTATGCATAGTCCAGTGACATGCAACTTCATCCAGTATTTTGTGAAGAGAATCCTAAATGCTGGCTCTATTCTTATTTCAATCAGTAGCTAACAATAAGTTCCTTCTTTTCTGTCTAACGAGATCCTCCTCATCCTTCCCCAGCTGCAATAGTGGTTGGAACGTGGGTGTTTTATTTCATTCTGTAACAAGTCTCTAAAAGAGTACAATTGCTGTGCTCTTAGATATTTAGATTAATAAATCTGTCAAGATTTTTAAATTCCAAGGGGATGTTTTTTTCATATTACTATTTTTTGTACAAGGCAAAGAACAAAGAAGACTTCATGTAGGAATATAGGCATTACTGTAAAACAAAAAACCCCAAACATATGTCTCACCTTTGCCACTGGCACATGTCTGTACTGAGGATGCAGCTATTGTGGAAGCTGATGAAATCAGGAACAGCTGCAACCTCTCCCCACTGAGGCCTTAGAATTTGACACTTCTGACAGCCAGCCAGTATCAAAATAATGGAATGAAAGGGTTACCCCACCCTGTGGCATTTACCGGACCAGCTGCTGTTCCCATGTAAGTGAACAGTGGTGAGGCCAGCAAGCCCTGAACTGTGCCTGAACTTCCTTCCACCAGAGACCTTGGGAAGGGCTTCTGCTAATGGTGACAGGACAGAGCACTGCTAGAATATGGCTGGGAACAAGTCTGACATACCACTGAAGTCTTGCCATCTGATATTTCCTTCATACTGTATGTACACACATAGAGAAGAACAATCTACAGCAGCTGTACAAAAATCAGAATCTGGTTTTAACACATAATTATTAACCTTAAGTGTTAAATCAACATCATTAAATATAATTCCATTTTTATCACACAACAGATACACTTTCAGTCTTTTTTCTTTTTAAGAAACATTTTTTTCCCCTTAAGTCCTTGTGTTTGGTCTGTATCCAGAGGAAATTATTTTGGGAAAGTGTAAGGTCACTTGGACAAGAGATCCCTGGGAAAGTGGACTTAAAGAAAAAAAGAGGTGTTGTCACTTGTCACTTCAGAAGAAAGATTGCTTTCCCTCACTCCTTTCTTGCTTACAAACATATCTTCAAAACCTGGGTTAGAATAAAAACTCTAAAGATTACCTTCTTTATTTTAAGAATGCATAGGATTTTCTCTCATCAGAAAAAGCACAACTTTTGGAGATGATGACCAAACAACCCAGACTACGACTTCTCCTTCATGGAGCATTTAACACCTACCTACCATGCCACTCCTGTATATATAATTTGGAATTAACATCACAGATATTTTCACTCACAGAGGGCTTATTATGCATGGGAAGAGCTGATATTGATATCCAGCTATCAAGACGACAGAAAATTCCCAGAGAAAGACCTCTTCCACATCTACCACTATATTACAATTCTATCACACAAGACAAAGAAATTCCACAATTTGTTCAACCCATTTCATGGAAAGGAGGCAAAAGGAATCACATGTCTGAAAAATATTTTCATTTCCTCAGACTAACCACGCATGCCTCCTATCACCTGTCTGCCCCTAGCACATGTAGCACAGAGTTTCAGCTACAGTCAATACAGTGTAATTCAAATGTACCTTGACTGTACCAGATATCAGCTTTCAAGAACCATCTAAAGATTTAAGTGCCACTCGATCCTCTCCAGATTTTTATAAACACTGTGTCTGGAATATCTTACTTTATGGGCTATTTTAGACCAACAAGGAAAAGAATGCAGAGTATTTCTATTTCTTACCCAGAAGACACAAAGTGCCTAGTTAGCCCTTCTGCAAGAAAGGTCAGCTTGATGCCTTCCCTTGGTGGCATCTCTGGCATTCAGACACAAGGAAAAAGTCATCTTTTCTTTCTAACTACAACAATTTGTTGTGTTGGGGCTAGGAAATTGCAGCTCAGTGTAGATAAGGGCATCAGGCTCTCAGAGGTTTAAACAGACACAGAATCTCCGACATGGAAGGAATTTCAGTGCAACAAAGAAGGATGAAGGTACAAGATAGATACAGGCATATGAGCATCTTACACTTTCTACTGTTTTTCTACCGCATGTGAAAAGGATAAAACAAATAACGTTTCCAAGCCCCCTGAGGTGTTCCTAGTGACAGGCCTACCTCCTCCCACAGCAAGGGGTCTCCCAGCTGCAGAAGTGGACAAGCCAATACAGCTGGGAAAGGCTCCCCTGTTATCCCTCAGCAACTGGGACACATGGTCCTTTCCAGAGCAAGGCCCACTGAGAAGCCAGGGTACACTCAGAGAAGTGTAAAACACTATTTATTTTGTAGCTGTGCCACAATATTACATCATCCCCCGTACTAACAATCTTATATTGCCCTTAAATATAATTTTTTACATGCTCAGTTCTGTGGTTCAGGCTCAGCAGTGAACATCCATATCTAAGTGTACCTGCACTGCAGCTGTGATAGAAGCTCTACAAATAACCACAATGCACAGAAGTTCAAGGGGTTTTCTCTCTTCTAAATACTCCCTGGTTTAACTACATTTTCAGTGACATTTTCACTATTGTAATGATTCCATAAACACATTTTTAGGATTCTTGCTAGGGCTTTTCTTACACTAAGTGCTTGCATGTGAATATTTTTGTGTATGCTAGTTTTTATGATAAACTTTCCAGTGTGCTATTCTTTCTGACTGCCTGATTGTCAGGAATGACTGTCCTACACTGAGGGTTTTTTTTTCTATGAGGCTTTTCAGTAACACCAAAAAAAATATATTCAGATGAATTAATTAACTCAGTGTTTGTTTTGTCAGCTTCCCCCATACCTTAATCAGGCCTCTATACACATCACTGTGCACAAATGTAAATTTCTGGTGTAAGTCAGAGTACATGCCACAGGCTACTTCATGAGACTGTAATTATGGATGTGATCAGGTATCCTGCACTTTAGCTCACAGACCAGGATATTTTACCCAGACAGCAGTGGACATTGGGTGAGGCTCACAGATTATTATCTGGAAAAAATGACAGCCAAGAACGGTTATAGTAGTGGCCCAAAAAATCATGACTGATAAGGGAAATTATGATAGTTCTTCATTGTCTCTTCCACACAACAATTATAGAGCAAAGTTGTTGCTCAAATGCAAATTCTTTGGGTGGCTTTGGCAGCAATGAGAAAAGTTAAAAGCATTTGGGAAAACCATAATCTCTTTCAGAAATACATGCACAATGTGCTAGAATCTCACTGGACAAAATTGATAAGGTTCTGATCAGTCACAACATAGAAAAGATTCCTTACAGCTTTTCTTTCACTTAAGGGAGTGAGACTCCTTGCAATAAGTAATATTACAGAATTAGACTCAAGTCCTTAACAGGTGCAAACAGAACCTGACTTGTGAGAAAGAGATTAAATCATTAAAAATGATCAGGTAGGAAGATTGTGCACATCATGGAAAAATAGATGAGGAAGCTAGGAGCACAAAGCTGCAAGAAGACAGCTGTATTGCAATAGCTCTATTTGAAATTGGTTGCAAACAAGAACGGCAAAATGCATCTCACTGTCTTATTTATGTCTTGCATAAATAAGTTGCATAATAAGTAATTGGACAAAAAAAGTCAGATTCAGATAAGCAAGCACTGAGTCCACAAAAAAAAAAAACTTTGAAAAATTTAGAAAGCCAGCCAGCAAGCCCCTCCCCCAATCCCAGCTGTTCTGCTCATGGACAGACTGAGCAGGTAGTGCAGTTCTGTAGCCCTCCACAGCAGTTAAAACCCCATTGTACACCTGGGCATGTACAATAAGATCTGGTCCATGTCTCCATAGTTCTTTATGGAGAATTCTTCCCCCCTCTTTTCCCTCATTGAACCACTATTTCAGGCATTTTAGGAAGTTATTTCAGATTTTCCTCCACAGAGTGCAAGAGCAAATGCAACATTTTGTGTTCTCAGGTAGCACAAGTTATCTTTTGTGATTCATGCAAGAGAGAAAATGACAGCAACAAAACAGTGGAGAAGGGGATGAGGAGGGAGGAAGTTAGATAAGAAAGAAATAAAAAACCTACAAACAAATAGATGGACAGACCATTGGAATCCCCAGCCTTTTGCCACATATATATATTCAGTTCTTTTTCAACTACAGAGTCTAGACTTAGCATTGCTTCAATTTCTATATGATGGTTTATTCCTTATCTTTCTCTTTGGATTTTATATGAAAACTTCTTTTTCTCTGTGAGGACTCATTAAAGAAATAGTTGCCCTTCTTTTAATCTATTCAGAACTGTGATCTGCAGTCACAGTCTCCATCACATGGACAATAAGAATGTAGATTTGTACTTTGCTCATCGGTGTCCCTGAAAAGCCAAGAGGATGCAATGTTCTCTTTGGTCTCCTTTCTTCCCTTTGCAGAGGCACCTTCTGAGTGCTGTGGAACAGGCTCAGTCTCCCAGACCCTGAGATGTGACCCACTCTGTAAGGCCTGCATGTTTTTCTCAAGCCACAGTGACCCTTCTGAGCCCCTGCAGCAAAGAACAACACCCCTGCAACTCCTCTGCAAAACATGTGCAGCCCAAATCTCTCTTCTCAATGATTCTTTATTGCTTATTTAACTTTATTCACACTAATTTTAATTTACTACCCATTTTCCTGTGAGTACATATCACCTCTCCCTAATAAAATGTTAAAGTGTCAGTTTTAAGTAAACAAAGAATTGAATTGCAGATACAACTGAAAGTTCAAATATATTTACAAATAACATAAGTTTGAACAGGGGATGAGGTGGATTCTTCAAAGAAATGTCTAAATTTATGGAAAAAAAAAAGCTGCAACAAGTTTTAGTTTTTAAAAAAATGTTTCCCTTGCCAATTTTTGATTGGCAACAGACAAACCACGAGAGTTCAATTAAACAAGAGAATTTCTAACTTATATTGGTCTGCTAAGAGATCTCCACAAACAGTCACACACATGCACAGAGTTACTGAACCGCAGCAGTTTATCAGTAACTTTATTTTACAAATTAAGTGAGTACTGGATCATGATTCAGAAACAAATATAGGGTTCTGTAAAAATGTTTTAAAGTTGTTTACTATCTTCTGATACTGGCCCTGAGTCCCCATTTTACACCTGTATGCCTCACAGGTAGGATATAATGGGAAAAGCCTGGTTTTGCAGCACTCCACTCATCTGCTGGGAGTCTTCACATAAACTAAGACCCAGGACTTGCACACCAAGCCTGCTTTCTTCTCTTGCTAAAATCAGCAAAGTACCAGCAGTAGAATCAAACTTATTATCTAGGAGGTTAGTAAGTTTCTCTCCTAACACCTACTTTGTTAACTTACTAGGATAGTAATCTGATTTTTTGGAGGGGCAAAATCGCTTCAGGAAGAAGAGGGAAATGAAAGGCAGGGGGAAAGGTCATTTAGAAATTGTAATTTGTGATACTGAAAGATAATGTGAAGTGGGACAGTGTTTCTGTAATATCTTTAAATATAATTTGGAAAAGACCTTTGGCACATATCTTCTTTTTCCAAGAAACACATTATTCTTTATTAATAGCTCTACCAACAAAGGGGATAAACTGGAAACAATGGGCAACTGGAAACATACAGAAATATACAGAAGTAGATGGACATGAGAGACAACAGAAAACAACCGCACTTTAAAAAATTATGTTAATGTAAAAGGATTGAACACATGGGAAAACCTGGAAATATTAATACTGAATTATTTAGAAGGAAATATAAATACTGAGTGTGGCTGCACAGTTCATAGGAATCCACTTAGGGCCTTTTAGTTCAGAATTGATCCCAGAGCAGATCATGATTCAAAAGTATTTAACTTTTTAATGTGAATATATTCCACTTCATAGACTGCACACAAAATTTTCATAATCACAATGCCCCTAAGAACATACTACTCAAAGCAAGCAATGTCATTTAGAGTGCTTAATACTGATTCTCACACTGGATAACTCCCAGTGCAACACAGAAGTCTCTGAAGTTGACTGTACAGATGTTCCAACAAAAACAGACTAGTTGAGATCCTTCTGCAAATAAAGAATTTATATGACAGCAAACTCTACTTTTTGTTAATCTAAATTTTGACCTTTTATTCATTTGCTTCTTCTTCTATGTAATGTGCTTTCTGAAGGCTTTTAGTGTCCTCTCTAAATGTTCTCTTTCAACAAAACTAGCCAAGCTCTCCTACATTTCTCATAGGTAAGAAGTCACAGAACCCTATGATCATTCTTCCTTCTATAGTCTGAATCCTCTGCCTCTGTAGTACAATATCTTTAGAAACTGGGTGCCTGAAGTGTGCCCTTGTCAGCTCTATGAAGAATATGAAGAGTTTCTTATGCAGAAAGATAGCTTTTTGCAGAAACAGTCATGTTTCAAAAGTACTGTGTGTTATGTGAACAAACAAATGCAAACAGAGAGAAGGTGGCACCCTAAATATTCAGATGGTAAAAGCAAGAACTGGTCTTTTTTAGTTTAAATAAACTATTTTTCTGTCTCTGGATATCCATAATCTATGTTTTTATTTTGTTCAACCTGTATTGTTAAGCACCAACTGAATGACAATGACAATCAATCAACAGGAACACACTGAACCCATTTCACTGTTGCACACGTATCAGTCCACACCAGTTTCATTGGAAGCTGTTGAGCAAAAATTCAAATACTCCACCTGAAGAATAGCAGGGTGTTTAATAGTTGGGGAGCCAAATAAAGAGCTATAAGCCACCTCTTTAATTCACTATTAAATTTTTTTTTTATATCAACCCAGTATAGCACAGCTACATATGTATATGCACACATAAAACACCCCACACTCCCCAGTGCTAAATCAAATAATTCTATAGAAACAACACTCAAAACCTATGTTCGTTCTTATTAAAAGGTCACAGATTCTTTCCTCATATATAGTATAATTTATTCTCAATTGTCTTAGGTATGTGGAAAATATTATGACATCAAATGTAATTTGGGAGCATTAAGAATGTTAAATGTTTATATTCAGTAAACGCCCTAGATCCTTCTTCTGTAGCCAGTGTGCACAGTGAATATATTTTAAACCGACAGATTTAAATATAACTGCACTCCCATTTTACTTACTAGCCAATCTACAGACTGTGACTGGTTCCCAACTCTCATTTTTAAGTAAATAAATTAATACATATGCTGGAAGTTCCTCCAGCAGACAGTCACGCTTGGAATACACTGTTCCCTTTCCTAAAGATCCTAAGTTCAGTCAAATAAGGAAAAAAAAAAATCTCTTGAGGACCCTCCTATTTCCCTCTTCTCATACGTCTGGAAAAAAATATGCTGAAGGAAAATGAGCTCAGATTTGTACATGAGGCCTTCTTTTTTGATTGACAATGAATATTATATAGGTATGTTAATGTTAGGGGGTTTTGGCAGAATTTCTACAGAACCTAAATGTTATCCAGAAATTCTTCCTGAAGCAGTTTTACTTGAGTGAATATACTGGAACTGCATAGTGCCATTCCAAAATTTGCTCTTTTAGTAGTTTGTAGGGATTTTTTAATTTAATATAAGAGATACATAAATTTGTTAGCAAAGATCACCAAAATTTTAGGAACTTCAGCAATGGGACCGTGACACACTTTAAGGATCTTATTTACAAAAATAACCCCCCAACAAACCAACAAAAAAGAGCAAAAAGTGCTGCCTAATAAGAAAATATATTATTTAGACATTTCTAAAGTATAGCCATACTTGAATCCTCAAGTTGCAATTTCTGGAAAGTTGCGAACTCTTAAAAAAAGTTATGAAAAATATAACAGAATCAGCAAATATCTGGAGTGCTATCTGAAGCTGGCTCTGTCTTGTCCCCCTCTGTGGATTATTCCACAGTCAGAAGCTTTGATCAAGTCCACCTCTTCCCTAGTTCTCATGAACTTCACTCTGAAATTTGCTGTTCCAGAATCATAAAGCTGGCCTACAGAGACACAGCTTGGAAAGGCCTGATGGAAACTGGTCCTCGTGTACTCAACAACATGAAAAAATAAATGAAATCACTTTTTGTTGTTACCACACTGTGGCATTTGCTATTACTGTACTACTTCACCACCTGCAGTATAGAGGGAAGAAAAAAAAAAATGTTTTTTGCTGGCAGAGGAAGTGAGTTTGAGGGTAAGAATCAGAGTAGAGTGTAAGACAAAAGGTAGTAAGAAATTTTAAAGCAATCTTAAGCAAATGGTGACAAACCTAGACTCCATGAAAAAAGGTGTATTACATAGCCTCCAAGCTGCCTGCAACTTCATCCCAGTTTGATTTCTTTTCTTTACCATAATTAAAGAAACACTTTAACACTTAAATTTTCATTTGCTTTAGGCAACATGACTGTGACAGACAGCAGCTGAACATGAGCCAGCAGTGTGGTCAGGTGGCCACAAAGGCCAATGACACCCTGGCCTGTATCAGCCATGGTGTGGCCAGCACGGCCACCAAGGTCAGTGATTGTCCCCCTCTGCTGGGCACTGGTGAGGCTGCCTTGAGTCCTGTGTCCACTTTTGGGTCCCTAAATTCAGGAAAGATATTGAGGTTCTGGAGCCTATCCAGAGAAGGGCAACGAAGCTGAGGAAGGGTCTGGACCACAAGTCTTATGAGGAGTGGCTGAGGGAGCTGGGATGTTTAGCCTGGAGAAAAAGAGGCTCAGGGGAGACCTTCTCACCCTCTCCAACTGCCTGAAAGGCAGGTGTAGTGAGGTCGGGGTCGGTTTCTTCCCTCAGGTAACTAGTGATAGGATAAAAGGAAATGGCCTTAAATTGTGCCTTAAATGTGTTTAGATTGGTTATTAGGGGGAAAAAAATCTTAATGGAAAGGATTGTAAAGCTGTGGAACAGGCTGCCCAGGGAAGTGCCTGCATTGCCACCCCTGGAGGTATTAAAAAGATGTGTAGATGTGACACCTGGGCACTGGTTTAGTGGTGGGCCTGGCAGTGCTGGGGTAATGCTTGGACTTGATGGTCTTAGAGGTATTTTCAAACTGAAGCCATTCTGTGATTCTGTGTTCTTCCAGCAGTGCATTTTATCTTCTGAGATGCCAACAGAAGAAAAGCTCAGTACATGATGTGATTCTCTTTCTTCCATAATACTAAGCAAACAAATCAATACAAAAATATTCTTAATGAAAAATTATGGAGAAGACCAGCTGATAGTTCCAAATCATTAACAAATACAATATATAACAATGTCTTCCTCATCCAAAATTACTCATCATAACAGCCTGAGAAAAAATGCAGTCATGGTGTTTCCTCCAACACCAGAAAAGTAGAGAGAATCCTATGAGAAACTTATTTCCAGCACCTTTGACTTCTGCTGACTAACCAAACCCAAAAGTGAACAAGGAATTATCCCCAGAGTTTCTCTGGAATGGATATCTGGTCAAACAACATTTTATCAGGCAAAATTGTGGCAAACCATGGCACAGACACAGGGGTGCAGGCTAGCACATTTGAGAGCATTTTAGACCAAATTTCTCTTCCCTGAGTGGTTCTTTGTTGAGAGCTACCTCAGTTTTGCTGCATGGTAAGAATATGCAGAGTTGTCAAACAGCAGCTGACTTCTATAGGCAACTGTGTACACTCAGTTAATTTCTGAACATCTCTGGGAGGAATTACTCTAGAATTGTTGCTGGGAAGCCTAATGGAACTACAGAGAACTGATTCCATCAGTTTAGAAAATCAGAACAAAACACACAACAACCCACCCAAAAAATATACATATGAAAAGCTTCTTTAATTCACATAAACTTCATCTGATGTCTGTGGGACAAAATGATTTTGGCTTCGAGCTTATTCAGATGTTAACAGTAACATACAAACATTTGAACTGTTTGAGAAAAAGTAACACTTGTTCACTCCATCCAGTCCAACATAAATAGAAATAAATGCTTTAAGATATGAAGGGCCTTTGCATTTGGATGGAGTAGAAAGGCTTTCACATAACATGCTATGCTGAGAGTTAAAGCTTCAGTAGTTCAGCCTGCATTTTCTTGTTGCAAGTGCATGAATGACAGATGCTAGAAGAGTTCTTGTTCTTTTGTAAAATAAACAATCCTGAACTGAAGCATTCACAGAAATAAAACAATGTCAAGTTCTCTATACTTTCAAAAGTTTGTAACACTGAATTCGGACATGGAGATGGGACTATAAGCAGTTTAATAAAGAGTCTAAAAGTACTCTAGTGCAAAAGAGCCACATTGTTAGAATAGCGTAAGTCTACGTATCTCCCAGAGGAGGATGTAGGGTCTGTACTACACACATTACTCTCCTTCTCTGGCAGTGGAACCACACTGTCATTAAAAAAGATAAGATAATTATGGATGCCTCACCTCCCTGACATTAATATAACTGGTCTACACTAGGAGAAAAATTCTGTGAAAGAACATGAAATGTTCTTTCCTTTTACCAACCTTTTAAAAACTTCATCCACATCAGAACCTCCTCTGCTGTAGCTGCTTCCCAGTAGCAATGATTTCAGTAGCTCTCTGTGAAAGATCAGACACAAGCTGGACAGAGCACTCTTTTCTTCATCATCTTGCTAAGATGAATTCAAAGGACTTGAAGCTCACTAAAGTACTCTGTTCTTAAAAAAAGGGGAGGGCGGGGGAGGGCAGGAAGAAATCTAAAGTAGGGGAAAAAAATCCTGTGTTGGTCCTTCACTTCCATGAACATAGCCAGCCTATGGTCCTTGAGAACAAGTTAACATTGTTTAATGTCTGCACCAAAAGAGAGCAATGGAAACACTGAACTGTGAACCAAAATCAGTAACTTGCAACTTAACTTATTGCAGTTTAATATATAATAAAATAATGGAACTGATGAAAGATCTGCAAATGGCATTGAGCTGACAGGCTCTTTGCTAAACACTCCATAGGCCATGCTCTGATCTATTACAGCAAAGTAAGAAGACTGAAATAGAATGAATGATTGAAAAGCAACTCTACCAAAATCTCTGAGCACTGCCAACCATGTCTCTGCTCCTATTTTTCCACATTACAACTGAGAGCAGAAGCTGGCCTGCTTCCTTCACACCACATTCTCAGGAGTTAGAATAAAAAATACTGTGTATCTCCCAGCACTAAATTTTGATGCAATTTGAAAAAAAAAGAGAGTTGCTGCTACGAGATCTATTTTTGCCAAGACTAAATATGCAATAGAACTATGTTTTCCCCAGTTCTAAAGAAAAAATTTGTTATGATATTTGGAATCAAGTTCCTATGGTTTAGTGATTTTCTCATAACAACAGGCAGTTTGAACATTAATGAAGATGAAAAAATTAATTCTGTCTCTATACAGCTTGTTTTTGTGCAGAAGGGAAAAGAATTTATTAATGATGTAACTAGGATATCAAAATAGTGTATTACTTCAAAACTGATTAATTGGGTAGTTACAAAGTGGGCAATATCTGTGAGATAAGGCATAAGACCCATGAGGTAGAGATGGATTAGAAAACATGAACATTTTTATTCAAGTTCTGTTTCATTCCCTTTTTAACTTCAGTGTCACTTGGCCAAGTATTTCCTTTGATCATAAATATATTTTCCTAAGGATGCAATATTTCATTTGAAACGGAGCACAAATTATCTTTCTAAAACAAAAAAACTCCAAACCTACACAATCTTTTGGCAGAAAGTTTTAAAAGAATATACATATCTTTCAGACAAAATGTGTGCCACTTGGCTTCATTAAATAAAATTCCAGGAAGCTTATTTAGAAAAAAAAAAAATATTCAAAATGCACACACAGAATGCATAATACTGCCACCAAGCACATTCTGGTGGAACTGAACACAAGTATTTTTTAATCCTCAAATCATGTGTTAAAAGGTTATGACTTTCATGTTTTATCTTGTTTTTTTTCTCAGAAATTCAACTAGAGTTGAATACAGGGACAATTTATCAGCTTTGATCATCCTCTGGGCCAATGTCCCAATCTCTAAAATGCAGATGAACTGACACCCATCTAACCAGAACTCCTGTACAATATCACCTGAGTGAAAACTCACTATTTTTGTACAATGATGTAGGAGTACAGCATAATTAGGAACATTAGAAATCTTTAATGGAATCGATTCCTGCTTGAAGAAGGGTCAGTCATGAAGTCAGACCACGCTTCTCAATGTTTAGCTGATGCCTTCTGGAGGCTGAACAGAGATTAGACAGGGCAAAGGATAAAGTAGGTATTTATTAAAAGGTCTCAATGGGTGCTCTTGGGCTACGCAAGAGTCCAGCTGGACCGCACCCAAGATGCACCCCAAAATGGTCACAAAATGGACAACCAATCATGAGGTCTCACACTTTTATAAGTTCTGGTCCATTAGCACATGAGAATCAATTGTCCACCCATAGCTTCAGGTTATGAAGCTCCATCCTCCTTGTTTTTTTCTTCTCACTTCACCATTTTTTTTGTCCTTGGGCTTGAAAGTTGTCCTTGGTATCAAACTAGAGAAGGAATTGTTTTGTCTATCTACACCGAGAAGAGAACTTAGTAGCACTTAATATGAAACCTAAAACTACCCAACAAAACAGCACAGAGTCTAAAAAATATAATAGCTAAATTCTAAGGCATCATATCTACTTGGCTCTTGAAAGCCTCCAAGGATGGAGCCTGCACAGCTTCACCAACAACCAGTTCTGCTCCCTGATTGCTTCTGAAGGGAAGAAGCTTTTCCTTATATCTGGACACAACCTCCTTTTTTTCAACTTAGGCCTGCTGCCAGTTGCTCTTCCACCACCATGGAGCCTGTCTTCACCTTCTTAATAACCTCCCCTTGGGTACTGGAAGCAGCTGTTGGACAGATCCCCAAATCCAGCTGTTGCCAGGCTGGACAAGCCCCATTCCTGCAGCCTCCCCTCCAAGTGCAGGGGCAGCAGCCCCAGAGAGAACATCAGTGGCCCCCCCGCTTACCCCAATGCAGTTCACTGGCATCTTTCTTGCACCAGGAGGCTCAACAGTTGATACAATCTCCTAAATATGGCCTAGTAATTCTTGAGTGGAGGGGGATAGTCACTTTCCCAAGCCACTGGCTGTGCTCCTGTGATTACACTCCAAGATAATGTCCTTCTTTGCTGCCACAAGCTACTACTGGCTGACATGCAGTTTGCTGTCTAGAAAGACTCTCCCAGTTTTAGCAAAATTGCTTCCTCCGCCAGTGAGCTCACAGATTTTATATGTTCAATTGGGCTAATGCTGTATTATACATCTTCCAGAAAAACTGCCAGTCTTCAAGTTAACACTGCAAAAAGTTGCTCCATTAAAAAAAAAAAAGTTATCTTCTTTTCCGCTTTGTTATAGTAAGCATCAACATCAGCTGGAGAATTCAGCTGGAAATTCTAGAAATTGTGGAAATTCTAGAGCTGACACACAGATAAAGGAATTCAGTAAATGTAGGAGATAAATGATGCATTTGTAGGCAGGATTGACTGAACTGATACTAACTGCATTCCCTTCTCACTGGTGGACATAACAGAATCAGCACTGTCAATACATACAAAATGGCATTAGTTACAGCTACAGTATGGTCTGAATCATTTTCTCTTTCTTTTTTCAATTCTGCCTCTATCAGGGGATGTACTGAACAATGAACTGGAGCAAACATTGTCAGAGGTAGACATGTGCTTCCTCTACATACAGTAAGGCCCTGGGTGTATGCTCATCTACAATGCAAGATCTTCATTTTCAAAATCTATCCTGATTTTGAATCCTACATTGGATGGCATGTAGTGGTTTTATAACAAGACCATCTGACTAGCACTTATTTACAGATAAAAATGTGAAAGGCAGTATCAGACATATTCTCAGTATCATGCAGAGAAAACTCTGAGAACTGTTCACTCTCTCCCATTACTCTCCCCTCTAAGTTTATGAATCTACTATTAAAAAACTCCCACCAGCCAACAATACTCTATAAAAACTGTAACACTGTCACATTTAATTCTTTAAAAGCCAAACTTGCTGGAAAGACTTTGAATAAAACTTACAATGATGGGAAGCACGACAGAAGACAGAATGTTGCCTGAAACCACAGGTTAATAAAATATACCACTGGTGAAATGGAGACATTGTTGGTGTCTGTGGTCCTACAGTCTTACAGTCAAATAAGATGAAAAGAACAATGTATTTACATGAGGGTTGCATAGGGTAGCAGAAATTTACCTGTAGGCTGTTCAGAATACTTTTCTATTAACAACCATCAAACAAAACCCTGAAATGTTTTCCTCTTTCCTGAATCATTATATTTTTAACATTTATAGCTGAAATTTGGAAGTGTTAACTTATACCTCACAAGGCTGCTATTGCCTGTGTTATCCTGCTTTATGTTAGGAGGTCCCCATCTAATACTTTTTTGCTTGTGTTTAAAAACAACGTTGACACCTTTACCTTGATAGCTAATCTTCTGCCATCACCATGCTATCCAACTGTCTGGGGACTCTCCTCCTTTGATAATATTGCAAGTAGCCACCTACCCGAGCTACTGCTGTGATGCTACATAAATGGTCATTTATTTCCAAAGATGCAACCTCCCAATCTATCCATGGTTATTCTTTCCACTACCAACACATTAGGTCACATTATTTTAGCTCTGTCACATTCAGGGCAAACTGGAGTAATCAATTCCTTTATGGATCAAATGCAGGAATTTTGGCTTATCTCCTTTTAAAAGTCCTAGTGTGAAATGCATATCAGTTGTACAGCTATAGTTTTAACCTGTCTCTTAAGGATGAGGCCACCTTTGTTAATAATTGGTCTTTGCCATACACTTTGTATGGCAGACTAATTTAATTTAATAGAAGACTCGACTACTAAACAAATTTATGGAAGACTCATTGAAATGAAAATGTGCATTGTTCTTAAAAGTGTGATAAAACCATCTATCCAAGTTTGAGTACTTCATGAAATCAATTCCCTTACTGGCAGTTCTGTTCTACACTATGGGTATAGCCCTACCATCAAATAAAGCAAGTACCTGATAATGGATTTTTGGAAACGACAGGCTGCCTCAAACAATTCTTTGAAGCTCACAGCAAATCAATCTAGTTTGAGTACTAGATTGATCCAAGTTTGAGTACTTCATGAAATCAATTCCCTTACTGGCAGTTCTGTTCTACACTATGGGTATAGCCCTACCATCAAATAAAGCAAGTACCTGATAATGGATTTTTGGAAACAACAGGCTGCCTCAAACAATTCTTTGAAGCTCACAGCAAATCAATCTAGATATTTTGAGGCAAGAATGGAGTAAGAGGACTAGAGCACTGGAGGGTCTTAGTGAAAAAGTAATTTTTAAAAGGCAGATGGAAACTGAAAGTTTGGACATCACACCTGGTCATAGGAACATGACAACCTGCCATGTGTCCACATTGAATTTACTGTCCAGTCTGGCAGTGTACCCTGAATCCAGTATGATGACCCAATTTAAGTTTCCCACAGATATTGTGGTAAAGTTCCATCTACTAGAAGTGTCATTAGGGAAGATAAGTATTGCAGTGACCAGAAATCCACAGGTGCTGAGACAGGGCAACCATGGGTGTGTATACAGGCTGGGGAACAAGTGGCTGGAAAGGGACCCCTGGGGTCCTGGTTGATGGAAAGTTGAACCTGAGCCAGCAGTGCCCTGGAGCCAGGAGGGCCAACCCTGTCCTGGGAGACATCAAGCACAGCATCACAGCCAGGCAGGGGAAGGGATTGTCCTGCTCTGCTCTGGGCTGGGGTGGCCTCACCTTGAACATTGTGTATAGTTTTAGTCACAACATAAGAAGGATATAAAGCTATTAGAGCACCCAAAGCAGGGTAATGAGGATGGAGAAGGGCCTTGAGGGGAAGCCATATGAGAAGACTGAAGTCACTGTGTCTGTTCAGCCT
Source organism: Certhia americana (assembly GCA_018697195.1). Taxonomy (NCBI): domain Eukaryota; kingdom Metazoa; phylum Chordata; class Aves; order Passeriformes; family Certhiidae; genus Certhia; species Certhia americana. Next base: position 20,774,613 of record CM031857.1, read on the forward strand.
GGAGAAGACTGAGGGGAGTTTTCTCACAAGGGGATGTTCAGGGGAAGGAATCGGTCTCTTCTCTCTGTGGTGATCAGTGACAGGACCCGAGGGAATGGCCTGAAACTGTGTCAGGGAGGTTTAGGTTGAATATCAGGAATAGGTTTTTCACCCAGAGGGTGTTTGGGGCCTGGAACAGGCTCCCCAGGGAAGTGGTCACAGCACCAAGCCTGACACTCTTCAAGGAGTGTTTGAACAATGCTCTCAGGCACAGGGTGTGATTCTTGGGGTGTCCTGCACAGGCCAGGAGTTGGTCTTTGATAATCCTTGTGAGTCCCTTCCAACTCAGGGAATGAATATTAATAATTCTATGAAGTCTCTACATAATGTTCTAATCTCATCAAGTAATCTTCCATATAATTGCATCATGATGGTGCTTTAATAATTATTAGTATAGATCTAATAATTTTTATCCATTCTATGTGTTGGTAGGTCTATTTAATACTTGTAAAGTGCTTTAAGATTCCCCAAAGGAAGGAACTAAAGAAAAACTTTCATTATTCTCTTCTAGAAGCATAAAAAGGTAAGGCTATCCTTGAGTCTGCAGTACAGAGGACGTGATCAGTACACAAAACCCATGCAGTAGGGAAGAGTATTGACTCATTTCTGGGAACTGAAGAGGGGTTTAGCACCTGAAGCTTATGGTCAGGAGTTAAAAAAACAAACAAAAACTATACCACCATACAGCTAGTCCTTTACATTAAAACTTTTGTTCTCAAGAAAATAAAAAACCAGACCTTGATCTCTTGAAGGTATTGAGTTTATAGAAGTGTCCACTGATTTTAGAAGGGACCTCCAGAAAGCTCAGCAATTTTGAGACAACAGAGCAGTTTAATCATCAAATAAGGACGTGGGTACCTATTTACTCTCTAATTTCTGAAAATCTCAACCTAGATTTGTCTAAGTACAAAATCTTCTGATTATTTAGATGCTAGCTGAGTGGAATTCCACTTTATGCTTATCATTTAGTCTGTTGAACCACTACCAGGTACCATAACTGAACTAATTACATAAACTTACTGCAGTAAGTTGTACCCTTTATTTCCCTGTTCCCATGTTATAATTACTTTGTGTAGCCTTCCTAAAAGCATGCTGTAATCTCCTCACAGCAGAAACTCATTTCTTAATGAGAGCTGTAAAAATACTTTGAGTTCTGCAGAAATAACGAAATAACATGAATTCTTTTCCCAGTTAGTTGCAATAATGTAGAGAATGCCCTAGCCAACAGCAAATCAATACCTGTGAGAAATACTAAGAAATAAACTAGTCCTTTTCAGCTTGAAAGTTCCAAATCTCAGAGGCTACATCACCAGGGTTATGCAACTTCTTTTGCCACATAACGCTGTCATGCAAGTTGATGGGTGCTTGATTTGTAAGCATTTTTCTAAAAGGACAAGACTATTAAATAAAGTTGTATGCAACCCACTATGTTCTGATCAATTAACTCAGTATTGCTTTTTTAAAAAAAAGTATCTTATAACTCCTTAACCAGTGATCAGTTTGGCCCTTTTGTGAAAGAAGGAGTAAATATATCTCCACAAACTCTGCAACAAACTTATCTCAATTCTGTAACTAAGATACTCATTCATTTTTCTACCTGGGCCTTCCCAGATTTTATATCAGGGTCCACCTCTAGACTTTCCCTTAATTGCACACTACTGTTCTCCCCTTCCTGTTCTATCTTTCTAGCTTTCTCCACCCATTTTATATTCCAATATAACACAGACTGTACTCATGTATTATGGAAAATAATACAGGCCCAGGTACCTCATGCAGTAAGGTACATAAATAGAGAATTAGTGTATTTGAGGTGGGTACAACTGTTTCACCTGTAAGAACCAGTGTCTGGAATCTGTGCCATCCACTCTTCTGAGAGGAAAGCAATGAATGAGTTAAAATGAACAATGAATGATTTTACACAGAAACCACCAGGAATGCATATTCCTACTGGTTTGTCTTTTTGGCTACATTTGCCTTTTGAGAATACCAGTTGGGAAAATTGTTTAGAACTCAGACACAGTGAACAATAAAACTGCTCTAAACTAAACTGCTAGAAAGTCAGTGGGTAGATGGAACATGTTACAGCTGCCTCAAGAAAAAGCTGTGTAGCTAAGCAAAACAGAAACTTAGGAGGGTTCCGGAGCTGAGATCTAGTAGACGTTTGGAATATAAAGGCAGTTCAATCCTTGAGAAAACAGACAACTTCAAAGATCAAGGGCTGATTCTTCATAGCTATCCCCTTCTCAGAGAGGGAAACACTGACCTTTCTGATAAAGACTGCATTAGTATCTCACTGCCACAAAAATCCTTCCAACAGACGAAGTGAGACCTAGTAGCACTGTAACTGCAACTGGAATAAATCACAGATGCAGATTTAGAAAAATAAATACAGTAGAAAATCTTTAGTTAACTACAGATTTACAGGAAAAAAAACCCCAACCAACAAAAAAACAACCAGCAAGTAAATCCAACACTATTTCTCATGTATATGCCATCCAGCTTGCTTATCCTCCCTGTCTCTGTCCCCAAAGAGCAAAAACCTACTCTACAATGCCTTCTGAAGGCTGTCTGCCTGCTATCCTCACTGCCCACCTACCGTAGGGAGCAGCTCCTCCCACCTGCACATAAAAGCCAAGTGCATGCTACCAGCAGCAGATCAGAGCACTTTCTCAGTCCTCCACTGTTTTGAGCCAGTGATCTTCTCTCCTTGGATCTTGTGTACTCAAGGTAAGATTACTGCTACTTCAGGTTTCTGTTCTAACCAGCTATTGTGAGGAAGTCTTAATGTGAACTCTAGCACTGCCTTGCTGGGTGGTGCTGGCTCCCCCCGCCTTTTTTTTTTTTTCAGATGTAGTGTCATCTGACATTTAAGTTAGTAACAGTCTGTTGTTTTAGCAGTGAAATAAAAACAGATCTTGCTGGGAAGCACTGTGGCTGGGAAAAGGTCTTCTCTCCCTGATTGATTTTGAAGAGATTAGTACACCCAGACCAATTATAACGATTTATTATCCCTCTTAATAGTCTCCTTCTCAGTCCAGTCAAAGTTATGAAAAAACAATTTCACTGTAAAGCTTCCTTAAATTCTGTTTGAGGAAAAAAATGCTTAGTGTTAATTTAAGGAAGGAACTGGGTTTTATTGCTAATATCATTTACTAGCCAGATTGAGACAATCTTGGGACTGAAGTGCATCTTCACAGGTTTCATTGCCTTTAAACAAAGTGTGATGAAACTTAAGCCCTCACAGAAGCACAGTAATAAAACTGATGGAATTCATTATCTTGTACCAAATATGCTTAAAGCAGATATTTTACAAGCAAAGTTCTGTTTCTTGGAACAACAGACGTTGTGTCTCTATGAAACTTTTAGATCAGCTTGTTTATATTTTATCTGCACTTTTCCTACACAGGCATTTCTAGCATTAGAGGAAGGAATAGTTCAGTGCCTCAGAGACAGCTACTGAACAGTTAAAACATTTAAAAGTGACTTCAAACTACATTTGCATTCCCATCCATGCATCTGTCCATCCTCACAGAGATGAATCTACTAGTGACCAGTAGCAGTTTTTCACACTGTGTGAGTCAGTGCACTTTTAACACACAGTCACCTGTTTAAAGAAATTCCATCACAGAAATCTTAATCCTACAATGCCTCTCTCCAGTGCTCAGAGAGGAGGGAAAGCGTGAGCTACCAAAAGCAAGCAGTTAAAGCTGTCTGTAAATACATAATACATTCTTCAGGTAAATTGTTATGTTTTCTTCTTAATGTCTAATTCACTTTAAAACTGAGTCCTTTCTGGTCTTTCACAAATAGAAAGTCTTCCCTAGAAAAGAATTATGTCCATATATAACTGTGCTCACATTAGCTGCAATATTTTAAGCTACAGCACTGTGTAACAGCAGAACTCTGCTCCAAGTAGCCTTTTCTGCATACTGTATTGAAGATTTTTGTCTGATTTTATATGTTATCTATTCTAACTAGCGAGGAAAGAAAAACACTGCCTTCAGCTATTTGCCTGCAAGATTATATAAGTATCTTTAAAAAAAAACCCCAAACAACAAAAATCCAAAACCCAAATAAATTGAACTATTCAAAAACCATGGTACAGTGCTTTCTATAGCAAACTTACAGTAAAAATATTTTTGCATCCAGGTAATTAATATAAATTGCCCATAGAAGACAGGAAGAGAGCTCAATGGTTTTCCTCATTGCTGGCATTAACTCTGAGCTATAAAATTTTATTTCTTAGTTAACATCTGATTTTTACAGCAAACCTCCCCTTTCCAAAAACACTCCTGTTGTAAAATACAGATATGTGATTTTAGGTTCAATGCATACAGAATTTAGGTCTACAATGTGGCAGTAAAGCCTCATGTGTTCACGCAGAATTTTACTCTATCAGATAAATCAAAATTTTTAATAGAGTAAATTTCATGGGAAAAAAAATATATGCATTTGCCACAGGAAATGTATATATAGAAAAATACCTTTTATTAAAGCCTGCTGTGAAATGTAATGTTTTACCATTTGAAAAAAATGGATTGCACGACATAGTAAGAAAACTCTATTCAAAGGAATGCATCTAATTTAGATCAGAATCTCCTCTGAGCAGTTTCGCTCTTAGGCTGAGTAGATAATTCAGTTTAGCATCACTTTGTAGCAAGGGATGAAGGGAAACTGCACCCAGCAGGTCTCCAAGAGAACTCAGATGTCTAGGAATGCATTTATTGATCTCTGTGCTCATCTGAAACTCCTTTGTATAAGATCAAAGCACACTGATATTAAAGTGAAAATACTGAAATTTTAAAGTAATGTTACAATCTGAATTAAATAAATAAATAAATAAATAAATAAATAAAAAGGAACCAGTGGGAGAGCAAAGGAATTTGGATTTTTTGAGTAGTGATCATAAAATTTAAAAAAAATAAAGGTAAAGAGACTGTATCAATTTTTTCAGCCACAGACCAGTTAAGTGTTAAGGAGGGATGCTAAGCCACTTCTCCTGGCAGTCATGCTTAGGTTTTCTAGGTGTTTATTTAGGGCAGTAATATCAACTTAGCCACTAGTGTAACTCCCAGTGCTGTCTAAAGTGCTAGACTAGATACATAGAAACAGAGGCTAAACATATCACTGTCTGCTTATCTATGCATAGTTCTGCCACTACCACTGCTTGGGAGAAATTCTTACCTTCAGGAATTTATTTTCACACCTCTCTGTAGGGAGAGATTATGTGCCCTGCTGTCACTAAATATATAAAATATTTTACTCAAGGCCACAGTGAAAATTCATGGTAGAGTGTCAGATTTAGTTCCTCTGGTTTCCAGGCCAGCACTAATCCCACATTTGATTTTGTATTCAGCCTTATAAAGTCCACCCCTTTGTAGCTGCTCTGTCTTTGCATGATTCTTTCAGGGTGAACAGCTGGGAGAATTCCAGTGACAAATCTTGAGAGAGGTGATTTTCCCCTAACACTTTCAAACTTCCTGTGAAACCCTTTACAAACCCCTTAACAAGATTTACAAATAAATCATTCTTGGAGGGTGTAAATAAACAATTAAACAAATAAGCAAATGCTCATCTCTTTCTTATATTCTGTGGTTGAAGGAGACCAGCCCAGTCTTGGCAGCCTGAGGAAGCAGATATCACTGCCATGGACCAAAAATGATGGGCAACATCTGACTTCAGTAAGAACTGAGTCTTGGTAACTCAGCAGCAGTAAAGAGCTCAAAGAGAAGCTCATATATGGCTTCAGCAAAATTATTGAAAGGATCTTGTAGGGAACATTAATATTAATCTTCCTTTCTTTTCTACATTCACTATAATGTACTTCTGTAAACATAGAGGATGTCATTTCATACCCATTAAAACAAACAAAGCCCCAACCACCAGCTTTGTCCTATCCCTCTAATTTTTAGCCCTCGAGTTAATTTATGAGGGTACAGATTCATAATTGCTCCTGTGGCCTTGCAAGTACTGCATTTCAAAAAAAACCCCTCAAAACCAACAAAACAAAACCAAAACAAAATAAACCAAAAAAACCCCCACCTCACCCAATACATCCCAGAGCTCAGTTTCCAGAGTTATTACCCTAGCAAAGGAGGCCTTGTCTCTTACTCTTTTAACTCAAAAATTACTGCTAAGCATGCATTGTTCATAAATACAGTAGTGAACATGTAAGAGGTAACTGGAGGACTAGAAAAGGAACCATTAATGGTCTTCCACTATCTGCCACAGAAGACAACTTTTATATATTTATGAGCATATCTGCGTGGCAGAATTTTCTGCCCACCTATTCTGTGTCTTGCTATGTATCTCAGGAAAGCTAAGATTAAGTTTTATCTCTTAAGCTTAAATATATCCCTTTCTTCTTTTGCATTCCAGTGATTGTAGGCTGTGGGTTCTTTCCTTCTACAGGGAGATAATTTTTAATTTTTATTATTGTCACGTTTCTAAAACAGCAATGGTTCAGTGGAGGTAATGTAGTGAGGAGCAAGACAAGATAAAAACATTAGAGTTGGTTTGTTTTGCCTGTTAAAAAACCAGCAAACAGCTGTACTTAACAGTACAAAAGTTCCTTATTTTCGCCACTTACGCTTTCTAGAGTTTTGTTGTAAGTGTTGTTGCCTTTTTTGTGGTTTTCCCTCCGCAAACAGAAATTCCAGCAAGAGTTGTGCATCTATGTATGTTCAAAAAGATAATGATGAGCCCTGGTTCTGAAGCCTTTTGTGGGTCTTGAGCAATAACTGTGCCTTTTCTCTGTAGTCATCAGTAAATAATTATGCTTGCTCTCCCTGCACTCCTGAAATGTTGGATGTGTTTCTGTAATTGTCTTGATGTGTAACGAATTTAATGTCTCATAATTGCACTGCAGGGAATTAATACCACTATGAAGTCTTGGGACATCTTTAGGTGATTAAAACTTCATGCAATTCCATATTTTATAGCAAAAGCAAGATAAATATAAGTTTGTTGCTTATGAATGGCCAGTGAAACTGTTGAGGGGTGACATTAAATGGACCCTTTTCAAAAGGGAGTGAGAATCAGTGCCCTCTCTTGGTTCTAAAAAACACATGAAAAACAGCCCTCTGAGAGTGTTTCTCAGTTCCCTCTGCTGGCTACAAAGCCCAGGCCAGATGAGCAGCTGTGTTTGCGGAGGCGAAGGTCTGAAGTTCTATTCCCAGTGCTGTGAGCCTGTGGTGAACTGATGACTGTGGTGTCTGTGCATGTCTGTGGCCATCATTCTTTATGGGGTCTCATCAACAGCCACACTGAGTTCAACGTGAGGGCACTCAGAAATAACATGGGCTTCCTCGTAGGTAAGAAACTTCCCACTTTGGATTTGAGAAGCATGCTAGCAGCTATGCCATTCATAATTCTGCAGAGCTAGGGCATCCTTCTGTTCTGCATCATACACACACCTTGCTTTTTCCACCTCTTCAAGGCAGATGTGTGTGTGTGCTCATTACACTCATTTTAGAGACATCTGGGCAGTTAGCGCAAATATTCTTGGCAATCCTGAGGTGTAACACTTAAAATGTCAGCTTCTGAGAACTCCACATTTGCAAGTAAGAAGCAAATGGTACCAAAAAGAACACTCCAACGTTCAAAAAAAACCCAACCAAAAAACCAAAGCAAAACTAACAAAAACCTCACCACAAAACAAAACAGAAAAAGAACCTAACTATTACTTTTCCATTCCTGTAGGAAAAGGCCTATATAACCTGGTTACACAACTGGAGAAACAGGTTATACAATTTATGCAGTCACTTTGAAATAAAGTTGAGATGAAAAAAAAATGTATTGCAAACTTAAGAAAGAGTTTTTGTTTAAAAAAAAAAAATCCACAGCACTAAAAATCCCGAACTCCAGATCAGCTATGCCAGTTTACATCAGCTCCTAGGAATCTATTGTGGCAACATATAGGCTACATAAAAGCTGTCCCATTAAAGGGAGAATGAGTCTAAACTAACAGTTTGACATAGTAGATATCAAAGGTATATTAAAAGCCAGAACTTTGAAACATCTGCAGCATATGTTTCCTGCTAACTAAAAAAGCAGCCACTCTTTCCAGACCAACATACTGCTGCATTCTTCACTGTGGAAGTAGGAGGTTGACAGTAGCACACTGTGGATTTGCATAGGGAACTCCAACCAAAGCATCTGACCATTTTTGCAACAGAAGATTCTGGAGAACACGTTTCTAACAAAATCCACTCTTATTATATGAAGAGACAACACATGTATGTAATACATATTTTTCTGGAATGGAGATGCTTACTTTGCCTTCTCACTCGACATGGTTTTCAAAGGGACAGCATGGATGGTGGCACAGCCCCAGGGACACACAAACCAAAGATAATCAATTTACCACTGAAGAAATCTAGCAGTCAAGTGTGCTTATGCCAGCACATAACTCACCTCTGTTCTGCCCTTCCATTCTTCCCACCACGTGTGGAGTTCCAGTGAATGCACAGTATCAGAGCAAGAGTCTTTACGTAGCTTGGAGACCAGAAATTCTCTTTCAGCTCGCCTTAAAGAAAAGCAGCAACAACAAGAAGAAAAAGGGTTCAGAATTTTCCTAGTATTCCTTTTTAAATGAAGTAGGTGATCTTAGTTGAACTCTCAGCTGATGGATATTAATGTAAAACACACAACTGGGACCCTTGTTGGCAAATCTCAGCAAAAAGTCAAGAGGTAGTTGCTTTAGGTCAAAGCTGAGCAATAAAAGCAGGCGTGTGAGGAACATTTATGTTGCCAGCATTGATAGATCTGCCACCTGCACTAGAGATGAAAAGCAAATAAGCAAAGATCAGTTAAGGAAGTATATAGCATTCACACAAAACATATTTTAGAAAATGAAGGGGAAAAAAAGACAACATTCAGTACTTATTTCCTTTCAATCAGTGGCTTGAATTGAATTTACCATAGTAGCACGTCACATTGTTTGCTGCAGAAAAATGCAAAGCCTAGGCCTTTAGGAGTAAGTCTCTTGTGCTTTAGTGATTCCAAAAATGTCAGTGCTTGTCAAAGTGTTTTTGAAATAAAACCAAAACCATGTTAATAAAATGAACTTTCCAAGACAATGCTGGCCAAAACTGATTCTTAGATTTCTTTTCAGTAATAAACTGCCTCTGTGGTTGCTGAGTTGATAGGGAGAAGGATTTAAAGGATCAAAGCCAAGTTCTGCTTAACTCAGGGTAAAAAAAAAAAAAAAAAAAAAAAGAAGAAAACTAAAAAAACCCACTGAAATAGAGCACAAGCCCTACAGTGAATGGACAGACTTTTGCTGAAGGTGGGCAGAGCTGAGCAAAATCCAGCTATACTTTCAAAAATGGCTGTAATCATTAGGCTCTAATTGAAGGTATTCCAGGACTGCAACACCTTGTGATATGCTGCTGTAAGTTACTGGAGAAGCCTCAGTACTTTAATATGTAATCACAGGCTGAAAGTTAGTTCAGAAGAGTTACTCTGCCTATTATTAAGTAGCCATTCCCTATGTGAATTAACAACTGGAAGGATTCTGTCCCATCTTATCCCAGCCTTATGGATGAAGAACTCAAAAAAATACGCTGCAGTGAAGGCTGAAGGTGTTCATGATGACCTGAGTTCCTGCTGTGCACACAAGCTGCATGCACGCCAGGCAGTGAGAGCTCTGGACTGGTCTGCTGTGTGTTCCTGTAGGTGCAGATGCAGCAGCAGTTCCTGTCTTTCACAGAAGAAAGTGGTGCCAAAGTTGGACATTCTGTGTGTGCTGCAGGAATTCCTGCTCTCCTCCAGTCCAGCCACCCTACCTAAATTTAGGATGTCTATGTAGTACCATCCAAGCTGCCACTGCAAGGAAGTTGGTTTTTTTTTTTTAATTTTTATGCTTAGGAACTCTGACAGGCTATTATTATCTTTTGGATATCTGAGCATAACTCATTACCTCAGGAAACTTGGAAGACATTTCAGGATTGTTTCCTAAGCTTGCATTACTAGTCTCAGCTAAAAACATTGTTCATACAGAAAACTGTATGTTTAGCATTCAGTCAGCATACTCGATTAAAGAGTAATTTACAGGAGTAATTTATTTTTCTTTATGTACTTGTGTAGAATTATCATATAGCTTTTAAATTGTAGTTTAAAGGAAATCCATTCATCTCAGGTATGTTTTGTAATGTCACCTTCATTCCATTTCGATTTTAGATTGCTCTTAAGCAACTAGCTGCAAATACTCGGTGTCTAAAATCCAAGCAGTGGTGGTTAGTACTGGCATGTGATTCTTATGGAATGTAAGACTCTTCCACAGTCAGGACAAGATAGTGTTTAGATTCAAATTTCAAGCACAAAAACTGCCTTTCACTGAGTTGAGAATTCACTCACAATTAATATCTAATATTATTCTTCAAAATTCCCTATTTTCAACATCACATCTCTCACTTCTAAGCTAAACTCTGTCAAGAGCTCAATACAAAAGGACTGACAAAATAAATTCAATTTGTGACTGCTCAAAGGCATCTTCTCTGCTACATGTGATTTAAACTTTCTACTAACTGCTTATCTCATGAAAATAAGTATTTCAAAAACAAGTAAACAGAAACCTATTATATTTTCAATGCTCCACTTGTCAAGCACGTTGCAAGAGCTGGAATTTTTAGCCTGATGGACATTCACAACATCCACACAGCTTTATCCTTCAAAACAATGACTGCAACTGACACCAGGAGCTGCTCCTCCAATTCCCCCTGAACCTGAAGGAGACTGAGGAAGTAACATGGCCCTTTCTGGGGACACTCAGCATGACAGACCTCACCTTGAGGTGCAGTAACCATTCCTTCCTGGCTTCTCCTCTTCTGCCACCAGACATGATGAGGAGAAATATTTTTGCTCTCTCAACAGCTTGTAAGTTGAGAGAGCTTCAGGGGAACATGAACTGTTGTACCAAATGTCCAAAAGCTATCAGGATAGCTGGAGTTTGTGTCTGCATTCTGCACATTCTGCATTCTCTGTGTCCATTATCAGTGGGCATGCTTCTTCCCAAGTTTTGTTAACCTCACCCCAGGTCTAAGATGACGGAAGCATGTGAAGCCCTGAACCTTATCAAGGCCTAAACCTTAACAAGGCAATTCTGCCAACAAGTAATTAGTTTTTCTACCCCCTGGCCATCACTTAGAGCTTGCCTCTGTTTTCTGGATTACACCTCCCTCCTTGTTGATTAAGCTTGAAAGCATACAAAGATCAAACCTTAAACACCCTTTCTTAAGAAAATTTTACATATTCCACGCTTTGCAACAAGCAGATTGCATTTAGTGATGATTGAGTTGTAATGCTGCTGTAGGCTACTCTAAAACAAAACCAAACCGCGGGGCACCCTGAGGGCGGCACCCTGAGGGCGGCACCCTGAGGGCGGCACCCTGAGGGCCCCACCCTGAGGGCCCCACCCTGAGGGCCCCACCCTCAGGGCCCCACCCTCAGGGCCCCACCCTCAGGGCTCCACCCTCAGGGCCATGCCGGGAACACGGCCCTGAGGAAAGCTTCCATGGCCTGGCAGGGTGGTGACAGCTCTCCCACACCGGCTAGAGGTGACAGCTCTCCCACACCAGGCTGCCATGACAGCTCGCCCTCACCGGGCTGTGGTGTTGTCTGGCACCCCCCGTGCTGCGGTGAAATCTCGTCCTCACCAGGCTGAGGTGACGCTGGGACCTCACCATGTCCCGGTCAGTCAGGCTGGGCCCCCTCTTGCCCCGGAGCACTCCTCACCTCCTGTGGTGGTTATGACTCCCTCACGCTCCAACGTCAGCGCCATTTCTGCACTGGGGCAGTCACAAAACTCATTTACAACCTGCGCCTCCCATTCCCAAAGGAGAGGCGAGGGTTGAGGAGAGCAGGAACTCCCCACAGCCCAGTCAGCTGAGGAGCATTTATGGAAACACAATGCATTTGAGGTTTCCGGGGTTTCGGAGATACAGCCCCGGGGCTTCGCTTCTGCGTGCCAGCCCTCGGTGCCCCTTGGAGAAGGATCTGGGCAGCATTAGCTCCCACAGACGGGGCTGGGAGGCCAAAAATGAAGAGGGATGGGGGCAGGGGGGCTCCACGCTCAGCTGGAAAGAAAACTTCGCATCATGTGAGGGAAGGCTGCTCAGAGAGAGAAGGCAGGCTGCTCCAGCACACACTACAGGAGGTTCAGGACCTTTCAGATTTCTACATCTGGAGACAAAACTGAAGCTGCTTTAAGTTTTTTTTTTTTTTTTTTAAAAAAAAAAAGGTCCATTTTGAAGTTAATATTCTTGGATCTTAAAATCCAAAAACCCACCTGCAAAAGATACCACTGTATATGGGTTCCTAGTATAAGCATAACCAGTCCTGTAGAGTTAAAATTCTAAACCCTCAGAACTCCCCCCAAAAACGCCAAACACTTGGGTGGGATGTGAGGAAAGAAATATGTGAGGAAAGAAAATTAAAAAACTACTGTACTCAACAGGCAGGGAGTTTAGAAGGCAAACGGCTGAATGGAACAGCTTCATCATTTCTTTACAATGTATTTTCCTGGCCCTGATTGTTCAGGACAAAGGTTTTTAAGGCTGAATTCTTTTTGTCTGTATGTTACACCCCCTAGCATGGTGAAGCCCTCACTCATGATCAAGGGTTTGAGACAAACAAAAAATTGCTGCTTCTGAACTTGAAGTCTTGTAAATTGTACACAGAGCAAAGCTGAGTCCTGGACTCTTGCTCCAGTCACTTAAACACAGTCCTGTTTACACAGATGACTAGTATGTCTGGACAGACACTATGCTGCAAATGCTTCACCTCCCTTTCCGGGCTTCAGAAGCATCCAAGAACCTCACACACAGCAGGTTAATAAATTTATCCTTACAAGCACCCTGGCAACATCACTGTCGTTTTAGAGGAAATTGAGGCACAGAGAAAGTTGCTGGTGTAACATTGCAAGAGATTGCTGGAATCTTTCAAGAGATTCTCAAGTGTCTTCCCATCATGATAGGAGCTAGATGGAGAGTTTGATTCCCGTCCGGGCACTTCAGTGAGAACCAGATTTTCACGAGTGATCAGCACCCAGCAGCTCTCATAATGACACTTGCAGACAGATTTTCTAATAAGTTCCTTTGATCATCTGGCCAGTGGAGGCAGAGAGGTTTTGAAAAATCTGATCCCGTTTGTGGGTGCTGAGCACTTCTCAAAATTCTTGCTTAAGTGACCTGGCCAAGGATGCAGACTAAAATCTGAGCAGAACCACTTTGCCTAATCCCTAGGCCAGTGATTTAACCACAAGTGTATTCTTCCATCTTCAGCAAAGAAAGAATAGACACTAGTTGGGGCAGCATTCAAAATGCCAAACAGCTGCCAGTATCCATGCCTGCCAAGAGAAATGCCCGGATACTTGTGGGCAAACCAGACAGCCACATTTTGGTACTTCCTGAGAAAGAATTATTTCTAGTAGCAGTGCCAGAGTCTGGCAACCTGGTTTATGCTCTTTCCAGATGTACCTCTTTATTTCTGGGCTAAAACCTTCGTGAACATGCCCCCAAAACAGCCACACCCTCCCCACTCTTCAGAAAAAACAGCAGCTATCCAAACACTGTCCTGTCTCCATTATTCTTAGAGAGCCAGGCACGCTTGGGCAAGACAAGGCTATTTTGTGTAACTATTAAGAAGCAGTGATCGTGTCAGTGAAGATTCTTGTTTTCATTGAATATTTCATTCATTTTTGAACATAAGCAACCACTTAGCTGCAGTTGTGCTAGATGCAGAGGAGGAAACACATGCTATTCTTGGCCGGACTTCACCTCTGTGGGAAGCAGCAGCCTTCTTAAAGCAGCCTCTGTAAACTGTATGATTTAACTACATTTATGATTGTTCTGATTCTCAAGCAAGGACCTGAGTACCTGAAAGTGTCAATGTGTGCAAAGCCCCCAAGCCCCAGCCTGGATCCTCTATTTTATGCCCTGTTTGTGTGGAGTCCATTTGCAAATGACAGTTTCCAAACCCATGAGCTAAAGACTAACTTAAAAACTCTTCTTCAGACTGACTATATTCATTCAGCTGCCAATTGAGATGCTGCTCTGTGTGGCACTCAGCAGCAGCTTGTTGGACTGTCTATCACAGGACTCCATGTCAGAATCCAGCTTTCATTAAATGCTCTCTGTCTCGCCTCTGTCCCCAGCTTTCAGACCACCTCCCAAGTATCTGACCATTCTGGCAATATGAAGATTAGACACCCAGACACTAGTATGCTTTAAGGGAGCACAGATATCACATGGTAACTATTGAATGAAAATGTTTACAGAAAAATAGTTTTGTAAAACAGCTCAGATTAAGCTGTTGCTGAATGTTGAGCTCAAGCTTCAAGCTGTATAAGCCAAAACCCACAGCTGTATCTTCTCTAGCAACAGCTAAAAACAGCAAAGTGTACTAGAAAGACCTTTTGGGGGGAGGGAGGGAGGGAGATATTCTCCTAACAGAGGATTACATCTAGAAGAAAGTGTGAGCATTTTTCTGCTCTGCTGGTCCTATACCTGCAACAGCACACAACGCAAGTGATGACTGTGGCTTGTACTTTGATTGTTGGGTGGCTGCTTTCACTTGATTCTGACATCTGCTGCAGTAGTTATTGTAACAACTCTTGCCAGAAGCTGGACTTCAGAGCACTACCCCAGTCTAATAATACAGCCTCAGCTTTACAAACAGAAAAGTTGAGGCAGGAAGGGATAAGCTCATGAAGCACATTTATGCAGGCAGTTAACTGCACATGCTTTGATGTACGTTGTGACAAGAAATGTTAGAGGGAATATCACTGGAGGAACTTGGTGTATGATGAGTTGTATTGTGGGCATTATGGTTTTGTTAGTAAATTCATCACTACAACTTTTCACTTCTTCCAGCTTGCAGATTTTTGCTTATTTTAAATTCCCTTTCCCTGTCCAAGAAAAACCAAAGCATTTCAGTGAAAACGCTGGGGTCAATGGAGGGCCCAGGTCAAGAAGTCTGTCTTGGGTGTCACCTCCTGTAAGCTCAAAATCTAGCAACAAATCAAAGAAAGGTCTTAGTTCAGAGAGCAGTGAGGTAATCAGGACACAGCTTGCTGGTAAAGAACTGGGAGATGTGACACTGGAGAAGAGGTATCAGAAGGGACCTGTGAAAAAGGCTGGCAGGCATGATGGTCCAGCCTGATGTGCCTTCGGAGCAAGAGCAAACAGAATTCCAGTGGTGACAGGAAGGATGCTGATAGTAAGCAAGGTTTATATGCAGAAGATGGACCCTCCTGTGCAATTGGCTTACTCTGGAGTCCAGATCTTGGGACAGTAGGGCTGTTCCATTTTGCTTTTCAAGAGATATAGATATAGATATAGATATAGATATAGATATAGATATAGATATAGATATAGATATAGATATAGATATAGATATAGATATAGATATAGATATAGATATAGATCAGCACTGACTTTTTCTCCTGGTATTAAATGTAATTTGTGGCTTACGTCTTTTGTATTAATAAGGTAGCACAGAGACCTAAACATAGGATAATCATCTCCAGATAATCATTATGAGATGCTTTTACTCTGGGAAGTCTATTTTTCTGTCAAAATTTGTCAAGAAATGCACTCAAAGAATTAGGAGACATTTCATTTTACTACTAATGCTTACATTTCCACTAGGAAGCTGTAGTTTTGAATTTACATATTCTGAGAAACTGTTTTGCTTAGAAATTCCTGCTTATTCCTTCGGGAAATAATTGGAATTACTTATTAAATAGAATCACTTAGGTTTGGAAGAAAATCCACTGTCAGGAGAGAATAGTCAGCATTTCCTAAATCATTCTTCTCTCTGTGCCCATGCAAATGATCACTTGAAATCACTGCCTGACATAGCTCTTGTAAGAACCTGTGTCCCATTTTTAACCCAGACAAGAATTAGAGAAAACTGTACTTCAGGAAACTACACAAGGCAGCCTCCCTAAACTGAGTAGTTTTCCAGCCTTTACAGATTCAGCCATGACAAAGCAAAAAAAGCTCCTGACTGAATTTACACAGCTAAACAAATAACGTTTTAAGTGTTTAAATGTCAATGTGAAAGTAAAAAGATGAAATGTGCTGTATATCATCTCTACAAAACCAGAAGTAGTTATATTATAAATAAACAGAGTTTGCTTGGTATTAGGGACATAGGAAATTCCATTCAAGAACAGACAAATGGCACATCTTGTCTGGTATCCTGCATCTGGCACAGGCCTATACCAGATGCTTAAAATACTTGGCTCTCTTGGCCCACAGCCTCCCCTGTTCCACCTGCCACCAACGTTATAAATCACAGTTATCCTAACCTCTGGTGAAAGTCCCTGCTCACTTGCATAATGTGGGAGGAAGCAAGGGCCAAGGGAATACATATTTGCCCTGTGTGATTCTTATTACACAGTTTGGTACTGAGTTTGCCCAAATTTTGGTTCTGACTGGTGTAGAACATTGCTGCCTGTGTTGGCCTTGTAGCCAAACAAAGCAGCTTGTAGATGAGGACTGTGCTTGGCTCCAGGGAAAGGGGGGAGTGAACCCCTTCTCAGCCTTGTTTGCACACAGGAGGCCAGCACAGCTACCACTGGGCTGTTACTCATCAGCTGCCCTCTTTCTGTCAAGGCACTGCCTCCTAATTGCACCCTACTGCTCAATGACATTTATATCCTGGTGTTGCTTTCTTAGTAATTTTGAAAGTTTAAGACATGATGACTGAAAATTAGATGAGTTAATTGTCTATCAAGCAGAGTTCACTTTTGTCCTTATTCCACAGGTCATCAAAACTTGGTTCATCAGCCCGGTGGGCCACTTAATGCAGATTCACCTCTTTAGATGACTGGTGCTTTTAGTCATTGTCACCAGTGTGGTGAGCTTGTATCCAACAAAACTGACTGTGACATTCTCCTTTACTAGAAATGTTACTTGCCACACATGATCTACTTCATAACCAACATTAAATTCAATAGTACAGTTAGTTAAAGGCCTCTAAAACAGACAAATGAAAAATCAAAACATTCTCATTTAAAAAGTTTTAAGTTTTAAAACCCCACTCATTAATTGCATTAAAGCCTCTCTGTATTTCCCAGTGAAATGTAATAGCAAAAAAAAAATTGCATTTGAAGAAAAAAAAAAATCGTGCTCCTCAGTTTGAGCATATGAGCCCTACAATTGCTAAACACTGCATTTAGAGACTGACCTAGTAAATCTTTACTTATTAATAAGGGAAAACTGAATCCTGATTGTGTGCAAGGGCTGATGGATACAGTTTGATATGTCAGTTTTCTCCATGCTCAAGGATTTTCTGATTTTGGTTCCATCCTACTGAATGGAACCAAACAATATTACAACATTCAGTGTCAAAGGTCTGAATTTTAGAGCAGACCCTTGATCTAGCTATGCCAAATTTTGTGTCCACAAAGGACAAGACTTGGCCACATCAATCTGCTTGGAAGAGTGTATTTATTAAAGCTGCTACAGTACCTAAGAGAAGTTTGCATCCTTTAACATATTCCAAATCAATATTACATTTAATAAGGCTCAGTATTAACAGGAGCTCTGTGACTTTCTGTACTTCTTTCCTGTTTCACAAGAGCAATGACTTTCAGAATATTCATCTTATTCCAGTCAGGAACAGTTATAGAGGTTTTTCAAGGCAGACAAATGAGTCAGCCACTTGTTCCAAATAAATGGAAATGGTGTTCCAAGTTTCCTAGACAGCTTTAAAAACTACATACAGCAATTCAGCTGCTTAATCTATTATGTTCTACATCTCACATATAAGAGGACACAAAATCGCATGCCTTTTATTCCAGAGACAGGTTGTTTTGTCCACAGCAGTCCACAGCCACCTCATTTTGTCTCTGTTGTTAACATACATGCTGGCCACCCTGCTCATGCCATTCCCAAGAACATAAGCAGCACTCTTCAAAGCAAAGAGAAACTGCTGAGGTTCCCAGAGTGCCATGGATATCCTAAATAATAGTGAACCAAATTTCCTAATGTCTGTGATTGCATTTGTCCGTTTGTTTAACAAGGATGTTAATATTTTTCTTTCTGAGGAGAAATGTTGTAAACCTCAATTAATATATCCATTACAAAAAGGGCATGAATTACAGCTTTAACTGTGCAGTAAAACAGAACATCTGCGTGAATAAATAATTATAAGGAGATATATAAAACTATAAAAATAACTTCTTTACTGCAAACCTTGCCTTAACAAGAAACATAACTCCTTCCTCCCTCAAGAAATCTGAATACACTGACTCATGTCTTTGTTTAAGTGTCATGGTAAATTTGTTCTTTTATAACATGTAGTAGTTTAGCTTTGAACTTTGGAGTTTTGGAAAAGGCAGAGCGGAAAAATGTTTTCATGGGAGAGGAGTGCACATTCCAGAGCTGTCGACTGTTACTCGTTTATGAGGCAGGGGAAAAACTACTTTGGTTTTAGGCTTTGGTTGATGCAATTTGTTGTCTGGTATTTTGTGATAAACCAGAGTTTACACTATATGCTGAAGTATTTCAATTTTCTCTCTCATCTTTCCTGCTTTTGCTTGTTCAAAATTCTGACCAAGCTTGAAACTGACTGCTGTTGAGGAGAGAAAAATTAGTTGTGTACAAGTAGAAATAATGATCCTTTGTAATATACAAAGTAGTCCAGTGGGAAAATAACACAGTTTTCTGTGAATTACAGAGCTGCACCAAAGCCTAGTGGAGGAACACAGATACTACTCATAAAAACAGAACAAACCAAAATTTGAGCCCTTTATGGTGCCTTTGTAACCTGAGCAACAGTTTTAAACACTATTTTCCTGGGCTGTTTCATATTTATTCATACTATAATGTATATTTATACATACTATAATATGTATGATTATATAAAAAATATTAAAATAGGAAAATAAACTCTCAGTAGCTTATTTATTCAAGTAAAGTCAAAAATTTCTTTTTGCCCTCCTGCTTTTTTGAAGGCTATTAACATACATTCTTTCTTCCTTCTCTTTCTAGAAAAGAAAATGCAGATTGTCAGAATCTTTCAAATTTGATACTCAGCACTGTTATGATCTCTTCATTACTGCATGTGAAGTCTGGATATCAGAATTGGTATAGTGAAGTACTCTACTATTAAACTGAGGTAATTTTCTGACAATTAATGAAAAAGTCTAATGCTGAAACAATGCAATTAACACATCTTTCAAAGTCTCATTTCCTAAGAACAATCATCACCATCAAAAAGGATCTACCTTATCAAAAATCTTCAGAGACAAAAGGTAGAAACTACATGAGAATGCTAACCTCTAGGCAGAGATGAGAACTTCTCCATTCACAAAGCCAGAATATGTCAGGGTATTATTCTGGTAGAGGGAGGCTTTGCTAAGGACATCAACTTCTTTTCAGACACAAGTTGAGATTGGTTTCTGTTTATTGGGATAGGCATCCCTACAGTGGCCTGCTTCATAAATATGACTCACTCAGCAGGAAGACTGCCTTTCTGGAAGCTCACCAGTCATTGGTCAGCAACAGTGTCATGCTTTTCCTCAAGAAAGGAACTGCACATAGCACAGGGCTGATGTAGGCACAGTGTGTTACAGGAATGTGCAGCTTAGGATGCAGACAGGAAGGCACTCAGCTGCAGAATTGTTGTAAAAAACCACAGCCTAAGCAGGTGGCTCTGATGCTCATAAGCATGCAGAGATATAGTTAACTTCAGAACCAAGTTACTAAAAAAGACTTTCTGAAAGTATCTCTTCCTTTCCTGGCATATCAGTAATCAAGATATTGTCAGTTTTCTGTCCATTACCCTAACAGCATCGCACAACATTCATAGAATATTAACATGAATCCTAAAGATTTAGATGGGTTGTCATAAAATTGCCACTCCAGACAAAGAGAAGGAGAATGACGAGCTAGGAGCACAGAAAGATCAGCTAGAGGATATATACATTCTTATATCTAATAAAGCTGCTGCAGACTCCATGTTTGCTTTCAAAGTAATGGGATTCCATTGCAAAACAGTAACCAACATGGAACATAGTTCTTTGAGGTCATTTAAAATGTCTTTTAAATAAACGATGCTCAAATCTTTATTTTTTTTTTCCCAAGGCTTCATATTTCTTATATATTTTCAGCAATTTTTGTCCTATCCATCTCCTAAACCAGCACTTTGAACCACTGAGACATTGTTTGCCTAAAGCCAGAACTCTGATTTCAATACCTTTCTGTTATTAATATTCCTTAAGTTACATTTCAGCTTCCAATCAAGGTTTGCTGCAACAGTTTCTCTTTTAATGCGAGTCCACTGTACAGTACCTTGGATCTCAGCTAGAATGCACACCATGTCATGTGAACAGTAAAAAACAATATAGCTCAACTTCCCCAAAGTAGGCTGAATCAGGAGTTTTAGGGATAATCAAAACCATATTTTTACCAGCAAGCAGAGCCAGTAAGTCCTTGAAGCTATACAAATATATTCATATCCACATTGCACTTCATTTTAGAAAAAGAATCTCACACCCAGTAACACAAAAATTCAGAATTCTGAGTAATTGTGTAACCAAAAAAATGGAAGAATACGGTGGTCTTTGCCTGAGAAGTGCATCATAAAAGGGTATCCAGTAAAACAAGGACATTCTCCAGACTTTGTATAAACTTTTTTCATGCCTTTCTTAGCAGACATTTGAAAACTTGAAGGACTTTGTATAAAGCAGTATTACTTACAGAATAATTTATTACTTGTATTCTTTAGGTGAAACTTACTTATGTATGAATTGATATACAAATACATGCAAGTGTGGAAGTGCATATATGTTTCCAGCAAAGCCTGTCACTAAATATTTAAGAGTACCTGATAGTCTGTGGTAATGTCAATAGATAGGTGCCAGTCAGTTTGATATTTTATGTCAGCAGGTTATTCTACGTGTGAGAACACATCTGTGTAAATGCAACAGTATGCTTCTCATAGATGTTTATGTGCAAGTCTTTACAGGACTTGTGTCTAGACCGAAGTTGAACTTAGTCTGCTGTCACTGAGAGCAGAATCTACATCTTTGTACAGTTTCTTACATGTTTATTTTTATTTTAAATACTGGCTTTCTTTTCACTGCTAACTACAAAGGCTGATTGATCAATATAAGTGGAAGTTACCCAAACAGCAGCCAACATACAAGAGAGTCAATAGCAGCCATTCATGGCCTTCTTTAGTTTGTTGTTGTTTTTTTTTTAATTCCCAGAGCCCATAAAGGCAAGAAAATATTTCCCATACTGGAGATGGAAATGCTGATCGCCCCTTTGTAGAATACAAAGCTAAGAAATGAAATTTAAATGGTTTAGTCAAAACTAAACACTTTCCTCATCTCAGAAATGCAATGCTGCCCAATTCAGCCAACTTGTGGCTACCTGAAAAAGGGAATAATTTGATCACCTATGCCTGAAATCACACATTTTTAAATTGTTCTAACCACAGGGTAGGTGCAGCTTAACTGAATGATTTCACCATGCAGAGTTATTTCCCACGTTCCTTTGTTACTCCAGTAATGCAAAAAAAATTCAGGAACTGGAAAGTCATATGATCCATAGAAAAGAGAATATTGTGGTTTCTAAGAAAAATATTTATTACCAAGTAAGCTATTTTGATTTATTAAATGATAGCTTCCCATCATAGTGTTTTTTGATACAGTGTTTGAAACCACAATGATTGTACAAAGCCAGCACCTTATTTGTTTAAAGGCACTCACTTGTGTTTTTCTTAATAGAAGTATCAGTTCATGACAATGCCAGGTTCATAGAAGCTAGTCCAGGAATAAATTCTTGAAAAATTATTTTTTTCCTAGAGTGTCCATTAAGCCAGGGCAGGCACTGTGTCCCAGAGCTAGTCTTCTAACATTAGATTTATAGGATGTTATAATTAACAACAGGTGATGGGCAGCACTACATGCACAGCAAGCAAAGTGAAAAGACTGGCAGCTCAAGAGCCACTTGTGAATCATCAAAGCTTTTCCCTGGATAAACTCAGTAGTAAACCTGATAGGTCTTCTGGCAATTGTTTTGGGTTGGGTTCTTTTTGTTTGGTTTGGTTTGTTTGCTTGGGTTGTTCTTTTATTCCACCACCACCCTTGATCCTTTTTCATATCTAAGATTAGGGACCATCTGTATGTTTTTACAGTTGTGTAGCTTTTCCACTTCTGTGTTTACTATCTATAAAATGAGACAAATTATGCTTCCCTACTCACAGAGGACTTCTTGGACGATTACAGGAAAGTCTACACAAAATTTTGAAATTACGCAGACTTTTAAGAGACATTTGTGTCTCCATTATTCCAGCTCTTTCAAATGTGTGTTCTGTACAAATACCAGAAAAAAAAAAAAAAAAAAAAAGGTTCAAAACACATACAGCCTCCACTTCAATTTTAAGAAAAGCTGTGCTTCAGCTTAGAGCTAAAAAGGAGGACGAAAGACACTGAAACATAAATTGACAAAACAAAGTATGTCCCAAATGAGTTTTCATTTGCATAGCTAAACAAATACCTTTTTTCCTTCAGTTGTGAGAATATAAACAAGGCAAGGTATGCTGGGAAAGGCGATGACTTTGTTTAACCAAGTGAAGAAGGACATACGTCCCAAACCTACACACAGATCTAACTTTTATGAATAATTCTCAATGTACTAACCTGATGTGATCATGATATTCATAAGTTAATTACATGTTGTAACTTATTGATTATAACAGAGGAGTACTTTAATTAGAAAACCACATCTGTTTTGTATAACTACTGTATATTCGTATGGATGCTAGAAAATACTTTAAATGCACTAACTGGTAGAAAGACATAAAAAGAAACATTTAAAAAGAAAAAAAAATATTTAGAAGAAGAAATATTTAGCAAGAAAAAAAAATAATTATCCTGTAGAAAGGATTAGAGCTATTTCATTTAATATCGTGCTCTTACCAGTATCCCACTATTTCCTCTACAAATAACTCTTATACATTAAATTAATTTCTGCTGAAACTCTAAGTGTGTTTCTCCCCTCCTCAAAATACACTTGAATCAATAACCTTAAAGTTCTTAGCACTACTATATTTGAGAGCAGTTATTATTATTATCCTAGATTTATGTTACCAGGTTGCCAACAGGACCACATGGTGTAGTGGTGAATTTATCCTGCTTGCTGCAGAGTTGGCACTTCATTAAAATTCACACAGGAGTGCTTATCTATAGCTGAGACAAAACGTGGCCCAGGGGAACACTTGTTACTCTGGGTAATTAATCAGAGGTGATGGGAAATTTTTCTTAGTGTTCTTGATAATCTCTAGGGCATCATCCAACTGTGAAATTTTGGCCTTACTGAAGTGGAAAGCAAATTTCATCAGTAACTAGAACAGGCCAAGACATTTCTCACAAAGCACTTCACGACCTGGTGTCATCTGGCAAAGTTTCTCAGTACAGTTTTTTTCAGAGCTGGAGCAGCAGTTCATTTCTATTGAATATTTCACATGCATACATTAAAAGTCCCTTCTTTTGGCAATCATAAGCATATTTTAAGAAACGTTCTGCACATTCTTTAGGGCAAATACCTTTTTTAATCTATACTCAAAAAAAGTCTCTTAGCTTAGTGGACTTGAAATCACATCCTCAGTACGAAATTTATGGTTTTGCATGGGCAGGGAGAAAATACATAAGACTGTCAAAATGCTTGAAGATTCAAGCACATAGCTTGAAACAGCCAGAAAACTTCCCCTTTCTAGAGTAAGGCTAGCCTCAAAGATAACTTTTTATTAGAAAGAAGAACCACTCCCTCCATCAGATGCTGAAACTTAAAGTTGTGTTACTAAAAAAAAAAAAATTTAAAAAAGAAAAAAGAAAAAAAAAAAGAAAACTCAACCAATAGCATTTTATTGTTGTGGTTGCTAGGCACAGGTTTTCAAATTCATTTATGTTGAGACCAAACAGAAGTATGTTCTTACTGAAGTGCTTCAGGATAGCTAAACCTCTACTGCATAAAAGTAGAAGGAAGTTTAAAAAGACTGAAAATATTTTCAATTCAAAGGAAGAATCTTCCCCAATACAAAGGACTATTCAAACATCAGGTCTCTTAGAAAAAACTCAGTGATTTAGACAAGTGTTGGAGAGAGCCAAAACTGACTCAGCAATTTTATTTCCCTTTAGCTCTTCCAGGTGCAATTTATTATTACTGACTGTAAGTCACGAATTAACAGTTATTTCATATTTTTATCAACTATTCATTAGTTTAGCCGTTATTGTCCTAAATCAAAGATTTTTTTCCAGCTATATTTATTTAAAACAACATTATTTCAAGAGTTATAATATATACAAAATAATTGAATCATGAACAGTTTTGATATATAGGACAGAAGTTTAGACAGGTGAAATTTAAATTTACTGATATTTCATTTAAGTGTTGCTGCAACATGGAGAACTGCTGAACAGATACTGATGGACAGGTTTATTGAAGCTCACAAAGAGCTGCAAGCCTCCCATTCCTTTTTTTGACTGACCCCTGGCTCACAGTAAGTTTATTCTGATTAAGAACATACTGCGTTACTGCTGGATGCTCTTGTTTTGAGTGTGTTGTTAAAATTTCACTGTGGCAGGGGCTAAATGAAAGCCCATTTTCTCAAATTTCTAAACTGTGTAATGAATTCTAGAATGGACATTTCAGAAAAGCTTTATTTCTCATTGTGATGACTAATCTCCAGATTCACAAAGGGATTAAACATTTTATGAGTTTAGCAAAAGTAACTGGCTCTCAGTACTAATTGCAGCCTTGAAAGTCTATCCTAAACAAGTCATCTTAATGCCTCAGATCCAAAAGAGAATCAGTTCTCTTTTTACAGGTAGATACTTAGATGGATGTAGCTTCTTGATACTACTTCTTCTAAATGATAGTTAATCCTGGTATTTTGCTTTTATAATGAGCTGTATCTCACTGATTGAATAAATTATGAAACAAGACAATCCTGGGGTCAAGTTACCATGCGTGCCAAGGTCTACATTTCAAGTGCAGGACCTGGATGCAAGATCTGTACCCACACTCCACATAACTTCCCCTGAATACTTCACTGATCAGCAGCAAGGCCACCCACTGCTTGTCTAAGTCTGAGCACAATTTTTATGTGCCTCAGTTCCTTTGTGTGAAAACACACTGGTCATACACTCCTTAATACAGGAGTTAGGATGATAAACTGGTTACTCTTTGTTAAGTAATAGCATGTTGAAGTCTGCTTATCTCACCTCCCTGAACTCAAGGATAGAGCTATATGAATTGTCTTAAAGAACTTACAGTCTTGCTGCTTTACTCGAAGACATCCACATAGCTGAATCAGATCTCAGGACACATACACAGATTAGATAAGA
This sequence comes from Certhia americana, assembly GCA_018697195.1. Lineage (NCBI taxonomy): Eukaryota > Metazoa > Chordata > Aves > Passeriformes > Certhiidae > Certhia > Certhia americana. The sequence goes on from CM031857.1 coordinate 20,800,021, forward strand.
AATCTCAGTCTGTGAATGGCTGGAGTTAAAGCAATGTAGTACATTTCACACCAGGCACAGAATTAAGTATCTTCCTGATATTTCGTTTAGTATTTATGGAAGCATACACAAGCTTATGTATAGAATTTTCTTTATGGGGAACTAAAATCAGAAGTCACACAGAAACAATAAAAACTACACTGTATTTGGGCTACAGAAATAAGGGAAAGGTAAGATGTAGGTTCTCTGCACAAATAAATTACCTTGAACTTTTTAGGTGAACAGCACAACAAAACCTGTAAAATTTCCAATTCAGCAAAAAAATCCTTCCTATTTCTGTTCCCTTATTAAATGAATGAATACCTCCAAGCATGCTAGTAGTATGTAGGTGGTGTATGCTTGTCCTGCTAACTAACATCCATGTGGATACTGGGATACTTGCTGCCATGGTATCAAGAAAAATCTGTAATAGCAGGAGAACGAAGGAAGTCCAAAGTCTCTTCAAAGATTATTATGCAAACTTAACAGATTTACTTGTACAGAATTCCTCATACCACACCACCAAAAAGTGGTGTGATCTAATAAAAATTAGATCTTTAAAGATATAATAAAGATCTTAGATTTAAGATCAAATAAAATAGATCTAATAGGTTAGATTTAAGATCTAATAAAAATTAGATCTTTATATACTTCATTTGAAGAACTGTAAGAGCATTCACAAAGGAGAAAAGCAGAACAAAAATCCTGTGAAGCACAAGATTTTTGTCCTGCACCACCAAAAAGTTGAGTATGACTACCCCCAAAACTCTGCAGATAAACATTGCAGAAACAAGCTATATCTATATATATTTGCCTGAGTTTAGGACTATACCTAGCTACAAATTTTGGAAGTAGGTTACAGAATATGCTGTACCTCAGACCTGATGGATTAAAAGAAATAATTATTAATATTATTTCTTTCAAAATAAGTAATTCCCAACTTACAATATTTTGGAAATTAGTAAGAAAAAGAGCAGCTAAAGAGATCTGGATTATTCATAGACTTAGACAAGATGGAAAACAATTAGATCATCCACCCCATTTTCCTGCCAATGCAGTATTGTTCCCTGCAGAACATTTTCTAATGCTTAGTTTTTGAACTCCCTTGAGAAGGGAGATTCCAGCATTTCCTTTGGACACATATTGGCACACTCTGTCAGGCAGGTTTATCCCCCCTGTCTTCAATCAAGCATTTCCTGTCTCTTCTTATTTCATCTTCCACTCAAGAATTCTTCCTCCTCCTTAGTGCCAGGACCTTTCAGGAATACAGAAGGAACACTCTGCCTACAGGAACAGATATTCCCAGAATAGGATGTTCCACAGTATGAAAACCTGTAGCAGACAATTTTAGGAGAACATTCTAGTAGGCTTTTTTGCTGGTCCTTGTGTGCAAGCTGGGCAGGATGCATCTGAAAGGTACTTAACCACCTTGGAAATTTTCAGTTCTTCAGTATTAACTTTGGGGAGAGTATCTGTTAAAACCAAAGGCTGACTGCCTCAGATCAGGTTAGAAGGACTGCTGAATTAATATCCTGCAGTGAAAAACAAGTACTGTGACACTAGTGATTTGTCCCTTTAAATAAATGGACATAACAAAGAGGCCTGACGAAAGCAGAAGAATAGGGAGAAAAAATTGGCCCAGTGGTGACTGAATACAAACCCATCTGTGCTGGATGGATGTGCTCAGGAGAGTATCACATATAGGTACAATATTCACAGTCATGCTACAGACACAGTAGCTCGCAGCAACTCATTCCAAGCAGTTCTGTTATTGACAGAGTAGTTGTGGGAAAAGATTTATTTGCACTCAGCAGGCTGTGTGCAGACTCAGCATCGTGAAATCCTGATGCGTGTTTGTGAAGAGATCCCTCTGTAGTTCCTGAAAAAGCTGGTGGTTCCTGAGGAACTCAAGGCCAAATATGGCCTAAGGGTTTTAGACATCTGAAGAGTCAGGTCAAGACAGGAATTTAAGTGCGGTTTGCTGAGTGGAAGTGTTAAGCTTGTCAGATTGAGTAATAGAGCCTTTTAACCTGAGCAGTCCAAGTCTGCTACCTTGATGACAACATTGACAACAGGTCATGATAAATGTCATTCTTGAACTAGAGGTTTAGCTTTGTCTTTAAAGAGCCTTGCCAGAGTACTCAGGGATATTTTCTGAGAACAACAAATGTTAAATATCTTTCTGTTCTTCAGATTTGAGCAGGTGGACTTTGTAGTCATTGGTCTTGCAAAACAGTTTGCAGCAAGGAAGGATTAAGTTTCCATTACCTAACTCAAAAGACTGGCCAAATATAAAACAAAAATGATGGAAGAATTTGGTTGTAATTTGGTCTGGGTCTTTGAAGGGATAGAAATATTCTTGGATGTGTCCTTTGTTTTGACACATTTATACCAATTACAAATGGAAGGGCAAAGCTGGAATATTATTTCCTCCAAACTGTCTCGGCCTCACTTTGTTCTAATGTCTCTGACAGAATCCCTTTGACAGCGAAGGAACTTTCTCTTTTAATGTAATTGTTCTTGAAGGTGTTTAAAGCATCCAAAATAGAAAAAGAAATAGTTCTACAAGTAATTTGTGGAAATCTGGAAAGTATATATAACTTGTAACTTATACAAGGCAATGTAATTTTAATAAATCTTTTGCTGCTCTTTTAGGGGGAAAAAAAAAAAAAAGTAGGGCCAGAAAAGCTGCATCAGTACCTTATTTCAATTAAAATTCAGAGAGCTAAATCAGTGTCTTTTATGCTTTACTGAAACTGTCTTGGGTGCTGCTTACTTCAACAGTATCAATTTCAGGAATGAAAGCTAATTAGTGGGAATAAAGACAAGCACATCTGGGGGGAAAAAAAACAGGTCAAAAAATTATATCTTTATATACGTCATTTGAAGAACTGTAAGAGCATTCACAAAGGAGAAAAGCAGAACAAAAGTCCTGTGAAGCACAAGATTTTTGTCCTGCACTACCAAAAATTGGATGATCATCAACTGACATCCGACTTCTATTTTAAAACATATGTCAGCCTTAAAAAGGGAGCTTTTTAAATTTTGGTGGGAGTAGAATAATATATATATATGTTGCTTTGAAAAAAGGGGAGAAAATAATTTAGAGTGTTTTGCACGGCTGAATTATTAATTAGCAACACAATAATCATTGTTCTAATTCTTGCTTCAGTGATGCACTCCCTGGGAAGGGGCAGTGAAGCTCCACTGGACATGTCTGTGCAGCTTCATTTGGTGGCAAATTTAGGTTTTCAATTAATTCTTTCCTAGTAAGCTCTGGAAAGGTAATTCCTGGGAAAGCACTGGAAAACTTGTCCCATTTTAGTGGGCAAGCTTCAACCATGCCACAGAATGTTTTTGACAGCAAATGATGAGGTATCCCAAACTAAATTTTAATCTGCACCCTGACAGGAGGTGAAGTAAAGAACAACCATCCACCTCTAGTGAAGGTTATGTTTATGGACAGGATTGCAGCTTGGGCAAGACTCCTCCTGTTAGGGCTCGTGGTAGTAGCTCCAGGGCAAAGACAGCACAGTAACACTGCAAAAAGCTTAAGAGCAACTCAATATTCGTGATGAGATTAAAAAAAGAAAAATTACTTTCTATTGAATCAACAGTCACAGGAATTGTGAAAAAGAAAAAAAGGAACACCCTCGTCCTTAGAGCTATGTGTGGAAGTTACCATCTGTAGTATTTCCAGCTATTCAATCAAATGCATGGTTAGTCATAAAACTTGCTAAAAGAAGCACAATTCCCCTGAAGAGTCAGAGGGAAGAGAAATTTTCTCCTATACAAGCACTTGTGTGAGGTCAAGGTATATAAAATTGAAAAGAGGAGGAATTTTAGGTACTTGCACTACTTCCACTGTCATCCACAAAAAGCAAATGCTTCTTTTTTCTTGATTCAAAGAAATCAAAGAACTTGTGTATCTACAATTAAAGAATTTATCATCAGAAAAACAAACAAAAAGGCAAAACCCAAAAGCCCAAATACCCCAGACACCATACGTCCCCAAACACACCACAGTCAGTTTAGTAGGTAGGTTAAAGACTGGTTTAACCTATTTTTAGATTTAACCTAACTTTAACACTAGTTAAAGCTATTTGATTTGCACCCTAGCAAAATAGATGAAGTCTGTTTAATAAGCCATCATCTTTTAGAATACAGAAGGAACATTTCCTTGAGGTACATTCCCTGTTTTTCCTCTCATTATTCTTTAAAATGGAGAGGGATGGTGCTTCCTTTTCTAGCTGGGGCAGACGATTCCACAGCTTGAGCTACTACTTGGATAAAAGCAAAGGGAAAAAAAAGCTTTCTAAGTCCAAATTCCCATGAATAAACACATCATCAAGCATCTTCACAAATACTTTGCACAGCTTCCAAGCTCACTGATGGCATTGCCTTGAAACAGTCCAGCGAAGATGAAATCAAGTAAATACAACAAACTGTTACGTGTTTATAATATTTTTTTCTCATCTAAAATAACTTTATAATGCAATTATGTTGTTCCTGGAAAGACTCACTGCAGAGACAGATTACAGGCTGCTTCATTCCCTTCTCCTGCAAAAGAATCTCTGTTCACTGGACAGAACTCTTGTAAGGCAAGTGACTTCTAATCCAGTTGTGGGCAGCTTATTGACTCTGTATCACTCCATGTGTGTGAACCTCCTTCTTTAATAAACTTTGGGGATTTTACATTGAAAACCTTTGCGCAATTGAAAACCTTTGTGGCTAAGCAGTTGTCAGTATGGGTCTTCCAACAGAAGCCAGCTTGACATAAATAATTTCCATTTAAGTTTCAGTTGACATTCCATGCCATTTATTTCATGGATGCCGCCTCATACCAACTCCTTTAGCCACTCTACATCATGGAACCCAACCCACTAGAAGTGCAAGTTGTGGCAAGCAGTAGAGGCCATGAAAGCTGATGAAAAGCTCACTGCTGTTTGTGCTGTCCACTGCAGCACCAGCTCAGCCCACAGAGCTTGGTCAGGTATTTTAGCAGTGCTGTAAAACCCACAGCCCTCCCAGCTTTGTACACAGCTACCCAAACCACTGTCGCTCTTTGGGTTTGAATGATTGTTGGCAGCACCCAACTGTGAGGAGCAGAGGGCAGTTTTTGATTGTGGAGGTCACAGCCAAGTCCTCTAAGAAAAAATTCCAGTGACTTTAGCTCCCACACAAAGCAAACATACTGGCTAGCAGCACTTGGTCTCCCTTCTCCGTCAGATATGACACTTCAGCTCTGCCAGCCACCTAAGAGTAGCTAAAATAAATATGCATGGCTACTACCAGGTACTGTTTCCACTTGTTTCACCCCCCATTCATGCTGTCAAGACAGTTTCTCCAAAAGAAAAAGAAACTCTGGGGTTTTTGACAGGGAAGGAAGAACTCAAATTTGTATCTGCTGCTTTTAATTTACCAAAGCTTACACATTATGTAGTGATATTTGTCCAGTTTGTGAGTTTGACACAAATGACAGTATCTAGTCTAACACAATCAGTCTCTGCAGAATAATTTCCCCAGATAGCAGTGTGCTTGATTTCATGATGTTCAAACTCTCTCTTTGTATTGTCCATGCAAGATGAATGCTGCACTCAAATCAGGGAGATATATTTTATCAGATACACTGCTTTCTCTTCTTTAAGGGTATTTTGAGATGCAAATTCTTTTAAAAACTTACAGAAATAAAACCACACAGACGTGAACTCCAAGCCTGTTCTTACACAGCTAAGTTGGCTTTCCTTCCTTCCTTCCTTTCTTTTTAAACTATTTTGGGTTTATCCCATGATTTCATTCAGGTTCTACAATTGTTGTACTTTGGAGATAGGTTTCTTAAAGCAGGTTCCCACTTCCATGGCAAGATCTTTTGTACATTTCAGTTTGTGTGTTTCTGTTAAGCTATATGTAAATTTGTATGTGATAGTTCACATTTTAATTGGTTTAGTAGGGGAACTCAGATTATGGTTTTCTTTTAAATATCTCAGAGAAAGATTCCACTGCAGATACACAGCTAAAGCAGCAATGAGGATGCTTTAATATTTTGTAATTTATTTCTGCAGTTAACTCCTTAGCTGATACATCTGATTTCTGACTGATTTCACAGGTCACTGGACTTGCTAACACACTTTTGCTCTGAGTCACTTCTTTGCCAGACCAAAGAGAAAGGAAACAAACTTGTCTTTTGCCTCTGCTGCTAAATACAAGACAGGGCAGGAAATAATTATGGAGACAACAAAAGGAGTACAAGTGCTTTTATTTTCTGTGCATAAGCACACATGTACTCTTCCATGAAGGAAGTAATTTAATGCATAAAATTCTAGGAAATATTTCAAACCCAACAATACTTGACTGTCTAGTCCTGAATCAATTCTTCTTCATGGCACTTTAAATATATAGTAAAAAAAGCAACCTCTGAACTAAAGGGCTTGGTATTTCAGGCTAGATCCTCTAGTCCTCCACCAGATGCCAGTGGGATTCACTAATCTGTCAATGTGACAATCCCCCCTTTGAAGTGAAGAAAATTCTGCATTTAAACCAGAACACCTTGTTATTAGATACTTGGGCAATTTCCTATTATAAATGTGTCCAAAACATCACCCTATGACAAGTGCTCCCTGACAGAAGGCAAAAGTCCTCTTCATAATGTGAGAGGGACAGATTATACAACAGTTTTCAGATCATTTGTTGGGACACCATTCTCCATTTTCTATGGATATGAAACTTTAAAAACGTTAGCATTTATTTATTTATACCCAGACTTCAGTGTGCTAAATGAAACAGACTGGCTTATTGGCATCTCTAAGACCTTACATTTATTAAAGGATGAATCTATGGTAAGTTCAAATGCTAACTCAATTAGGGTGTTTACATGGGGTCTTTGCACAATGTTTATGAGATGAAATTTGAAGTAAAACCCAGACATGTTCTGTTTCTGTTTTGTACCAGAAAGATTGCAATGCAGCTAGGAAACATACTTCAGTGAGTCACATCTTGGAAAAGAAAAAGATAAATGGCTAAAAATGCAATAATAGTAGGATATCTGGAAATAAACAGTAACTGAACTAGCAGACTTTTTTGTAGTCCAGCTCACAGTCACTTCTAGTCCATGTTCTGATGTTGCTTCTGCTACCCAACTGAAAAAAAAAAAGGAAGCAATCACTTCTCTTGATGACATTACATCTATAAGAAAGGCAACAGAAATGCTGTTGCTGTCCTGTATTCAGCTGAGTAAAGCAGTAGAGGTTGAGAGTCCAGGTATTTGCCATTTCAGCTTCTAGCTGAAATAGCCCTTAACATTTAACTTCATTTCAGATCTTGGAGCTCCTTGCACACATAATGGGCCAGTGCTTTAGTCTTGCAAAGACACACAGCATTGTGCAGGTTCCCCTGGCATGAAACAGGTATTGAAAGCAGGAATTGCATATGTACTTTCAGCAGCAGAAATGGGGAGGCCAAGCACTAGTAATTCCCTTGGTATTATATACCTATGGGGTTTTGTTTGCACAGGGGCAGTCATTACACATAAAAATCAAAGGAAAAAGGAGAAAAGGTTGCAGTAAGTCACGAAAAACAATGTCAGAATTAAAGCCCTTGATGCATTTGAAATCTTTCCCTTGCAGTTCTAACTTTTTTCTACTTTCTGGCCAGGGTAAGAACTGTGTAGGAAGTCACACTGCAGTGCCTCAGTAAAGCAGAGGAGTAGGGTAGTTCTACAAGTAACTAACTTTCTGGCAGTGTTTGACTCCAAATGTCTCTTCTTCACCTAAATACACTGTCCCAGTGGAAAGTTTTTGAGTTAGGCCTATACCCCTTGTCACAAGAAACACTGCCTTGTTCATCTCCTCTGCCTCAAAGCAGGGCTTTCTTACATTGCAGAGGTTGAACCAGAAACAGGACCAAAGTCATCTTTAACCTGAAACAACCCTTTTTAAAAATTGTATTACTAGAACAGCTGCTTGCTGCATGCATTGCATTTGCAAGCATATACTGTCACATTTTCCAAGTCACTAGGAATTTATTTTGAAGCAGAAGCAAAGGGGAAAATATCCAACAAGTCATCTGATTTATAGCAGTAACCCTCATATACATGCAGTGTTAAAGTGATCATATGGTTGGCTGTAGAAATGCTATGTAATTCAGTTCAGTGGAAAGGTTTAAAGGATTAAGTGATACACATATGCATTTGTAATTACATCAAGATGTTAAAAAAGCCAGTTTTTTTAAAAAGTGCTAGATCACTATATAGGAGATGCAAGCTAAACCAAGAGCCTACTTTGGAGAGAAAAGTGAAAAGATATATTCGCCAAGTTAGATAGCAAGTTTTGGCACCTCTGAAGATCTGGAATGCGTCTACACGTAGGTGTGATTCAAAACAGTGTACACACATTTCCAACAGCAAGATCTGCAATTCCTCACCATCCTACCAAAATGCTAAGAGATTCTGATAGTCTCTGTACTACCTTGGCTAAGCCTGCATATTCACTCGTGCCAGATGCCATTCTGAGTGGTTTTAGACTCCAGCATGGATAGCAGAACTTAGTATCCAAGAAGTCCTTAATGCTGTGTTATTTGTGAGAAGTAAAACATGGGCGCTTAACTTCCTTTTTATTGTTTTGTTTGTTTGAGCTTGGCTTTTTTTGTTGTTTTTGTTTGTTTGTTCTCACAAAAAGCAGTGTTTATCTAGTGTGATGTTTCCTGGTCTATCCATCAATTCGTCCCCTGAATAACTTTGGAGATTTCTGAGCAATTTGAAACTCATCCTTGCACAAGTTCCTGAAAGTCAGTGGGTGAGCAGTGGGTAGAGACACAACTTGGCATCTTCACAGATAGAAAGGCAGACAAGATTCATCTGTTAGTCATTCAGTTTGGCCTCAGGAAAGTAAAAAATGCAAATCCAGGAGAAATCAAAATTCATTGGTTTTGCTGCTAACATAGAAACTTGGAAAATCCAGATCTTGCTATCTTGGGTGAGAGATGAAGAAACTATTAGGGATCCAGTCCTGCTTCCTCACTACTGATTGAGGTAAGAAGGGAACATCAGTAGAAATACAGTGAGACAATACAGTTTAGGAACTCACTCCTGTATTCCACTCCAACACCACATCTTCCAAACACCAGCCTGTTTGGTTGGGTTCTTTTGTGTTGTGTTTGGTTGTAAGTGTCACAGGGCAGTTACATATTCCAGAATAATGGATTTTTCTTTTTTAACAGGGAATATGTTTGATGAGACTATTCCTCAAGGACCCAGTTTAGACTAATGATACTAAATAATAGTGATAAACACATAATTCAGTTTTAGCAATTCTGCTTCAGGGTGATCTGCGTGGCAGAAAAACAGGATTCATTACAACACTTTTCACTGGCATAACTTGTCATGTAAAATCAGTCTAGGACTCCCTTTTAGGCTAACTCAGACTACAGCTCTTGGGGTGTCATCTAAAGGCAATTTCCATTAACTAAGCAGATATTTTTCTTGTTAGGCTATAGACTGAGCAAGGGAGAGAGAAGGATAGGCTGGTCTTAAAGAAAAAAAATCTCTAGAATAATTCATTATGAAAAAAGCAGAAAAAGATAGGAGACTATATCCCATTTTGAAATTACCTTTTGCTAACATTAGCGACTCACAAACAAGGGATTAAGATTTTAGCCACATTGGGTTTGAGCATGATGGAAGAATTTACCAACTTCAGTCCATTAGTTAACCTAGTTTTGACTTGGGTTACACTTGACTTTCCTTGAATAAAAAGCTACAATGATCTACCATAGCTTGTGTCGTGTGGGGAAAGAAGTATTCAAAGCTGCTTAAGTGATCTGAATGCTTATTTCCAAAGCTTTTTCTATAGATCTATTAGGATCTGTGTAAACCCTATGACAAAAGATGAATCCTGATCATAAAAAATCCTAACTAGAAAAAGATGAAAGATGGCTTTTTTGCTTCATTTGTACTAAAGTGTTATCTTCTACTCTTAACGAAATGTTTGTAATCAGTTTGTAATCATAATTTTTATTTAAGTAGATTCAGACTTCAGCGTCTGATATTTAATGTTCAAAATATGAGCTGTCCTTATGGCACACATATATTTCAAAGATACGTTTTTCTTGACTTAGTAAGGGAATGATCAGGCTCACATTTTAAGGGCCAGAAGTTGCCATTACAGGTTTAAAAACCTGCTTGCCAATGGATTCAGCTGCAACTGGCTGCTACAAAGAACATGCCCAGCAAACCCTTCTGTCATTTAGAACTTGAGCAAAGAAGCCTACAAACAGCCAAAGAATTGAGATGAACATTCCTGGATTTTGTTTTCTACTGTTAGTATTTGCTCACAGAGTCAGATTTACCAGGGTAGTTGAAAAAGACAGGCTTACCAGGGAAGCTGAGTGAAAAAATAGGTAGCCTTGTTAAGAACACCACCGACTATGGCATAGCCAACATAGACACCAGACTGTTGCTATTATGCTGAAATAGCCACATTTCTGTCCAGCTTTCCTTCCCATGCACTGCCTGCATCCAGCATCCTGCCTCAGTGACATATGTGTCCCACTGAGTTGATTAGGAGGAATGGTAATTATTCAGATCCTCTTAATTCTTTATTTTTCTGCAGTGTACATACTCCTGCCTGGCCCTTCCACTGCTCACTCATCTTTAGCAATGAGATTCAGCTAGTTTTCCATATGCAAATTCTTTTGAATATTGTCCTCATCATCACCATGGCAAATCAGGGACACATTACCTGGGTACAAGACCAGTGTTAAGATAAACACAGAATTTGTGGAAGAAGAACAGCCTGATGATATATCTTTTTAAGAACAGAATGGGACCTTTCCACTGCTCATTTGTTCTTCCTCATGCAAAAACTTCCATTTATCAACACATTTTAATCTGGAGGACAATTTAAAGCACTTTAGGTTTGTAATGAAAAAGATGACAGAAAAACAGAGCAACCATCATTCTAATCTACCATGTCCCACAGGATGGAAAATAGATGCCAGTGTCCAGCAACAGAACTGTGTACTGAGTTTGCTTGAAAGAAAAGGTGAAGGAATTGGTGCACTGGAGAAAAAAAAAAAAAGAAAAAAAAAAAAGACAAAAGCTGTACATAGTAGAACCCTGAAAGTTCATCATGTATTCTACTATATTTACTATTATTGAAATACCAGATTCTATGTTTTGGGGTTTTTTATCTAGTCCTACTCAATCTTAGGGATTAAGCAAAATGAGCTAGTAACAGAACACCTTAAAAATAGTGAAACATCCTTTAAAATGTTAAAGTCTGCAAAATTAGAAATAAATAAAGTTAATCACCAAAGAATGCAGTCAGAGTGTAGAAAAGAGATAAAGTGCTCATCAGCATGTCATAATAAGGATTGCCTCTCACAGCAATAGATACCTTTCCTTTTAACACTCTGTCAGAGTCCCTTCTCTCTTTCCTTTGTGACTTAGAACCTTATCTGCACCCACTGCAAGCATATGTCAAGTTTCATGGTTTTCAAACATTTGCATTAAGTTCTTAAGCTTTTACTAAAATATGGAAACCATCCACATAAGGGCCCAGGTCAACACTTTGCTTTCAGGTAACCCTCCTACTTTCTTGAAAACAGAGCTTTGCTTAAGATGAGTCAGGTATAGCCACAGTTCACAATATCTGGTGTTTTCCCACCAGAGGTTATTTAGAATGAAAAACAGAATCAGGAACTATGCTCTTTAAACTAACTCTTTAAAAACAGAGACATTATAATTATGAATGCCTTATTCCTCATCACAGTATTCTATGTTATCAAACTCAGAATGGCAAAAGGAAGGAGTTAGGTGGCATCAAACCAAGGCTTCAAGAGCCTTTGAAGCAGCATGGCTTTCCACCTCTATAGTCCAGAAGAACATGGGAAACACCAGATAGATTATTCTGCCTGTAGGCTGCTAGGAGACATCCCACCAGAGCAAGAACACCAGATTCTTTCTCTCCCAGGCCTGGGAAGAGACAAACAAACACAAGTAAGCACAATAGGTTTAGCTTCCTGTGCTCCATCTTGTACAGTCACCTGCTGAGGTACCCCTGGGTAGTGTTTCTGAGGTTGATATGCCATTAAAAATTATAAAGCTCTTGATCATTTTCAAAAGTATTTTTTAACCTGTTCAAAACCTACTACATTTGTGTTACATTTAATTCATATTTTTCAGGATAATTTCAAGCCTTCCTGAAGTATGAGGTTCACAAGCAGATTTACCAAATGAGATGTAAAATTCTGATATAATCCCTCCCATTTCAGGAGAGCCAACCAATACCTTTATAACATCTCTGCCTTCGTTTTGTTAACAGATACAGAATGGAGAAGGTGTGTGCATGTATGGTACAGAGAATAGAGAAGTTGGCAATTCAGAATTAGTTAAGTGCTCATCCTACCTTCCCTCCTTCCTCCCCTCCCCCAAAAGTACAACACCAAGCCAGAACACTTTTTCAATTGAAAGACTGAAAATCATTATTCAGTTGGTGTTATTTTTTTCAAAGTGTGGTATGGCAGCTATGTTATCAGCATGAACTTAATATATATATATATATATATATATATATATATATATATATGTGTTTTTATATATATATAAAAAAATACGCTCACTTGTTATTACTTTTCCCCCAGAAGAATGACACTTGAAAATATAAACCCACTTCAAATAAAATATAAACCCACTTCAAAAGCCTTAGCATTTCATTCTGGTTCTGAAATTCATATTTCCATTTTCACTGTCTCCTTAAGTGTGACAGAGAAAAACAAATAAGAGCATTAAAACAATACAGCAGAAGTCAAGAGCACTTACCACTTGGAAGAAGGAGGTGTAGCAAGCTGCAGCCAGCTCCAAAATGGCCCCACTAGGGCTGTAGCTTCTTGGCTCTACCAATAACAAGGAGAAAGCCACAAAAGAAGCACAGTGGGGAGAAGAAAGTTCTTGTTGCTGTCTTGCCAGTTTTCAGATATGGTATTTTTCATTAAGAGCTAGATGTTCTCAAGAGACTATATGATTTTTGCATTTAGAAACAAAAACAAAGACCCCAGATCTTTTTGATTAAAACATATTTACATAGAAATGCAAGCACAAAGCATCAAAACAACCCTCCTGCATCCAGCTTTTGAACTGCTCTAAGGACAGGGAGATGGCAATAACACACCAAACAGGCTGTGGGAAGGGTTAGGTGAGACCAGGTGAATCTCAGTACCAAGGAGGAGTTAGTAAATGTTTCCCATCATCACAATTCTACTAGTTTCTGCCTGCATCTTCGTTTTTCATGGTCTGTTCTTGTTATTCAGTATCAGAATTCAGTATCAGAACATTTTTTAGTGTTTTTCAAATGCTGTGCAAGTTCCAAGTCATTAAATACATTTAAAGCTAGTGAATAACTAAACAAGCCTCTATAAGCTCCTGGAAAGTAGCTGGAAATTCTCTCTTAAAACAAAATTGAGTAAAGTTAGGCCTAATTTCATGCAGGAGTCAGGACAGTTGCACATAGAGAAGTGACTGATAGCCAGCTAGGGAATGAACCTCTTGTGCTTTAGCTGGTTTGTGATATCTGCCCATACATAAGCACTGTAATAAACTTAAAATGAATTCTCTCTCTGCAAAAATAAGGAATAATTACCTCTGATTTTAATTTTGAAAGACAGGAGTAGATAGATCTATTAGCATGGACACTGTGAAAAAAAAATAATCTCAGGTTATTTCACAAAAAGTTGTTCATTTGCCTGTTAGAAAATAAAATTATGCTTAACTGCAACACACATACTTCTGGCTGAAACTGTAATCCTAAAACCACACCAGAGCTGCCACCTAAACATGAGGGGATCTAAACTTCAAAGATGCCATACTTCTAAAACTTTCTCCTGTGATGGGGCCACTTGACTAGAAGAACATGAAAGACAAATAAATTTATTAGGAGATTAGTCATGCTTGAAGTTTGAAGTTAAATGGAAGTAAGAACATATAAAAATAAGAATCTATGTCTTGAGAAGGGCTTATTCCTACTGTGTGACTTTGAGAGCATGTTCCTTTCATTTAACACAAATAAGAAAATTTTGCAGGAAAATATAAAAAAAAAGGAGATCAAAACTTGTCAGGGAAGTAAAGCAAACTTTGAAATCTGAACATTTCCCCATCCTTACTCTGCTATGCTAAGAACATGCTTGAATCCTGGAAGTTAGTCACATTTATATGAATTCTACTTTACATTTCTTGCATTGAACCTGACCTCTGATGGCTTCAGATGTGAAATCTGAAGTCAGCCCTCCCTTTCACTTAGCCTCACTTCTTTCAGAATGACTCAACAGCAAAGTTTGTTGCTTAATGCTGTTCCATAAAACAGTTAATCCAGACCTGACCTTATAAAGCCTGACCCATGTACATCATACTTCTGGCACAGTTTGATTGGTGAAGAGCTGATCCCATGCACATATGGCTGGCTATTAGTGATTTGCTTTAGGTTTCCATGGAAGCAGTGCAGACTGGAGTGATTTTTTTTTTTCCCCCCTAATTTTCCAGTCCAGGAAGAGTAAGGTGAAAAAAATCAAATAAAATCAAATAGCTCTTGTGCTCATCCCTGCACCAACCTCGTTTCCACAGTAATTATGGTCCTAAAACAATAACTTTCCCAGGTCAGCAGGCATAAGGCAAGGGTACTTCTAGTCACTCCTTCTGCCAACAGAAAGTCGTGCAGGGAGGACTCAGGTCCTCCTGCAGGAACTCATTCCTGATAGATAATCAGTACCTACAACTTCCTCTGAAGAAAGTCAAAATGAAAAATACCTGAAAGACAAAATAGCCTTATGCATATATAATATGTCCATACAGTATCACTGTTCTCATCATTAGAGGATTATTAGTGTAGCCTAAATATTCACCTTACTTGTATGCATATGATAGGAGCTCTGTAGCTCAGCACTGTAACATCTAGTCCCTAACCTTAAACAAAAATACTGAGTGCCTGGACTAAGGTGCTTAAGTTTGTGCTTAGCCACAGCTGAGTACAAAAATTCATTCTCCAAGTCTCTAGAAAGTTTTGATGCTCAGCACCTCTAAAAGAAGCCAGGCTTTAGGCAATGACATTTGGAAAATGTAGGCTTAAGCTCCTTGGTTAAGCTCTACATATCTTGATAAAGAATTTTGTAAACACGAAGCAAACAAGCAATCATTGTGTGGGCTGAAGGCAGCAGTGCTTGAGATACACACAAAGGAGCATTTTGATTAGAAGGATGTGATATAAATGCAACATTAGCTTGAGGTGGCTGAGAGGAGTCCACCTGATGGCTGATAAATACAAAGATTCATAAACCTGAGGTTACTTGTTTCTGTTTGTTATTTTTTTAAGAATTACATGTTTTGTTTTCCCCATTCCATGGATTAAACATGCAAAGTCCTTTATACCATATCTCAGGGCTTAAATAAGGCTATTCCTGTCATGATAGGCAGCACTGTGAATAATGGAAGAATATTTGGAAAATCTGATAGAAAACCAAAAGACCCAGACACTCTAACTGTACCCTATTACTTGACAGTTGACCCTTTTCTTTCTCTTTTACAGCAAATGCTTCTTTCCTTCTAAAGTTTTTAGGGATCATTCTGGCAAAAGCAGATCTCCCTGTACAAATCATAGCACTCACTAGTTTTCTAACACAAGACAGTATTTTTCTGATGGCTGATTGCCGTAATTCATGACCACTTGCCACAATCTTGGTAACAGTGATAATAAAACTGACTGCATTTGTTAAAGGCAAACCTGTGTTTACAGAGTTTCTTAGCAATCTTTTATTTATGTTGGTTTCAGCTCTCAAATTGTAACTTATTTTTCATTTGAACAATCACTGATCATGAAACTGATTTCAATTTTTATTCTTGCAATCAGTCATTCACTTTGTGGGCACATATTTAGCTGCTTCAAATTCCACACACATCAGACGACTGGAACACACTGAAAAGGAAATACTGATTTTGGATATTTGGCTTTCTGAGTGCCCAGCTGGAGACAGCACAACAAGGCAAACCTTCACCAAGTACGGACCACCCATTTCTGAGAACAAGATTGCCACGAAGTGTCTCAAGCTGAGGATCAGACACTTTTGAAACTTAGGCATACTGTCATAATTTGTATCATGCATAATACTAGAGTTACTATTTTTGAAAAAAAGTAAGGAAGGTGAGACATAAATGTTCACTGCCTCTAAAAAACAGGTGCAATTTTCTGTTTGTGATAGCATCGTGGATTGCTCTGGAAGTTTCAGTACTTTGGAGCCACGAATAAAATAAGACTGAAATCTTAATCAGACAAAAATATTTTTTTTCCTGCTAGTTTAAGCTGGAGAAAGAGGAACAGAAGAAATCTATAACATATGAGCAAAATTATCTCTAAATGGAGTGTTTAAAAATGTTTCCATCAGGCATCAGTAGATGGGTCTTTAAATGAAAGCCAAGTATTACAATGGCATCTATTTTAGGTCTTGCATTCCAAGAGAGAAAATAGGAGCCAGATAAGTTAGTCTGTGTTGACATGTAAAGTACATCACTCCCATTAGAAGGGCTGTTGTGGATCTGAGTGACCCAGAAGATGCTCTGTGGCTCAGCTGAATACCAGAGAACAGAAGCATAAATGAATTTGGACATGGGTAATTCAATTGTAGTTATTGCACTTCTGAATCAACCTCTATGCAAACTTCCACCAGACAGAAAGCACCTGGAAAAGCTCTGCTAAGAGGGTTTGATTCTTTGACAGCTTTGGATGACAGCCTACATAAACAGAGAGCTATGAAAGAGAGACATTGTCTTGTTTTTTCACTAAAGCGTTGTTTTTAAGATCGCCTCCAAAAGCCCAAATTTACAGTTAGAAAGCATTCTCTACAAGGACAGTATATAATTACATGCTTGGGGTTTTCAATATATGCTTGATAGTTTCAGCACTCTTCATTCCAACTCATGCTGGCTTTCTTTCAGTGCTTGTACCTCGTTCTCCCCTGAAAGCTCTAAAAATGAAATTTTTGCCCACACAAAAGCTTCACTTCTTAGTTATTAACTTCATGTATGACATCACTTCCTTTTGTTGTTTATAAGCAAGAACCTTTTTCAGAAACATCCTGGATTTGTGTAATCTAAATGAATTGAAAAAATAATTTAATCTTCATTTAGACAAAATAATGAGAAAATCAACATGATGTCAAACTAAGACTGATTTCAGTGGTAATGACAGTAACTAATTAACTTTGTTCTGCTTAACAATGCTGTTTACATTCTTCCTGCCTCTTCTTAAAGTCAATTATTTCAAAACTCAAGGGATTTCTCTTATGCACATCTGCAAATTCAATGTCAGATCCAGATTCGCATTTTGGTGGTGAATCAAGCTGGAGTCAGTCCACCCAATGAGAGCCCAATTTTTACCAGACAAACAAATTGAGGTGACTTAATACTTGTGGGGTTTAACTGACATATTTACTTGCTTTTGCCATCCTTTTTTCTCTTCTAATGAATCAAACATATTACTACACACTGTTGATAAATTGAAAATGATAGGAGAGAACAGATGAGATAGACATTAACAACTTTAAACAAAAGACACCCAGTTTAACTCTCTAATATCTAACACCACCAGCCCTCCAAAGGGAAGGTTACATTTTTTGAAAAGATTGGGAAAGAGAACTAAGGTTTAAGGACCTTTTTTAAAACTGTAATAATGGGAAGCTAGGCATGCTAGAAATATTCAACCTTACTGCACCTTCAAAATTGTATGTCTCAGGAGCATACATATATTACTTATTGACACAGCTTATCCGTATGTTTATAGAAATGTTGGTAATGAAAGATTGATCAGCACATTAACAGATAAAGAATTTACTTAAATTCCTGGAAAATGAAAAAGCTGAGACCTGTGTACTAATCTGATATTTATGCAGTTGTTTAACCAGGCTACAAACGTAAGTCTGAGTTTTTAGTACAGAATTGAATGATAAAAAAAAGACGGTTTGTTACTTAGCGTCTAATAGTGACCTAAGCCAAGTTGCAGATTGACATGAATTGGACTTTTTCCACCAATGGGAATGAAACTTGGCTGCTAACATCTCTGCAAAGAGATACTTGACTCTACACAGAGCTCAGCAACAAGTCCTAAGGCCTGGTACTGCCAGTGACTTGCTGGGAACCTTCAGACAAACAATTCTTTCAATTTTCCTTTGTTTTCCTAACTCTAAGTTGGTAGTAACAAAACTTGAATACTTATCTTAGAAAGTCGTGTGGCTGTAAGCTGTCTTCAGCTCTAACCAGCATTACTACACAACTGGCAGTGTTAGGCACTTTGTTTTGTTGAGAGCAGAGGCACCATTTCATTTCCTCTGGTTGTAGTACGTCAGCATGCTCCCAAAGGAAGCAATGCCCACTCCCAGTTGTTTTTAAAACTTGACTGAAAATCATCAGTCTATGTGGTAATGCTGTTTTCAGTGGACTATTCACACCTTCACATACATTTGTTGTTATACTCTTGGTTCACAGCTTTTCCATCAAGTAGGAATGAGATTGGGCTGCTCACATTAGCAGTATCAGTTTGCTGCTGAGCAATAGCAATTTATGAGACCCAAAGAGTGATTTTATGCCTGTTGCCCACATTGACTTGTACTGACCACTTCCCAAGTTCTTTCATGAGAGGCACTGAGATTAATTAATAATCAAAGACTTGCTTGGGCTGAGAGAAGCGACAGCATCCATGTATAAGGCAAATTGGGATAATCTCCTCATGTCACTCTCAGTTTTCTGCTGTGAAGACAGACTTACTTAAAATATTGTAGAATACTTTCTTGGGCATGTAGAGCACAGTTTTCTGCTGATATCATTCAATGCAATGAAAAAAATCAGTTTAAACTGAATCACAGGCATTTCTGCTGAGAAAGCAACAGCTGCCTCAGAGACATTGAACAATGAGGTCTGCTTTGAAGAGCTAATGCAAGTTTATTTGCTCTGCAACAGAGCAAACCTTCAGTTCTGATTTTTTTGAAACATTCTTTCAATAGTTTAGCCTGGGTTTTGCACAACCTTTACAGAATTAAGCACTCTAGCAGACTGCTGCCAACAAAGGTTGCTTAATTCCTCAGTAAAGGGGGAGTCTTGTTATTTAAATAAAGTAGCTACTGTAGTAGATTTGCAGATATGTTAAGAGTATTACAGGATCTAGCGGTAGATTTAGGAAGAAAATACTGTAAAGCAGGAAAAATTAAACAGAGTACTTATTGAAACTTGAAAGACATTATGACATGTGATGTGATTGCATCAGAGCAGGTGGAATTGTGTTACCTGCAGTGTAATGCATGTTGCAGAGTGACACTTGATCATAGTTACACCTCCCATTAAAACACAGTCACCTTTCAAGTTTCTCACTACCAATTATGTTGGAGGAAGAAAGCAGAAGCCACAGGGTTCTTCTGTCTGCAAACCACCATATTATGTTTTCCTAAGCACCAGTATGCTGACCACAATTTTTTGTCTGAAACTGGACTGGTGACTTCATCTGCCACAGGTTCACTGTAACAGGACAGCAGCTGCTGTTACCAGAGGAACCACAGCAACACAGACTATTTAGTCTAATGCCTTCACTGTGGCGACAGGGTCACGTTGCAATAGCCATTCTGGAAACAAATTTCCAGAGTCGACTCAGTTTCCATTCCTCGTGTGAACACAAGCCTTCATTCTGCTTTACTCACCAAAATGGAAGTAGTGAGTACTTCACCATAATACATTACAGCAGATGGGGTGTCTGTTGCTGCAGGCTGATGTTTGACTGTGCATGCTTTGAAACAAGGTGCAGGCTCTTGTCCAGGCTTTGCATAAAGACTTCATATAAAAACACACACTTGTGTGTTTAGCTAGTGATATATACACTGGAAAGACACAACCAGTCTAAATTTTTTCAGCTTGTGGAAGTTCATCTGTCAGACCAACCTCATGAACAAGCGCTCCAGGATTTTTTTTGAAAAACCTACTTCAAGAGAAACTTTCTTCGAGCACTCTGAAAAACCTGTATGCAAATTTGCTCCCTTTAGAGAACAAATGAGAGTTTTAGCAGACTCAGCTGCACAGGTTTTATTGGCAGGTTATTAAAAGCTGCATTTTTTTTTCATACAACTTCAACAAAATAATTTAGACACTTGCAGGAGATTGAGGATACTAAAATATGGAGGAAGAAAGAGCCACTTGGCAAAATACATGAGCAAAACCAGAATTGGTTCTCTTCAGAGCTTGCTTTGCATAAATTATTTATGATCTCCATCGAAGCCCATGGATTTGCATAAATTTAAAGAGGAGTCAGTCGATGTATTTGCTGCATAAAGTGAATGCACAGGAATTCTTTTTTTCCTCATATTCTTGGATGACATTTTGCTACTAGAAATTACAAAGCAACTAAGCATTGAAAAGTGCTTTTCCCCAACACCACTGAATGGTCTGGGTTATGACTTTTGTTTGGGATGATAACAAACTATGGAACCAATCAGTTTTTAATGTGTGATCTATCTGTTTTTCTCTACTAGATATTTATTACACTAATAATATTCCTTTGGTATCTCAGCATCCCCATTATTTGACACTATGGATATCTGCCTATGTATAAATATTTAATGAACTACCCATAACCTTGTAGATATACATATAAATCATGAGCAATTGTAAGAGAGATTCTGGCATGTTTCAAGTCCATGGCAAAACTTTCCTTGACTTCAGCAAGGATCAGATTTTGCCTCTGCTCTGTTTGCAATGTGTCTAGCAGGTGTCACTGCCCTTTTAATGCCAGCTGTCAGCAGGTGTCTTTGCTGGAAGTTCCAAATAAAAGTATTTGTTTTATTATCCAGCATATTAAAACTGTATTTTCTTCTGGCTCACACTGAGCTTTCAGTCCAAGGTGGAGGTTGTGACATCTGCTCAAATGAGATTGCATACTGCTGGAATGAATTCCCAGATCATTCCTTAGTGCGTTTGGAGCTAGTAAAATCGTAAATTGAAATTGATTAGTATTCTATATGGCCAGAGAGTTGCAATAAAGCCTTAGGATGGCTTGGATCTTCCAAAGCACCCTGCCAGTTAGAATTATTGTTTATACCATTGACCTCATCTGAGCAACTGTCCAACACGGCATTGCATCCAGTAGGTTTCTGTGCTGGCATGTGGCAAACATGTGAGCAAATCAGCTGGGTATAGAAATAATAATATTAGAGAATATCTTGGATCTCGAGCACAGCTTCCAGTCCAAGAGCTTTAAATAACTACACATGTTAATTAATCTCTTCCAGCTTCCACTATGAGGTGGGTAAATGTGAATATAATCATTCTGTAGTTGGGAAGACATTAGCACAGAGCTGTTAAATGGCCTGCCTGCTGGCTGATACAGCTTTGGTGGGAGGTGGACCCTGCATCTAAAAGGCGGTTTCTCATGTGCTCTCAAGCCAACCAAATCAGCTGAAGATAAGTTGACAACTTCTCTCTACATTTAATTTACCCATCTTTTTCAGTGTCAGACTAGGATCTACCATGTAGGGTGATACATGGCTTCTTGAAAACCACATTTCATATCCTCTGCTGGAGATACTCATGTTCAATGATCTGGTGACCTCTGCAAAAATTCATACCTCTAAGTAATGGAGAGTCCATGTGTGTGGGAAAATTAACCCAAGGGGATAGCTTTCTTTGAAGAAGAGCTCATTTTAGGAGAATGAAATATTCATTTTCTTCTGTGATTTTTGGGAGTCAGATTTTAGGATATCTGATTTTCTCCATCCTTGGTCATTGTCATCCCATATCTGTATTCAGATATTTTTACTCTTCTTTCCCCCAGTAAGATTTCACCTGATATAAAAAGAGGACATTAATAGCTGTGCAATTCTGTTGCTAGTTTTGATCTCTAACACAGCTATATCTATTAGTCACATATAAATCTGATCCATCTTCCTTCATCAGACTTCATCCTATTCAAGTCCAGTTTTAAATTAAAATAACCATATCCTTTGTTTTACTGTTTTCATAACCAAATATGGTATCTACTAAACCTGCCAGCTATCCTGCTTAAGATCTGAAATAGCTTTTTAATGTTTGCCAGACCTAAAACTTATCCCAGTCAACCTTGTACTATTATTGCCTAAGAAATTAAAGGCATTAACCAGCTGCTGAGGAAGGTAAGTAATTTCATGGTTTTGTTTGCATTTGTCAGTTTTTGAGGGAATGGCTGGTATTTTTCCAGTTTCCAAAAGCTGAAGGTTCCATTTAACTCTGTGCTTCCATAGGTTTAGACTATCACTTCTGAGCATGGTATCTGAGGTTATCCCATGTGAAATCAGTAACAGTATTTAAGTCCCTAGGAAATACTTAAGTCCCAAGGAAATTCAAGGCCAGGTTGGATGGGGCTCTGAGCAACCTGCTTTAGTTGAAGATGTTCTTGCCCACAGCAAGGGCATTGGAAACAGATGATCTTCATGGTCCCCTTCCAACCCAGTGCATTCTAAGATTCTGTGATCCCCATCTCCCTGTGACTTGGACACCAGTGAAGGTGCTCAAGTGTGTTAAATTCTCCACGCACTGTAAGTCATGGAAACAGAGGACAGCTCTATTTTCTCCCACATGTAACACAGAAATTACCTACAGCTAAGTTTATATCCGTATTGGAAGTTACAAATTTATCGATCACCTTGACTGTCATGTCACTGTAATGTTATCCAGAAGAAGGGTGGAACTTACCTATAAAGTGGTTTTATAACTGTTGTAGCCTATGACTTCAGATTAGTTCAGGTTAAAATACCAAGGATAAAAGTAAGTGGGCTAAACTCCTGAAGAGTTCTCCCACATGCATGCAAATTTGGTTTTAGTACTAACTGCAGTTTGAACTCTAGAACAGAGAAGTTGTATTGCCGTGTTCGGATGGCTGCAGTATGGAGAACAGTGTAGATTCAGCCACTCCATCCCACTCTTATCAAAATTCTTCTTGCTACCTCCTGAAAATACAGGCATCAGACTCATTTCTACATTCATGGAAAAGTAAAATGAAATAAACTAACATCTTCCTGAATTTGCTCTTAATTAATCTAAAGTGATGCACATCTGATTTATACTTTAAAAGACTATTTCCATTCTGCTGGCCAGAATGTTGTCAGCATGTTACAATCCACATTTATTCAAGATCTGTAGTTTCTATTCATCTTCATAAATTCAGAAGTGTTAGAACTGTGATTAGAAATATTCTATCACCAAAATCTTTCTGTTAATTCAGAAGAGGTATCTATTTTTAGAATTAGCCTTAGTAAATCTTTTCATTCTCAGGAATTCATCAAAGCCTGGACTTCTGTGGCTTTTTATAGCCACATTTTTATCTGCTTAGTTATGTTTTCATCCAAATGTTCTTTCTGTTGCTGTAGCTTTCTGTTGCTGTAGAACTTCAGCTGAGTCAAAGTACTTACTTCATTTTGCAGTGCTTGTGCTATTTTTATTGTATAAATTTGAGAAAAATGTTTAAAGCCCCCTGGCAGGGGGGTGACACTAGGGGTTCTTTAGGGTCCCTTCCAACCCAAATCATTCTATGTTTAATTAATGTTGTCATTCTTATCAGCCCACATTATTAATTACATATATTCAGTGGCACTTACCATGTTTATTGCATGACTTAGGCCTGACATCTGAGCATCACTGCTGACTTGTCACACAACTCACCTTACAGCTGCTGTCTCTTTAAAGCTTTTAATCTGCACAGCAGTACAGCTGAGAGCCCAATGCAGTCACATGTGTAAATACCACCTACATAAATGCATCAGAGGATGAAACTTCAGAGCAGAAATTCCAAGCTTGATAGACACAGTAAGTGCTGTAAGTTTTAATTAGCAAAGTACACTAGTAAGATAAAAAATAATTCAGTGCTTGGAGTAGTGGAGGCATTGCTTTTTGGTGTTAGGGAGTCAAGGGGCAGGGGAACGTGACATCTGGCGGAGCTCACAGGACATATCCCAAGTGCCACACAGTTCAAGAGGTGAGATGTGTCATAATTCCTTCAAATACACAAGCAGTATTTGTGCTGCTGCTTCTGGATAAGGCTCCATGTTCCTGTAGAAAGGAAGGCTGATCCACAAATGCAGTATCCTAGAACAGGGAATACCTCCTTTCTACGCCCCACATCTCTAACACACCTCCTCCCAGCCCTGGAGAGAGCACTTCACCTCATTCCAGCCACAAAATGGAGTAGTACCTCTTCCCTATCTTACAAAGTACTGTGAGGATAAATATGAGAATATTTAGGTACTACTGTAAGATGACCAAATAAGCCACTGGCATGAGCTTATTCGGTACTATATTAGCATGGAGAGGAATTCTCCTTCTTGCCAGTAATGGGAAACTCCTAGAACCTTGCCTTAAAAGGAACAGACAACAAACAGCATGAATCCCTAAGGGGAATGAAGAGGAGGTCATACTTAACAGTCCATGTAGGACTTCCAAGAGGAGCATTTTGAATATATTCTCAGTACCTTTTCCTCTGTAAACCTGAAAGCATTTTCCTCTGTGATGAAATGTACAAATATAACATTTCTCCTATTTGATAAATAATAGTAGACCATGTTCCAGAGCAGAGCATAAAACATGTCTGTTTGAGTAAGTTTAATTGCTCTGATTTTATTTAAGAGGAAAAGTATGGTGAAAAAAAAAAAAAAAAAAAAAAACAAAACCAACCAAACCATACTTTCCTGCCATTGGTATTTTGCTCTCTGCTAAGTATGAGGGCATTTCCACCACTTTAATATAAGCCCCTGTTCAGCAAAGAATCTAATCATGTACCCAACTCAATGTCTAACACTTGCTTTCAAAAATAAATGAGATGCCTGTTTAATTACTTCATTAACTTAGTGCTCTGAAGACTTGAACAGGAAAGTTTTGCCTTTTCTTTATGATGTGAGATTCTATAATGCTGTGCAGAAACTTTTTTGGCAATTTCACCTCCTTTAAGCTTTTTCCATTTGCAAAAACTCAAAGGTATAGAGTGTTCTATATTCAGTATCTAGGTATCAGCAATGAAGGACAGAATTTACTTTTGTTTTTTTTGCTTGTTTCTGCACATGTACAATATACAGATGACAGTCAAAGTTGTTCTCTGCCTTGATATATTTCATCTGGATTAGTTTTATAGAATTTAGATCAATTCTTTCAAATATACACTACAGAAGTTAGCATAGTCTTTATGGCTCTCCTTAACTTTTAGAGAGAAATTACATAAAAGTATGTGATGTGGGTCATGGGAGTTTAGCCAAACAAATCAACAAAGCAGCAAGAATTGCCTGGTGCCAGTTAGGGTAAGGAACTGTCCTGGGTCAATGCCACCTGTGATTACCTATACCTGTGGTAAAAAGAGCACATTGGTCATTGCACGATATATTAGCAAACTATGTGTTCTAACTTTTTATTAGATTATATAAAAAAATGCACACTTCATTTTTCCTTATAATATGAGACTAAGCTGATAAAAATTCCAGAATGGATAAAGAATTGGTTTGTTGAGATTGGCAGCAGTAAGGAACTGGAAAGTTTACATTTATTTTCTTTTTTTTTTTCTTCCTTTCTTTTTTTCTTTAAGAGGCACACATAAATAACCTGACTAAATTACACCATGCCCTTTATACCTACTGTTTCCTTTTACAAGTACCTCTCCCAGAAACAGCTAGTCTTGGCTGCACTAGCAAATCCTTCTATGTGTTAGTTAGAATCAGGAAAAGTTTCAAGACAGAAGTTCAGTAGTCCTAATAGAGTTTAGATTTCATCATAAATTTGAGTTTCTGTCCAAGTTCATGGTGTAGAAACATACCAGAGATAAACAAGCAGTGATACATAACTCTGTCCTGAAGGCCTGGCAAAATTTCTGTCTGGACCAATAATACCTCCTTATAATCTTCTTGGCCCTCGGAGGCCTACTCCTTAATTGCAGTTCAGCCTGCTCCAACAAACCTTTTCTGGGGAGGTGGTTTTGTAGGAATTGCTTTGGCTGAAACGCCTGAGAAGCTTATCACAGTTATAAGCCACTATTAACAAGAAACACATCTTGTGATAGTTCCAATATCACTAAAAAAATGGAGTACCATTACCCCATGTGCTTATATTGACCTCCAGGCACAAATCTCACACATTGCCTGGCAAGCAGAAAGTAAACTATTGAATTTTCATGGACTAAACAAAATACAGCAACTATACCTATTTGCAAACAAGTTGCAATCACACCCCATTAGCCTCTGATAGCCCAGTCATGAAGAATCAAGCTACTGATGTTTGATGGATTGTGGAAAATGTGTTTTATACCTATAGAACAAGTACAAAGTATTGCATAAACTAAGAAGGTAGAAAAATTCCTCAGGCATGATAAGGCAAATTAAACATGGAGAAAAATTAGAACTTTTTTTTATTGGCTTAAAAGAACATCTTTACAGCTAGTTACTGAAAGCATTGTGCTGGTTTGTAATTATTCAAACATATATTTCTCTGAATAAAGTCCTCAGGAATTGTCTGGTCAAGACCACCCATTTAGTTCTTAAATTTTCAGCATTTATCTATGAAGTGCCTGTGCACTTTCCATGTTCAGTGTCTCCTACACTGTGTGAAAAGGTGGCATAAAAGCAGTCCAGCCCAGCATGGTATGCACTGAACAGCTACTTTTGTTATCATCTGAGGAAAAGACAGATTTTGGTGGGGAGTGGGTAGGAATGGGGCCCCTGCTCATAACTAGAAGAACAAATAAGTGGTGTTAAGCAGAGCTAATACTTATCTGCCTAATTTGCTCTCATGATGAGAAACACAGCTCCACTTCAGTCCTAAAGGGTAACTGTTGGAGTTTACAGCACACATGCAGCTGAACTGAAGTTATCATAAATGGCAAAATACAGGTCTCCTCATGGGTTATTAGATCCTTCCCCACTGTTTGCTGGAGTGGGCCTGGCAGGCTGAAGTGTCTGTCAGGTCCATATTGAAGCCCCCAAAGCGCAGCCAGGAAGCTGGAAGCTCTGTGTTTCAGCGTGCACAGACCTCTCTCAAGGACTCTGCCTGCCTCCATCAGGTACCACAAAAAGCACATCCTTTCCCAAGAGCTGAGGCATCCTTTCCCATGAGCTGCCAAGCTCATGAAGGATGTTTGCTCATTTGGGCCCTTTGTTCAATAATGGATCAAGACAAGGGAATGAAAAAAGAGAATACTCAGGGCCTAGGAAACAGAATACCTTGTTCACCCAGCAGTGTCAGATTATAGATAATATTATCTGATCACATCAGATGGAGTGAATAATGCTCCTTCTTAAGTCCAACAGAGAGTTACCTACTGAGAGTGTACCCAGTGTGACTGATCCTAATTACTGTGCTCTAAATTACTGAGCAAAATTGTGCTTCATACACAGACCTCATAAATTAGCCACATATACTGAAATAGTAAATTCCCTTTAAAAGGCAGTCAGAATGATTCTTTTCAAAGACAGAAAACACAAGATTTTTTTAAGCAGCACAGAAATACCATAAAGTTAGCAGGAGTACTATCTGAATGATTCTGAATTTACAACAATGGAAAGAATAAAATAGGCAGGAGGATGCCATGATATCCCTTCCTTCTGTTATTACTCTCAGTCACTGGTAGAAACTTGGCACACCATTTCTGAAGCAACTGCAACAAACTCAATTTTTCTTCTTTTTTATTTTTTTTGTGTGTCTGTGAAGGAGCATAAAAATTCTTTTACCTCGGTGTTGCTCAAAGTTTTGGTTATGATTCAAGCATCTCAAAATATTGAGAATAATTGCAACATTGTGTGCTGCCAGCATCTGCAGTACAAAACTCTGTGTCTTTCTCACACTTTATTTAAAAAAGAACATTTTGCACCTCAATAGCTAGTTGTGGTTTTGGATCATAAAGCACTAAGAGTTTTGATCTGTTCTGATTCCCACCCCTTCTGTCTCATTTTTCTCATGGCTTAGAACAAAATATTAATGTGACTCATCTGTCATAAGTAATTTTCATATCCTCTACCTTCTATTTTGATGTGTGATTAGACAAACGCTGTAGTTATGTAAAATTGTTTGCGTATTTTTTTTTAAAGGAAGATACAATTCACAGGGCTTTTTAATCACTTTAAGCAAAAAAAGAGAACAAGGTCAGAAGAAAAGTGAATTATAAATGAAAGCAACTTACATATATTATAATTAAGAAATACTTTAAAACATGCTATTTCAATTTACTTTTTCTTGGGATTAAATATTACAGCTGTCATCTCTGGAACACTGGAAAAAGAAATAATAAATGGGGAAAAAAATGAGTTTATGGTCTGTCTTATCCAAAGCAAGTCCCAACTTTGATACCAAAACATTTACAAGGACTCTAATTATACTTGGAAAGCTGGAATTCAAAATTGCAAATGTCAGTTCCAGGATGCTAATGTTTTCTGGTACAGTTTAGGAAATCCTATGTAGCATGCAACTTTCAAAAAATGCAATTATGTGTATACATTCCTGTAACTTTTCTCCAGATCAACATTCTGTCCCACAGTAGTACTTTCTCACAAAAAAACCTTAAAAATTCCCTAGAAAACAGAACAATCAGTTAGTACAAAAGGGATTTTGGTACAGAGGCATTTCCAACAGTTGACCAGATTCTTCTTTTCTCCCTCAATATTGAAATATTTTACTAAGTGGATCCAGTTCAGTGCAAGCCTCATTCCACTAAAGTCATTTGGGCTGAATATTGAATCAGCAGGACTTAAATACCTGCTTAAAATAGAAGTTATATTTCTGTGACTACTTAAATTAACTAGGGATCATGCTGTTTCTGTGCTGAGAGAGAGAATACAGTGATTCTGTGATTTTCTGCCTTTCTGCTTTTGCCTTTCCATACTTGAATTGCAGACAGAAAATGGTGTTTTCCACACTCAGTTAATACCTGCAGGTAGCACAGTGGAAAGGAGGAAAGACTGGAAGCCACCACATTATATCTGAAGAGTTAATACACAGAGAATAAGTTCTCTCCTCTCCTTTCAGATACAGTTTTGCACGAAGTAATTCTTAAAACTGGAGTATTTAATTGAAACTATCAATCAGGAAATTCAATGCCTAAATGTTCTCTTAGAAATGATTTCTCTCATTCTCCTCTCTCTCATATTCCCTCCCTTCCTTCCTTCTCCAAGAAGTCTTCTTAGGAGTTATTTTCTCCATAGCAAAAAAAGACTCTTGTTGCTTTAAGTTGCTCAACATCATGGCTTATACTCAGGATTTCTCCAAGTAGTCCTAATACATACATCAGGATTGTGACTGAATGTGCACGTGACTAAGTAACACAGGGAAGACAGTGGTTGTATCAGTAGGAAAACTTTCAAGAGATTATTTTTTCAAGTTAAAAGAAATTATCACACCATTACAGGTTTTGAAGTGGAAGAATGCATATCAACTGATTGGTCTCAGGACATGACAAGCTGGATGATAATAATATTAGATGAATGTTAAAGAAAGCATCTCAAAGTGGCCAGGAGTTCCCCTAAGAAAGATCAGTGGGAGCCTGTTGAGTGATCTACTGGAGCTGGAGTTTATCTTTTTATTTGTTACACAGTGTAGCAAACCCAAACTCCCAGCTGAGGGCATCCTTGGAGCAGACAAGGCAGGCAGGGGTTGCAGTGGTGGTGTGGGATGGGGAAAGATGTGAGAGTGAAAGGTGAGGATTGAGTGGCCTCTGTGTGAGGAAGTTTAAAGGAGACAGGGCACTTTTTCTGCTCATGAAGATGTTCCTCCTCCTTGTGACCTCTTCTTTTCCTTCCTTTCTCTCCTCCTCAGAGGGAGGACACCCAGAGGCCTTCCTTTTACTTCCACTGTTCCCAACATCACCGTCCAGACATTTTTTTGTTCTTTCTTGATTGTCAAGGAGGGGTCAGTCCTGGTTTGGAGGGACAGGAACTAGGCCAGGACCAGGGCAGAAAGACAGAGAAATCCTGCTGCAGATAAAAGGACAGGTGTGAATGGTACTGCTGTACTGGGACCCTCTGGTACACACTGGCACTCCTTTTCCCTCTTCCTAATCCCGCAAAGGCAGTAACAGCGGCATGGATTGTACAAACAGGAGGCAGGAACGAGCTGTTTGGCTGAAATGCCTAATCTCTCTCTCCTCAGTCACAGGCAAAGTAGCTGCCATCCCCTTCAGTCTGGCAGGCCTCCATTTTGCTATACAAAGCTGCTCCTGACTTGGTGACTCCCTCTCATTCAGTCAAGAAGCTGAGCCGAAGCCCCAAACCTGCAAGTTGCAGAGAAGTTTGTATCCCAAGGTGAACTGCAAAGCACAGAGGTGTCTCTAAAAGTTCTGATAGGGTGTAGATGTGTTCTCAATTACTTCTTCATCCTTTGAAGCAGAAGGCCTTGTTTTGCAGGATAAACAAGGAAAAACTACTCTTCAGAAAACTAGGATGCAAATGGCGACAAAATTCTGCATAACACATTGGCAGTTTCTGCTCTTCAGGCTTTAGAGTCCTCTAAAGACAAATACATTTCCTTGTACAGCTCCAGTGAATTGGATGAAAGCAATTGCAAATAATCCACAGTACTCGGGCATTATCTGCTTTTGGTTCCCAGGTCATCACGTATTTCCTAAACTGCACCACAAACTCATGAGGGATCTGCTTGCAAGAGATGGGTGGAGTCAGGAGAAAATCAACACAGATTATCTATCAAAGCAAGGATCAGTTAGAGATCAGACTGGTATTGCCAGAAAACTTAGCCTGCTATCATTAAGAGATTTTTAAAAATAAATTTTACAGCAGTGGCCAGAAAGTTTTGTCATGATTAATCTAATATATAGTCTAAGACAAAGGGCCTGAAAAGCAGACAGTTTCCTTCTGAAAGGGGTTTGGGCTTTGAGAAGAAGGTGCCTACCTGGCTGCCATGATGCAGCAGCTCTCAGAGCCCGTGTTGGGACTAAGTGGGCAACTGGAATCACCTGAAGTGAGAAACAGATTCCAGCCAGCAATCAGAAACTGAGGGGCTGGGTGGCAACAATGTACCCTGGAGGTACTGGGGCTGATGATTGGCGATGTCCTTTCTGGCAGAAAACACTCCTCTGTCTAGACAATTCAAGCTTCTTTTGTTAAAATGCACTGTTTTGAGAATAATTTAACTAGTTCTTTTTGTCAGATTTGAGAGACCTTACAATAGCCCTGGTGGGGCATTCAGATGAAAAAGGGTGGTGGGCACATTTCAAATGGACTTGAATGAATCTGAGGTAAAACAGTCAAGCAGGTTTCCCTTGGGCAATCAGTACTCCTCCCTTTCCAAATGCTTCCTGCCCTAAGATTTGCATAGTCTCTTGGTGGCCAGGCCACCTAGGGCAGAGCTGCCTGGGGCCCACTGGGTGCTGGGGTACAGGGCACTGCTGTAGCACAGCCTTGCAGAGGTCGGGAGCCACTGCTCTTGAATTTGCATTTTGCCCTGGCTGATAAAATGATAAAAGTAAATGGAGAGATACCTTTGGGTGTGTATGGTTACTTGGAGTTACTCTGACTGCTGGGAAACCAGTGGTTCTGGAGAGCAAAAACACAGGCGAAGAAGATCTTGGACCAAATATCTCAATTTTCAACCACAAAGCAAATCAGCACATGAAGAGCAATCACCCTGCTTATCCATGAGCTGGGATGCAGGAGCCCATGGCCCCCTGTGGGATGGATGCTGAGCAGCAAGTGCAGTGTATGGTGAGCAGCTGAGGGCAGGGGCTATGCAGAGAGGTGCAGGACTCCCCCCAGCTCTGATCCAGCACAGCACTTGAGCAAGTGCTCACTCCAGCTGGAGCACACTCAACCAGAAATCTCCAACCACAACTGAACCCAACAAATCACAGAGACTCTTCCAGGTCATGTCAGTGGGATTTGTGTCACGCGAAGCATATAGGACTCGGCAGCAGCTGTGTGAGAATGATCAGAATATAAAATAGAAAAGCATATTTTATTTTATATAGGACATTAGGATTGTCTGTGGCTCCCCTTGTCAGTATTATCCTCACATTATGAGTGCAGTAATGCTTGGAATTTGGTAGTTTCCAAGCACTATGCCTCTTGGAAACTAATGATTTTATTTATGCGTTGCAAGAAAGGGTTTGTATGTACATTTTCATGGGCATGACACACATAGAAATATAAGATTAGGTAAAAGATTTTCATCTGTATTTCAGACTGATAGTTTTATACCTTGTAATCTGAAAAAGTTATGCAGTGTCTCTTGTAGAAGGGTGGGAACAAGGCTCAAGGCACTTTTGAAATCCAAGCCCATATTTTGATTTACAGCATAATTATTACAGAATTGCCAACAAAAACACCGAACACTAGAATTTTTGGTCCATATTCAAACTGCTACATCAGTTTTCACAAGCAATGAATAACTAAAAAGGCTACTCAAAGTGAATGAGTTGCCAGGTTTTCATACTTCTGAACAGTAGAACTTGAATAAGAAGCTGGAATAGGGAATGAAAAGACTAGGTTAAGCGACTCTGTTTGACAATTTTGACTAATGATTCTTAATATTTCGGGGCGGGAGGGGGGGAAAGGACATGGTGCTCATACATTTCTTAAAAGCTTTTTTTTCCCCTAGGACCAACCTAAAATCAACAAAGTAACACCAGGCCTAACACAATCAGGAAATCTGTGTCTCTTAGAGTGAAAAGCAACCAACCTGTCCATCTTCTGC
The DNA here is from genome assembly GCA_018697195.1 of Certhia americana. NCBI lineage: Eukaryota > Metazoa > Chordata > Aves > Passeriformes > Certhiidae > Certhia > Certhia americana. Next base: position 20,832,746 of record CM031857.1, read on the forward strand.
CCTGTCCCAAAACCTCAATGTAAGTATATTCAGCTTTGCAATCCTAAGTGAGTTCTATGTAATGCCAAAACCAAAGCACAAAGGCTTAAAACTGCAGCTGTCTTAAAGCTGTCACCTACAAAGGATTTGATAAGTTATTCAAGTGTTTGCTATACATCAAAGCTTTTGAATTTTGAGTGGAATCTTACACGGTATAAATTTTGGTGATCATCCTCAGCAGCACATTTTATCATAAAGAAATCTACCCTGTCAGTCATTCTCCATTGTTTGATAGGAGAGAACATGTAACTTTGGCACTTTGTGTTTCTGTAAAGAAGCTTGGTTTAAATGTACTTTTGTGGCTGGAAAAGAGTAAGGACAGTTTCATTAAAAAAGAAACTGTCAAAAAACATTTTATCCTGGGACTAGAATGAACCACACTGTTGATGTGCTTTTGATCCCCAAAATGCAGATGTACATATCTCCACTTCCAGATGTATGTACATGCTAAAATAAACAGCAGTAACATTCATTGAGAAATCCATACTTAATACAATGTTTAGTTTAGCTCAATAATGGGAAGAATATGTTAAACATCATTCTGAGCCTTAATGGAAAACTTTCTGACAACGAGACATTAGCTCATACTGTCCACAGTCATCTTATGCCTATGAGTATTGTTTGTTATCAAGTGTGACTTTGGAAGAGAAAACGCATTATTGCTTAACAAGTTGCATTGCAGTAGTGTCCTGCACTCTGTTTTGGTTTCTAGAAAGCTAATTAATTAAAAGAATCCACATGGTAAGAATTAATCATGTAAATCCCTCAGACTTTCTGGACATCTTTTAAGGAGGATGAACGCCACACTCAATAGCGTTTCTCGCTTGCGGAGAGTCCGAGATGAAAAACCAGCAGAGTCACACGAACATGACTCCACAGTGGGGCTCTAGAGCAGCAGCCCTGGCAAAGACCCCACTCTGGCAACCCACTGGGGTGGGTATGTGCTGGGGACCACTGAACTATGAACCCAGTGGGGTGGACTGGTGCAGTGACAGGATTTTAGGATCTCTGGCCACTCTACATGGCCGGAGCTGTCCCTGGTAACGGCAGTCACCCAGCATCAGTTGCTGTAACCTACCCTACATCAGGTGCTAGAAAAGTCTAACAAGAAAAAAAAAAGAAAAAAAAAAACAAAAAAAAAACCCCAAAAAGCTCAAGACTTTATCCCACAAACTACTCACAGAAAATAGAACACTTCTCAGTTATTATTTACATTCTCCCAGAGCTTCCAGAGAGTTTTAGAGCTCATCCACTTAAGAAAACATCCATCCAAGAATGGCAGTGGACTTTGATAATTCAGCTGTGAAGCTTCTGTAGCAGTTGATGAAAAGACTGATAACAACACTGCTCTGTTCATTAGTAATTCATTCAAACCTTTCAATAAATATCTTCTGGTGTTACATACTATAGATCACTTGCTAATAAGTATTGAGTTTTCAGTGTTTGAGAATCCTTTATTGCAACCTTGCAACAGGTGAAACAGTAATATAAGCTATTAAATACAGCTGCTAGACAGAAAAAAGCACCAGTTAAGCCAAGCATTACAAATTAGCACCCACTACTTTTCATGAGTGGCAAAATTGCTTTGAGAAAAACACTGTCCTCAACAATTCACAGATATCAAGGAACAGAGAATTAAGGGGAAAACAAACTTAAAAAGAGGTTGAAAGTTCTGGAAAATATTGTTATTTCCTTTCTTTCTTTTAATCTGTTCCAGTGAATGGGGAAGAATTTCAGCAAAACATTCAGATCTGGATAGAAATATGCCTTAAATGAAAAGGAAACAAAGCCCTCTATCTGTAGCAAGAATACAGAAAATTTTCAGACTTGAGCATCAACTGGCAGATAGACCTGAAAGGCATTTGGGTCAAATAGAAGTCCTGAGCTGCTACCAAAATCAACAGTCTAATTGTCTCAGCTGAAACTGGGGCTTAGCTGTTTGGGTTTCCTGTAACTAAATCTTGCCACAAACAGCTCTGCTAAGTTTTTCCTCCAATAATAAAATAAAATACAGCAAAATTAAGATAAATACAAGAGACAATGAAGATGGGTATGTAGTTCCCGACATAAGGAGGGGAGCAGACGTTAGAGAAAACTTGTGAAGATAACAAAATAGTTCTTGTCAGTTCTAAATGGTTGACATGACAGTTCTTTAAAAATAAACAATCAAACATCTGAAAGTAATTGCTAGACTAAGGGATTTATTTTATTTAAGCAAAAAGGTATTTTAAAAATGTACTTAGAATGTCTAGCTTGCTTCAAATTGCTTTGGTTTTCTACACAGTGTCATGGTAGTCACTACCCACCCAAAAGTGGTATTTTAATATATTTTTGAATTGAAAAACAACAATTGAAATGAAGAAAGCAAAACTATTCAGAAAGTTTACTAGTATGCACAGTTTGACTTCAGACACTTTCCAATCTGATCAGGAAGCAGAATGAAAAGAAAAAGCCCTGTGCTGAATTCAGAGGCACTGGGTCAAGTGATAAAGTTATACAATTTTATGTGGATTTACTGAGGTCGTATCTCAAAATCCAAAGCAAACCTAAGTGACTGAAAGTAATGTTTCAGTTTATATAGTCTGATATTTTTTCTGTCTACCCTTTTTCCTGTTGAACTGCCTTTTATGCCTCTCAGTATATAAACGTTTTGAACATAGGCGTCTCCTCTGTCCACAGTTTCCTCCTCATTTTCTCTTGCTTTATGTGCCTCCATTCAATCCCTGCTTATCTGATAGTAAGGATTAGTTTACTGGTCTGCCTTTTCCCTGGCTGACTTGGGGAGCTGGAAATAGTGGATGACTTTTAGTGGAACCTAAACCTCAAATTACTCAAGTATTTATGGAAATGTTACCTTACATTTCCAGGACCATTTATTTTAAATAGGAGTCAGTTGCTGGACTCCTTCACTCACTCATGAAAACCTAGCTTCAGACTCCTCACAGCAGCTTTGGATGAGAGGAAATTAAAGGAGAATTACAAAAAGAAAAATCTTTTCCAAACATAGCAGTGCTATTCAATAGTTTAGACATTTACTTTTCCTGTTGGTGAATGTGGTTACTTTAACTAATCCAAGCATTATTGTGAATAAACCCAATGGTTGCTTTTGTCTGTGTTTTGAAGGAGAGGGGCTTGTTTTGGGCTTTAGTAGCGATAATTGACACAAAAAGCTCCGGTACAGAAGAACACATAAAATAACAGGATGAAGTTGTCTCCACAAATCATTAGAATTGGGGATGTTTATGTATAGATACCTCCCTGTGCTGTTATAACCATGAAGACAAGTTTATGATCCCAGGCTGTGCGGAGCAGAGATCTGAGGAATTTGCTGCTCATTAAATTCTCTGCTTCCAAGCCCCACTACTTCCCACTTGAAGCCAGTAGGCAGCAGATTTTTATACTGGTAACAGGAAGTTGGTGGAAGACTGGAACAATGTGCCTCTCTGATTTGGGAAACAGTTACACTAAACAATAAATCTTCCTATGGGTTTTGTATTATGCATAAATCTTCCTGTTCATATGCTAAAGTATATAAATGCATATTTATTAATAGCTAGATCATTAACAGTAATATACAGAGCATACAGCTGCCATCATCACTTTGCAAATGTTTTCCACACATTTTCCATAGCTTTCACATGCAGGGAAAAGTAACACTAAGTGAAAAGTCTTTCAAAAGCCTCATTAACGTAACGTATCAATGAAATGATTCCTTGTGAACTCAGTTTCTCTTGGAAACACCAATGTATTTTCTATGCAGAAGTCTCTCAGGAAATGTCACACTTTAAGACAGTTTTCTAGACCCTAAAGAGTTCAGACACAACTCTATTAATGTCTTTGCCTTGTAAAGTTCAAGGAATGCTACCACAGTGTGAAATGAAATTTGAAATACGGTCAGAATAATTGCCCATCTAATACTAAGAGTTCAGCTAAAACATTTGTTATATAATCCAACCTTATATTTAGTTTCAAAGGAGTTTTATGTAGCTGTCTGGTTTATTTAAATAACTGATTAAGACTGTCCTGTTTTAATTGGCAAAGTTAGGCAAATAGCAACAAATACTACAGTTCCCAGTAGTCTTCCATAGGAACAATTTCACAATCACAGAATAGTTGAGGCTTAAAGGCACCTCTGGAAGTCACCTTGTCCAACCCCCCTGCTCAAGCAAGGACACCTAGACTGGTTTTCCAGAACCATGTCCAGACAGCTTCTGAATTATTTCCAACAATGAGACTCCACAACCTCCCTGGCAACCAATGCCAATGTTCAGAAACCCTCACTTTTCTACTCCCTCTCATCATTTCTACTTTATACGTCTGAAATCTCTCCTGCACTTGTTCTCTGCAACAGTCTAGCTCCTCATTTATAAGGGTGGATGAATTTTGAAGCCGAAAATACATTCATTCAAAATACAAAAATACAGGGATTTTTTTTTAACATGGAAATACAGTTCTTTACTGAATGTATTTTTGGACCATTTAGTTGGTAGTCACCTGTGTATTCCTGTGTAAATGGAAGATGGTGTAAATGTAGTCAGCTGTGCAGCAGCGAGGACCTGAGACACAGCTTGGGAATGTGAATTATCCCAACTGATTGCAAAGCTAAGACTCCACAGAATATTTCTTTTGGGTGCAAACAGTTTATTTCATGCTACTTTGCGTGCATTACAGCTGTTTTTAAGCAACCCACAGAATGGAGACTTAAGAATTTTGAACATGCAAAAGGTCTGGTCTGTGCTCAGGTCCCCCCTCCTGTGCAGTGTTTGTGAAGCTGTCCCTTGATAAATGACAAACTGAAAAGGCAAAGAAAAGGCAACAGCATGGAGCTTCTGCTGACAGTGCAAACAGAAATTTGAGTTTAGCGGACAAAGTTCACAGTTTGCAGTGAAAGGTCGTAAGGATTTCAAGCATTTTTGGTATTTTCTCTCTGCTGTCTGCTCAATATCAAGCAAATAAAAAACCCCTGATAGACAGCTTCCAATTCTGTATACTTGGCATCACTGCTCAGCCTGAAGGAACATGGGAAGCTCTGTCTTTGGCATTCTACAATTATTTTAGGACACGCCAGCCTAACAAAAGCTTTAACACTTACTCAGTCCCAACTTTTGATGTGATGTTTGGTTAGCTAAAAGGCTTACCCAGATCAGCTAAGCCCAGTGGCCTGAAGTTTTACTGCTAAAAATTTAGCATGATGAGGAAGAGTTATATAATATGTTAACTCCAAAGAGGATATGTTTGCTTTTTCTCAACCATTGTAGAGTCACACTAAAATACATCAAATACTTTTATGAGAAATCTCCTACAGTCTGCATCTGAACCAAATGAGACGTGGAAGATTCCAACTTTTTTATTATTATACTATAATTTTTGCCTGCAGTGAGTTCATTCCCTCTTCTGAGTATTATTAACATCTCCTTTAGAAAAGGTTTAGCTCTGGTCTGTGAAACACTGACAATGACATTTTTATTTCCCAAACTCAGTTAAATATATACCAAGTGGAAATTGTTTTCCTGGAGGTATGTAACCTCAGAAATCTAAAGAAGAGTTATATTACCTATGTACTTCAGATGTGACTGCAACCACTGCTTTTTGTGAAATTGCTACTTGCTGTATTCAGGATTGTGCTGTGGGGGAAAAAAAAAAAAAAAGTCTTCTGTATAAATCTGGTCTTTGGGTCTTTGGGTGCATCTCTCCTGGACTCAGAATATTCAAAGATATCTTAGGAGTGTAATTGAGATTAAATAGTAAAACTAGGACAGTGGGTGTTTGCTGAATTTTTTGTGAAGTGTATCCTTTTAATCTTCCAAGTAAGCTTTTTCTTTGTGTTCCAAACTTCACAACCTTTGGCATTTCTCAGCATGATCATACATGAGGAGATTGTTGGGCACACTGTGAGTGCCAAACACTCAAGCTCACGTTGTGTCTGCAGGTGCTGAACATGCCTGGTTTTCCCTGTTCCTCCCATAGAACATGAGATTCCCAAAACATGGGGTTTTCCCTGTTCCTCCCACGGGTATACCTGACAATGTCATGAGGGATCTATTTCCAATCTCAGATGCTCGCATACCTTGCACACCTTGTCCTTCAGCCTCGGGCAGAATACCCATTCCAGTTCCTGTGCATCTTATTCTTTCACATCCTTCCTGAGACACGTACTTTTGTACCTTGAGATACAAATTTCTTTACTGTACATAAAGCCTCATGTCCTTTGTACCTGGCTTAGAAGTTTAGTTACCTGCACAGGTAACAGTGGTTGTGAAGAGTTGAAGGTTAAAGGTCTCACTTCTTCTGACTTCCCTCTCCTTTTAATTTCCTCTCCCCCCTCACTTTTTACCTAGATATGGATGATTTTTCTCTGAGATTCTGTAGTGCTGAATGGAGCAGAAAAGATGCCTGAATGTAGATGTTACCTCCTCCTACCATGGCCAGATGTGGAATACAAACACCATTTCATATTGTGTTTAAACTCAGCCAGGAATGGATACAACCCCCAAATGGGAGTTATAATGCATAGGAACTGCAGACACACTCAAACTTTGTTCCCTTTCTTCCCTAAATATAGACTGGTTAAGATCAAAGGGCTGATGCTTACCATTTTCTACACACCAGCAGAAAAATCTGCAGAGTTTGCTGTGCTCAGAGCAAAGCACATTCCAACATGATACACTTCCATGATAGCTAGAAAACAAAGCCTTTTGACAAATGAGAGTCTGAAAAGTTAAACACAGTCTAAAAGATAGGAAGCCAGAAACGACTAAAAGGAAAGTTATTTGTTAATGCTTAGTTTATATAATATTTGCCCTGGCCAACACAAAAGAATACACTGTTTGTAATGAGCTCTCTGTGAGCGACCAAAGTACCTGAAAGAAAGGCAGACTCTCCTCATTCAAAGGCACAGGAAAACACTGGGTCTTAAAATACCGTTTTACCTTGACCAGAAAATAATCTTTCATTTATCACAACACTAAAGATGATGTAACACAGCCGTGCACCAGCCAACGCGGGCCACAGCACCTATATGAAGGACAGTTATGTGAGCATGTTTTTTATTACTGTGCTGTCCTTCTTTGAAACTCAAGAGGGGTGCTAGACCTGTGTCTGTGTTGAGCGGATGGCTCACGCCACCTGCAGGGCAGCTTCAGCACCGAGACGTGGCTGCTCCCGAGGGCCGCCCGTGAAAACTCAGCAGAGTTTCCATCCTGAGCAGAAATTGCTCCAACAGACATTTGAACTGGCTATAGCACCTGTCAGTACTTAAATACACGTACATCGATACGAAACATTTGATCTTCAGATGCTACACCATTTGGCTTTCAGTGTGCTTGATTTTATAAATACACTATAAATATTAAAAAAACACCCTTTTTTTGTCGTGGTTACAAGTAAGTTTACAAAGACATCTAATTTGCCTTTGTTATTGCCACAAATTAGTTATAGTGACTGTATCTGTAATTATATTACAGAAAAATTATACAAGATGGGTTTTAAATGCCAAACCTATGCTGTCTACTGAAGACTGCAGTAGGGAATCTAATAAAACCCCAAAGCTTACAAAACTGGAATTGCTCATAAGAGCTTACTATCCCTGAACTGCCCTATGCAGTGTTTGCATTAAGCCAATATGAATCCCAGAGTGTAGCTTTGGTGCTAAAGAGGAAAATGTCTTGGATTATAGCAGTAGCAATAGTACCCTTTCCTTAGGAATAACACCATTTCCTTTACAGAATTGTGCAAGTAGCAGCCTTCCCACTGCTTTCAGAGGCTCATTTCCATCACCCATTTCAGCTCTCTTTTTGTTCAGTAGCACTACCTAGTCCTTAGGTCATAACAGGTCACCTCCAAAAGCAGCTCACAGCCTGAGCCGCTGAGCTGGAAGGTGGGGCCAGCCCCTAGAGCAAAGGGTTAACCCTCTGGGACAGCATCCCCGGGCTGGCTTGTTTTGCCACTCTGGGAGAGGGTGGAGGTGGAGGAACCAGAAACTAAACAGGTGAAGATACAAGGACTGCAGCATCCCTTGCCCACCCAGCCAGAGCACTGGAAACAGCCTGTGGCAGGAAGCCAGTATATGCCCCAGACATGGCCTCCCCATGCATTTTACCCAAATCATGCCTTGTTTTGTCTTGTCTTCCTTCAGCAACCTGGGCTGTTTACAGCATGACAAGGACGTACGTGATTAAAACAAAAAATTATTCCAGACTATATTACACTCTTTTCTCTTTTTAATGTACTAACCTGCAGTGGGTCAGTGTGATTTTTGGTCAGTGCTTTTTTATCCTTTTCACCTCCTACTTCCCAAGACTTCAGCAGTCTCAGGGTATGCAGCATTGGAAAGCTGGCAGTAAGAAGGGCCCCCCTCCTGTTTGTTAGGTACAAACACCTGTTTGTTTAGCTACAAACATGAAGCACTGGTTCTGTTCAGCCATGTTATCCCAATTTTACACATGGACAATGCCACTGATGCAGTGGAGTATTCTGGTAAATTACACTAGTCAGAGATGATCATCAGGGCCTAAACTTTGCTCCTCTCTCACCAAGTGAGTTGTAGTAAAGTTTCCTTCCAGTAAGACCTGTCATCTTCTTGACAAGTGTCTTTTCAAGAAACCATTCTTTTGCATCTCACAGCCCTGAAGAGAACCTGAAGAAATGTGTCTGCTCATCAAGACTGACTTGTAGTCTCTGTGTGGCTTTATCTGAAGTCAGAGGTTCAGTCAGACACCTGTAAACAGTAAACTGCAGGGACTGGAAACTGGGAAACAATGCAGTGCATAAAAGAGCTTACTGCCACACTTACAGTAAATTCATTTGGAAAAAGTGTAAGCCAGTATTTCCTTAGTTTTCTTGGGGCAGCATGTTCTCATAGGAGATGGGAACAGTATTTCACAATTATCATTTTCTAACCCACTCCCCTTCAGCACTGTAGGAAGAAGGAGTATCTGATGAGAATAGTAAACATTCAGCATGTGCATGTTCCACCATTCTGAATCAGAGCACCAGCCCCACATTCAGAGGTAACAACTGTGGGAGGCTATGTTTTATCTAAAGTAAAAAGCATTGGCTTTTCTGCACACTAACACATCAACTCATTTACAATGTGCATCCTTTGGCAGCACACAGCTGAACAAGGTCACAGAAATGCGTTTTAAAATGTAGTAACATTCAAATTGAGTTTTCTTGCGAAGCATCTATGTTAAAACTACAATTGCACCACTGCATTTCTTCACAAGACAATTCAATTTAGGATTATTACTTTTAGTCAGTAAGGCATCATCACCAAGAATGAACAAGGCTGAACTATGAGTAAGTTTAAAGCATCTTAGTAATGAGTTTAATACATTTGGAAGCCCTGGATGGTCCCATGCTTTTTTTGCACTAATTTTCTGTGCTTGGACAAAGATCAAACGTAGTTGTGTAGCCAGCACACAAATACGCACAAACACTTTGGTTAAATTATAAAAAAGGCTAACATCTAACTTGTCCATGTCATGTCATTTGGCAAAATAATGATGTAATTAAATGGGTTTAAGTACCAAAAACATATGTATCCATTTACATTTAAACTTTTTTTTCTCCCCATTTACAAAATAATGCTTTTGTTAGAGAATAAAATTCAATGAGCTTCACATGTATCTGGTGGAATTCTGCAACTCAATTATTTCTTCATCACAATGGGAAGAGAAACTTCAGCACACAAATAATGTAGCAGATTTATAGACCTGATTGCAGCACTGACACTTGGCCCGCAGAGCTCCCAAGCAGGCCAATGAGGAGTAGCCTTGTCCACAGGTATGAAGTGGGTTTGCTGGTGGCATCAGCTAACCCGTGGTGAAGGATATGAGGAGAACATTTACAGCCCTACTTCAGCTACACTAAGAATCTTTGAAGTATGATATGTTGACTTCATGAGTGTTTAAAGAAAACTTCTGCAGGAAATGGGATCCACATGCATGTTTTCTTGGGAGTTCCTTGTAAAACAATAGTCAAGTCTGAACACAAGTATGTATTTTTAATGTGACAGGTTTACATTACAGGTTCTTTCCTCATTCTCCTACTGCCTGTAGGTCTGTACATCAACAGAGACATCCAAAGTCTGCTTTCATTTAATTAAATGGGATCTTTGTCGCCAGTTGAAAAAAAAAAAACCAAAACAGATATATGAAATAATGTCTGTTCTCATGACATTTCCAGCCCAGTTTCCAGGAAGACTTTGGGATAGTTTTGAATAGATGAAAAGAATGATAAGAAAAACATTTCCTTAAAAGAAAATAATTAAAGGAAAGCAACACTCCCACTTATCTTCCAGCTCTTCCCTCTTTGGAAAATTTCCTTTTCGCTCAGAGGGGCTAGGCTAGTGAAGCTGTTCATCTGGGACATCTCATTAAATGTCATAACTAGCAAGATAAGTTGCAGTAAAATGGACTCAGTAACAATCACTGTTGTCCACTTTAAACCAGATAAGTTTAACCACTCTGATAATTTCTACAGCAAAATACCAATATCAATAAATTAAGCACATGCAAAAGTTAGGACTCAGTGATATTGGTTCTTCTGCTTATAAATGGGAGTTACCTCCATTGCAGTCAAAATGCTTCTATAACTGAAAACAGAATCTGGGCCAGTAGTGGATACCTGTTTACTTAGCTGCACAATAGCTGGCCAGGGTTTGGGTATTTTTAAGTTAATATAAACCAGAGTGATTCTAATTTTACTGCCTGAAAATGGTAATTTCATAGATCTAAACTGACATTTGTTCCTTGCCAAAATATTTTGCACTGGCATTTACTGTTGGAAAGACCAGGTTTTTTCCTACTGCCAAGAACTGAGTAAAAGTCAGCCAAATTATTCAGTTCTTAATTGAGCAAAATTCTCATTGTAGTTTTGCTTGATTAGGAAAAACAGGCTACAGTCTACTGCATGGATAACTGTCTGGGTATGTATAAGTTGAGATTAATTTGAAAATATTTAACAACTAGCAAATTCTATACAGGTTACAGTTCTCATTGAAATTAATGGGCTTATCTACACATGTCAAACTGCCTGTCTGCACAAGTGAGCAGATTGATTCAGTTCTCCAACTCCTGAATTTCACAAGCTTCTAATGTTGCTAATTGTTACATGGATGTAATAAATTGAATTACTTGAGAAAAAAATCTATTCCAGGTCATGTAGTGGCCTGAATTACTGAACTTTATTTAATATACTTTTTACTTCACAAAATAGATATTCACCAGTATAATCAATGCACAGGAACTGGTGGGACACAACTTTCTCAAAGTTACAGTCTCTACTGCAGGTAGTTTTCCATCATGCCTGCTCAGACTTCTGCGTTTTATCTGTGTCACAGATCCTCCCAAGGAGAATTACTAGACCTTCATAGTCAGGAGGTTTCATAAAGTATTAAACTTTAGCAATCATTTTTTGCCTGAGGCAGACAAGGGAAAACTAGCCAGGAAATTCTTCAACAATATTGCGTTAATAATCTTGCATTTCCAAATGAAAAATAAGTAGGTTTGTCTTCTCTTCCATAACAGTTATCACTGGGACATGCGTGCCACAGTGGTGTTGTATGGTCACAAAACACTTGTGACTGCAAGTGCAGGAAAACACAACTCTCTCCTTCCCCTGGATAGCTTGTCATAGCTTAGCCCTCTAAACACAAGTTCATTTCAGGTGTCACATTTAATCAAGATGAGGAGTTCATTCCAAGCCAAAGACATAATGGCATATAATATTTATTACAGTACCCAAAAAAAAGTAAATAATTTTCAATAGACCACTGTTAAAAGACTGGTTTGGGGAATAAATATTAAGCACAAGAAAGGATAAAAAAAAGACATAGCTGTAAGTCAGAGAGAGAAGAGAGAGAAGTAAGAAGGAATTCAGGAAGAGGAGAAGCGGGAGTAGAATTTAACAGCAGTCCTCAAAGGTGATTTATGAGATTTGGACACATATTAGGAAATAATTCAATCTAGAACTTGAATAGGCAAAAAAACCCAAAACTGACAAAAAGTTAAATATACCAAGTTGAGGGGGTTTTTTTTCAATTTCTTAGTGATTTTCATTACTGATCCTCCCTTTTAAGTTGCAAAGAAGAGGAGGGTGATTATTTATTTCTATAGACACTATTTGAAACTAATCCATTTAAGGGCAATGGCATTGTCATGTGGCAGCATTTTGTACATTCTGCCCTCTACCTCTTAAAAGAAGAGATGAAAACTCTTTGTAAGTTTCCCTTACTTCCCCTCTCTGCATGCTACTTTCAAAAAGCTGCAATGAAAACAGTATCTAATGAAAGAACAAACCTGGATGCCATATCCTCCCAGAGATTATAAAATCTTTTTAGATATTTGTCCAGTACAGTCACTGCTGATTTATTATTAAAGCTTAAATCAGTGACAATGGAAGAAATTGGATTACCTCTCAGTTCCAAGCAGAGAGCTGTTAAATCTCTGGTATCTCGGTTAATTCCTTCATACATTCCTCTCCACTCCCCAGCTCTCCTACGGGCCTTTCTTCCTTTGCCTGCCATGAAGCTGCTGTGCTCTGGGGTCCCCTCAGTGTGAAACACTGATGTCACCACAAGCCACTCATATAGATGTAGAAATACCAGCAAAACTGATTTGGGATTTTGACTTCTTTACTTGAAATCTTACTTTTTGTTTCATTTTTTGTGCATATGCTCAGGTGTGCATGCTTGGGCTGTCCCAGCACTCTCCCAGCACTTTGCTCAGGGCTGCTGGTTTGGCTGCTTCTCAGCTATGAGCACCTTGTCATTTAGAGTTGCTTTAGCAGCAAAGTGCTCCTGCTCTAAACACAGCCCAAACTGCACCCTGCACCCAGTGCTGGCACTTGTCCAAGTGTCACACAAAGCTGAGAACACTAGCCCCTGGGTGACTTTACTAATACAAATTGTGAGTACAGTCCACTAAGGAGCTCATTCCTGCAGGATCTAATCAGCCTTGCCGTTTAATTTATTGAGAAATTTGTGACAATTTTCAGGCAGTACTGCTCAAACCTAAGAAAAAACCCTCTCACTCTGATCCTGTGGGCTATAATTACATACTCCTGAATATCTCTTTCATTAGCATAGTTAAACCTTCCACAAAGCAGATCAGAAATATTTCTGTCAAGAACACATGATTTCTGCTAACATTTTAAGATCTGAGCATGATTCTTAACCAAAGGCAAAATTAACTTGGAATTAATGTAGGTGCCCCATTTCAGAGTCAAACAAAACACACAAATGAAAATAATTTTAAGCACTGCTGATAACCATCCTGCTGTATGAAATATAACTCCATTTTTCTTGCTAGAGAAATACCAGCCTAGTGGATTTATTTTTGAAATTGGTTGAGCCATGGCCTGTAGGTAGCCATAACCCTTTGGTTCTGATGTTCAGTGATAAGAATCTGGTGGACAAAGTTTACAGGGAAGGATATGACATAACTGAAGTGCATTGCTTTTTCTAATGCCAGATTTTGTGGAATTAGTCATTGTTGATCTAACTGCATCATCCTGGGAATATCTAGCACATGCCTTAACTATGCCTTTGCACAGATACAAGAATATCTTTTACAAATGTTTATCTGCTTTTAAAAAGTCTAGATTTTGAAACAAAAAAAGAAGGATGGGGCAGGGAACAAAGGCCTTAGCTGATTGACAATATAGGATATAGAACCTTTCAGATCCTAATCCATGAGGGAATCTTTGCATCTGGCTCCATAATGGAGTCCACATGCCTGAATTAGATGCCTGTACTCCATGCATTGTGTGTGAGCGGAGTTAAGTGCCTCGGAGGCCGATTCACAAAAGCCACTGTTTGGGGAGTTGCCTAAGCCAGCCAAATAGGGAAGGCTGAAGATTGCAGTTCATCCTAAATCCTAGCTCTCTCCTGGGTTTAAGTGCCTTCTGGTGAATGAAGTACACAGGCACAAGTACCTCCACTCTCAGCTCATAGCTCACAATCCTCTTTTGAAAGCAGGTGCCAAATCTTTCTTTCAAACTCCAAGCAACCATCAGCAGCTCAAACACAGTCGTACTTGGGCTGAGGAACACGGGTCTAATTCTTCCTTTGGCAAAGGCACTTCTGAGGTTTGCATTCCCTCCCTCCTGGGCATGCCTGAGCCAGCAGGCTACAGGCATCAGCTCCCAAGAGGTGGGTAAGAGCTGGCACAGGTCACAGAAGACCCAGGAAGCCATAGGGAGGAAGGAAAGCAATGAGAGATTTTGAAAACCTGGAAGTGTCCACAGGTAAAGTGAGCCTCAAGCCCACACCCAGCACTAAGAAAGGCTTGTGCACTGGTACCTAGGTGCCTTTGAGGAGGATTTCAGTGGTTTAACAGCTCAGACATCAGCTTAGCAGGTCCTGATCAGGGGCTTGGATTTCAGTTGTGGATTGAAGTGCTTTGATTTCCCCTGCCAATCCTATACTCTTCTGTGCTTCCAGCACCAGCTCTACCTCATAGTGCTGCAGCAGCTGAAGAGAGGCTGGTGTCCACCTTTGATCCAGTTGAGCAGCTGGGTAGCTGCACATTAATCAGCCTAGCCCTTCATCCTGGCTGCAGCACGGATGAAATGCAAGTGATGGCTCCCACTACAGATATTTTTTAACTATTAGTCCCCAGAGCTTACCACTGACCAATTTTCCAGCCTGTGCATTTGCTAGTCTCAGCCATGGGTCCAAATGGCTGCACTGAACATTTCAGACTGCTTTCCTTGAGTAGAGTTGAGAGACTTAAGTGAGTGACTGATAGTATTTGCTCCTCAGGGCTTGGCTTTGCTTTCCTTTGGCCTCAGTTTGGGTTGTTCCAAGGTGACAGATGTGGTAATTTCAAGTCTTTTAAACCATAGCACATTGGATTGCATATAGGAAATTAATTCCACCTCATGACATTTTTGGAGTTCAAATGATTGTATATTTTCATGGGTCCAGGATAAGTGTCTGTGAGTGGGATGCGGAGGGTCTTTCATGTGTGTGTGTCTGCTCTTCAGAAGTTGTTTTTTTTTTTTGCTGTGCTTCTGAGAGGCATGGCAAAGTCTTGCTGTAAGTATTCACAGAATCAAACCTACAGGGAGTATTTCACAACTCAGGTTGAAAGTTTTTTTGGTCGAGTCATTCTACCCTTATTTCTGCACTTGCAGAGTGGGAAGTGGGTGGTACCTGTGTAGGCCTGTAATTGTAACACTTGTTAACAAATAACAATGACTTCAAGCTTTATCTGTCTGCCCCTCCAGTGATGTGTGCTTTTGTGCTGAAGCAGACTTGAGTAAGATGCGTTTCTTACCTGCTACACAAGAAGAAAAGAGAATGTCTTTAGGAACAGCTCTGTTCCTGCGTGACACAGGGACGTGTGTGGTGTGTGTGCAGTTTAGCCGTGATACTAGTGTAGAGGAGTTTTCGGTGATTTTCAGTCGTGTTTCTCATGCAAGTGCCACATGATGAAGAGACCTACATCGGTAGATCCACTGCCTACCATCTAGCAACTTCCATCTCCATGTCTTGCCCACAGGTGTGACCCAATGGCCTTTCATGAAAATTACAAGCCTGGTTTTTAAACCATTTTAACTGAGTGTTTCATTGTCATCTTAGT
Organism: Certhia americana; assembly: GCA_018697195.1. Taxonomy (NCBI): domain Eukaryota; kingdom Metazoa; phylum Chordata; class Aves; order Passeriformes; family Certhiidae; genus Certhia; species Certhia americana. The sequence goes on from CM031857.1 coordinate 20,848,372, forward strand.
CTTATCAAGAAATATAGCATAAAAATAAAATAATTTTATCCATTTAAAAAATATGTTAGTGAGCTAAGACCTACTTGAATTTTGTAAATGGAGTGTCAGATCCACATCCTAAGAAACACGATGATACCTGCAATATTTGACAATAAAATAGGAAAATAATTACTGCTTAATAGTTTTAAAGCATGCTCCTGATTTCTCTCTGGGTGGAGCAGTCTAGTATGTTTAACCTTCTAAGTCAAGATTATTTCTTCCATTGTTTGAGCAAAGGTAGGAAAAGTATGCAAAGGGCAGGAATTTTTTAATGGTAAATAACCTTCCAAAAAAAATTGTCTGAGAGGAAGTTTTTTCAAGGAAAATATTTTACAGACATTTGTTACTGTTTTCATATCTCCCTTGGACTGGGACTTTGGGTTTCTGGGAAGTGGCAGAGTTAGAGCACAGCAAATAAAAATAAGGGAGGGAGAAGCTGCTCTTTCTCTCGACAGGCTCATCAAAGCACAGTGAACGGAAATATTGTAAAATGGTAACAATTTGTCTCCAAAATAAAGCCTCCAAAGCCTCTTGCTTTTATTTAAAAAATAAAATAAAAAAAAAAGTCATGAAACAGCATGAGGGCAAGAGCCAAGAAAACACATTTTGTACGCCATCAAAGTGAGAAAAGGAACAGAAATGTTGTGCTGTGCCAGCTTCAGACAGAGGCAATCAAGCAAATTTTCTGGCAAGAAGTCAATGCATAAGGCCACAGGATTGCAACAGGAGTCACAGAGAACAATAAATTATTTCAAATTAAGATCAGACCAAGTACTTCATGAGTCCTGCACAGATTTCTTGCTTTATAGTACAAGAACTTGCTGGACTGTTAAAAGTAACCGCTGCTCAGATTGCAAAAGCTGGAGTATGATCACTACAAAGGGGCTCAGGAAATAAAATTTCTTTATAACCAAAAAACCTGTGCACCCAGAATTAGGCTCTCTTTCTTAATGAGATTTCACGATCTTGATTTCTTGATAGAGGTTAATGGCTCCCTACAGTGGATCACTGTAAAGCATTTAAATTTAATTAGTATGCACACAATGCTAAAAAGAGCTAGAAAGTTCTACACCTCAGAGAAGTTCCTGCTTCATCCTGATAATAAAAAGGCTAAGACTTACTCCTGTCCAAAGAGTCATCCCTCCTGCCTGCCTCAGGCACTCTAGAGCTGCCAGGAGGCCTCCCAACCAAAATGTCCCACAGCAGAGCACTGGCCAGACCAGGTGTCAGTGGAGACAGACACCTGCCTTTTCCAAAGCTGTGGCTGTGTTCTGCACCACGGCATAGTGCAGCCTTCTCATCCCCAAAATGAAGACATGGTGACAGTGGCCATGGCGTGGCAGGATGTCACACCACAGCAGGGTGTTGTGAGTGGCTCACAGGCCATGCAGAGGGCAGGTTAGACCTCAAATGGCACCAGCAACTGAAACAATATTTGCTACAGCCTCGATCAGGATCAAGAGAAACCCAAGAGCAGCTTCTGGACACTTTCCCCTGGTGTCCTTAGATTTGGCACCAAGTGTACCTCAGGCTGAGAAGCCCAGCCTACATGAATATTACAACTGCAGACAGCTGTACTGCTTTACATAACAAACTAATGAGAAGACAAATGATCCTCCCTGCAACACTTGCAGCAATCAGTCACTGTCATTATCAAGAACACTTCTATAATCAGGATTTTTCTTTCCACAGCCATGTTTTGGGAAGTATTTAAGAGAAAGACATACTCCAGCACCTTTTTGTGTCTTGCAGGTATCAGTGAAGGGAATTCCTGCATGCACTTCTAAGTTTTCCTAAAGGTATTGAGATCCACTAATTCATAGAATGTTCCTTTTCTAATTCTCCCAGACACAAGACATAAAATCCTAAACCATGCCATATTAGAATACAATATACAGAGACAGATTTAAAAGTCAGTGCATCTTCACAAAGCTGACAAAATATTTTTCTGCTTTTAGTGCAGTAATTCAATTAATTAAAGGAGGAACTAAGAGTTCTCTAACCAGTAAAACTGGAAGATATCCTTCAGAAAAGAATACATTCTGGCACTTAGGTATATTTAGACAAAGATTCAGGGTATATTGTTAATTGTTGCAGAAAGGGATAGTCTTCTTCCCTTCTTCTTCTTCTGTCTACTCCCATTCATCTCATGAGATGGAGCATTCCACTGACTAAGAAGTTCAACAGTGAACTGTAAAGATTGTTCATTTGTCATTTAGAGCCAATTGCTAGCCTGTGGCTTTTTCACAAAGCTATAGCTGGCTGACCCAAGATGTAATGAAATGGAAACTTTTTACACTTCTACCAGTGAGTGCAATTCATAGCAGCACTGCTAGAGGCACCACTTTGGATTAAAACAGTAAAATGCTGTGATCCACTTCGCAAACTATTGTACCATAATAACACACAAACAATTGTATCATGAAAATCTGGGAGACTTCTACTGCAGGGAGCCAGCACTACCTCTTCCAGGGCAGAGCAAAGCCAAGAATGGTGAGTGACAGCTGAGAAGGGAGGTTTCCAAAGCAAGCCTGCAGGTCCCTGTTCACACTGCTATGGAACCAGCAGTTCATTATCAGCACCTCAAGGTTCAGCCTACTGATCACACACTTCAGTCTGAAGTGCATCACCAGTTGTTTGTCTTTGCATTATTTTGGGGTTAGTGGACTGGCAGTAGATGTGAAGCGTTCTCACCAAAACAAAACCCAAATGAACAACACCCCTAGGAAACAGCTGGTTGACTATACAGCACTTCCATGAAAACCAGCCTCCTTTCCAGTATGTTGTGCACAGCAAACCCATTCCATCTGATAAGTCGAATTCCTTGGGCGGTGTCAGTGGCTGTGGCCTGCGGGGAGCTCCTTCTGCAGCGCTCGGTAGCACCGGCCCTGCAGAGAAGGAGCCCTCAGCGCAGTTCCCACGTTGAACAAACAGCTGTGCTCGGACACACGGGCGGCCAGGCCGAGGCTCCGTGCCAGCAGCACGATTCCATGCTGATAAGCGGGGAGGCAGCTCTGCACTTTGATCACTTTGTGTGTTCCACGTTATTGGGTCCAGCGTCGTGCACCTCGCGCCGCAGATCGCTGAACGGGGATCTAGTGGCAGTCATTTCAGCGTCTCCATCAAATCTGCCTGCCACCAAGACTGCAGGCAAATTGCCCAGAAGAGAGCATTAGGCAGAGGATTCGAGCGCATGCCGTACGGCAGAGAACAGGAAAACATATTCAAAGGCAGGTATTTGCTAAATCCTACCTATAATTAATTCTAATCCCATAATTAAAGTCGCATGCTTTTCTGCAAACATTCCCCCACGTTGGACCTTCCTCCCAGCCCAAGGTCAGGCACCGATTCGTGCAAACAAGTACACGCCACCAGGCAAGAGAGCTGCGTCCCTGGGGACTGTGGTCACCCGGGCCGCGGTGCCCAACTTACTGATCCTTGTCACAGCTCTCTGCCATCTGACTCCAAGTAGCTTTCAGGCATTTTCCAGCAAACAGCATCTGGGCCAGATCCTCAAAAACATGCAAGAGATGAATCCGCCTGGAAATCAATTACCAGCGCCAAGCATCTTAATATCATCATAAATTGTGAGCTTCATGTTTGTGCTGAGCCAGCAGAGGCCTGTGCATGGGAGTTGGGGGTTCTGGTGATGCCAATCTCATCATGCCCTGATTTGCCCAGATCTCCTGAGAGATGAGGAGATGTCTACCTCAGCCCACGAAGGTAGGCTCACAGCACACTGGGCATGAGGAAAAGACCAGAGGCAGCATAGTCATGTCTGCAGGGGCTAAAATCTCCTTTTCATTGTAGCTGCTTCTACTGCCAGGGTGTGTTTTCCCACACAGGCACACATAAATACCTGCACACAAGGAATACCTGCATACAGGCCCACAATACAGATATACTCTGTTTGGAAGTAAGAAACTGGGGAAGCCCAAGGGTGCCATTCTCATACAGAAAGCTGGGTGATCATCGCGAGTGAGCACACACATGCTCCAGATGAACTGGAGCAGAGGCAAGTGCTTTGTGTTTGGAAATGCATTTACAAATGGGAAAACAGAGACCTTCCCAGACATTGCAAGAAAAGATCATATAATTACCACTGAAGGCAAAGATAGCTTATGGATTATTGGTTTTTAAGATGAAGCCATTTATTTAGATGTTATCACACTTCTCTAAGAAAGAAGCTCTAGGCACCGTTTTGAATTTAAAAAAACCTAGAAACAAGTATCTGCCACATGTTGAATATTCCCCATTAGCAGCAGGTTTATGCATGCATGCATTTTAAAATGTTTATTATGACAATACTTGTTATGACTGCCTTAGATTTAGTAAATACCACATGATAATCAGACACAGTTGTTAGACCTTGAGCAAAATATGATTTAATTTATTTTTAACATACTGAACAATAGCTATTTCTTGGTAATCTAAACTGAACACAGACACTTGAGACTACTTTGTTTCCTTGGAGGGGACAGTGAAAAGGAGGGAGGGGAAAAAAAAATAAACCTGATCTCTGTGGGAGAGTTTCACAAGATGCAAAAAGGCATGATTACATTTACCATAAATCCTACTTTCATCCCTACTGAATGCACAGGCCCTTATAGACACTTTAGCAAGGTAAATTCTTCACCTATTCAAGAAACAGGTATCTCCTTCAGTGAAGTTTTAGGCACTGTTACAAGCAAAATGGTGCAGGACCCCAAACCTGCTGCGGCATAGATCAACCATCTGTGCCAACATCATGACCCACACCGGGGCTGTGCTCTCCTTTACTGTCCTCCTGTTTTTCACTGCTGAAAGTAAGATTAAATCAGTGCAGCTAGTGTTAATTTGGGTTACATAACAGGTTAGCTTGCACAGGAAATCCATTTCAAGGTATATTTGGTTGCCTTCACTCCCTGCTTTTATGTGGAATATGACTGAATTTGCAAAAAGAAACCCCCTCCACTGTTGTTTAACTGGTTTAATTAGTTTGCTGGCAAGTTTGAAAACATCTGTCCAAATGACCTAAAGACTCGTTTGGCACAGAAAGACAGAAGTGTGGTAATGTGTGCATTAAATGGCTCTTGACATACAAAATTATTTGGCATGCAGAAGGTTTTGTTTTTTCCTGTCCCTGAAAACACAAGTTTCTACTAAAATTCAGTCCCTGTACAGCACAGGGTATCCTCAGATCTCTTCACAAGGACTTCACAAAGACAAAAACACTGACTGACGGGTTAGCCCTCAAAGGAGTTAATGATCCAGAGATGAATTTTAGCTGTGATGAAGTTTTGAAATAGTGTCTTTGAAAACTGTGGACAACAATGTGCTGGGAAACTCACTGCTCAAGTCACCTACAGTTTGCAGTACCAGTGCTCAGAACAACAACCAACATTTGCTTGATTCTCACATCTGAAAACACTCCACCCTTGATGTCACCACAGCTATTCACTAGATAGGCATTGCTTAGTTCACTATACGAACTAAAGCCTCAAGAGCTGCTCTTCTCATTTTGTGCTGAGAATTTTTCCAAAAAAGGTAGCTAGCTAACAGAAGTAGTTTAGAAATGCCAGCACCCCCCACCCCCCCACCCCAATTTATAAGCCCAGTGCTTAATCCAGTGCTTTTCATGTGGTGAAGACCTTAAGAAGAACATGTGTGTGGTGGGGGTGTGCACACATCTGCAAGCACAACCCAGTGGTTTGAGAAATCTGTATTGTAGAAAGCAGGGACAGGATAGGTACTTGTTCCCAAAGTAGCACTAAAAATGAAAACAAAAAAAAAAATCCTGATAGCACTTTGTGAGGATATCAGTTCTCTCTTGCAAGCCCTCCCTACATCCCTTGAGCAGCCATGTATCTCTGTGTACAAACTGGGCCAGCCAGTGGGAACCCCCAGAGAGCAGCTGTGCACCTTTCCCAATGGAGTGGGGCTGCTCCTTATGCATCTCAACACTCTGTTTGCCATTTCCATTGCATTATACTGCTCTTGCATGTCTCTGTATGACAGACACTTTAGTGCGGTGTATAACATTCCCGTGGGATTGCATCTCCTGTCCCTAACAGCAGAGCCATCCCTGGATACACCATTGTAGATACTTGGTAATAGGATCTCTTATCAAGGTTACCCCAGAAGTCACCCTAACCACTTCTGATCTCAAGACAAAAACACCCTCAAAAATTTAGCTTTTTATCGTCTATTTTTTTTAGTAGCGTTCTGGGAACAAAATCTCCAGGCACTAGGATTTTTATTTTGCAGCAGTCATTTTCCATGTGGAAACCACAGCACAAGCAAGGCTATCCCCCCAATGCAGTGAGAAACTGGTCTCTGCAGCTTCAGGCAGCCCCTATGGAAGGGACCACAGGGAAAAGACTTCAGGTCACTGAGATCTACTCATGCCTTATGCCTGTTTGGGAAATACAGCAATTCAAAAGCAAGGGCTGGTAAGTTAAGCCCATGGGGGTTGTCTCTGGGTGAGTATCTCAGAAGTTCTGAGACAACCCAACGTTGGTTGCAGAGTGATGACTTTCCTGTAAGAACCAATAAATCAAGGTTTGGTTTCCACTCTTTGCAAGACCACCTATGATTTCAAGTCCCAAGTGGATGGGCATCACTCTTTCCATACATTCTTCACATAATTAGGCTAAAACAGCCATTATTTCTTCACACCAATTTAAGAATTATGACTGCTGGTACATTTTGTTTTGTCTCCTGTTTCTGCTGACAAACTCAAATAGCCAGAGGAAGGTCCTTTATAGTTTTCTCAGGAGAACAGCTCTACCAAAGAGATTATTGAGAAATGTTCTCACTCAAGCTTTGCCTGTAAAAATGTGTTTTTTTCAGGGACTCTCTCTCACCCACAGAGCCAACCAGATGCCTTCACACACAAGCAACTGAGCACTGTGGTTTAGGATAATATTTCTTCACCCCCAAGTGTCTTGTCCCACCCTAGGTAAAGCAAAATGTTTCTGGTGGCTTAATCTGAGTGACTGGTGCAAACTGACATGTCACATGGTGGGAAGGCTCAGTGGCTCCTCTCCTCCATCTTTCTTGCAACATCCAAAGTTACAGTAAAACTTTGCTTTCTCCAAGCCCTTAGCTTCTCTAAAGGTACACACATGCACTTACTAACCTGCCACAAATATACAGACGCATTCCTCTTGCTTTCTGATGAAAACCCTGGAAAATCCCAATCCAAAGCCAAATTATTCCTCTACCAACAGTCACCTTTGAGAGAGTGTCAGATTGCATTACATGACTGGGTTTGCAGGTGATCCCTAAATTGCTGGGATTTGGTTGAAGGGGGTGGGAAGTCTTACACTGCATCTTCAACACAGTTTTTTTTCCTCCTCACTCTGTTTTCCTTGAGTTCTGTCATCACTGAGAAAACATCTCCTTTTGCTGTCTGGAAGTTCTGGAGGACCTGTCCAACATATAGGATCTAGAGGCTTCTTTTGAAAACCAAGAGCAAGATTTTCAGTAGCTTTCAGGCATTTAAAGGTGCTGAGGGTTTCCAAGTGAGGTCTTCAAACTAGAGCTGTGCACCCAGGCATTGAGAAACAAACTGCAAGGCAGAAAAAACACACCTTCACCTTGTCTCAGTACATAACTAACTTTTTAGAGATGCTGAGTAGGATGAGAGGCAATGAGCAGAAACTCTGAAGGACTATCCCTGGCATCTCTCATGCTTCCAGGCAGGCTTCCTCTGTAGTGATGGTATCTGACAGCAATAACCCAGCAGCAGCACACATGACTCTACCACATTTCTCATCAAGACTGATTTTGTCTGCTTCCTTTGGGAGCAGGGGGAGACGAGACGGGCAGGCTTCGTCTCCAGTACCTGCGGCAGATCCCAAGCCCCAGACAGCTCACGAGGCCACAGGGGAGGCTCTGACCTCCTCCCACAAAGATGTCAGCCAAGTCCCATCTAGCCCAAGGTTGTTCAGTAAATAAACCCCCACCTTCCACCTCAGCTAGTCGCAGGCACCAGCCCCAGCCAAAATCAATAGATGAGAAGCAATCTGTCATTTCCAGGCCACACTGGTTGGGTTATGGATGAGTCAAAAAACACTACAGGAAACACAGATGTGGTGAGATCACCTCCTTCTCTGGAGCCTTGCTATCTCCACAAGTCCTGCCTGATCTCCCTCAGAATTTCCACGTGCGTACACAAAACCATCTCATGTACCTCGTGGCTGTGCCTTTTCCAGTACAGGTGCGTTGCGTGACGCTTGGCAGGGCCAGGCCAGCCTGGCACGAGCAGCAGGAGGCTGAGTTCACCCTGAGCTGCAGGCAGGCTGATGTCTCCCCGTAGGAAAGTTTTTTCAATTATTTTCAAATACCTCCCACTCGCACACAAAGCCCATGTTTTGTAATAAAAACAAGGAGAAAATCTCATCCAAAGGAATTTTACCTATTTCCCCCTCTACTTATTCCACTGAAGTTATCTTTCTTAAAAAAACAACCCCCCCCAAAATTGGCCACCAGAAGAACAAAGTAGCCAACACACTAATTTAATAACCTCATTCTTCAAAATCCACCTTTCCCTTCATACTAGGAGTTTTCAAACACAGCCCTATATCATCCAGTATCTTATCTTTTTTTAAAAGGTTTCACTGCATTTCTCCCTTCATACAGATAATGTTTTTCCCTTCAGAGAGAGATGCAGAGAATTCTGCAAATTTTCCAGTAACTGAAATTTTTCCTGCAAACTTGGGCAGGCATTACCCTATTCAGCTACAGAGAGGCAAAGGTGTTGGAAGTCACTCCTTCTGTACAGAAAAGAGCAGGAAGGCCAAGAAAGGCAAAAAGACAGACATATCCCTGCCTCCCTCATACCCACCCCAAAAAAAGGGTTGCTTTGGGTCCATGTGCCCAGATGAAGCTGCAGTGGGTTAGTTCAGTCACCACACTCCAGCCAAGACACAATAAATGATCATGCACAGGCTGTCCTCCCACTCCAAAGCTCACCATTGAGCTTTAAGCAGAAATACCACATCCCAAGGCTCTAATCCTTTAGCTCACAGCAGCACAGCTAGCTGTGGGCTAAAAGCCACATGAAAATCACTGGAGGAGAAGCATTTGCTGAAATGCTTTGCTGAACAAGGATGAGTGACTGTGCTTGGGCTTTAGCTACACTTACAAACTCCTGTACATCTTGGCTCTGGTTTTCTTTGCCACATGGCAGCTGATTATGTCCAAGAATTCCTGGGAGGGAAAGTGACTGTAGAAACTCAGCTGTGCAACATATGCTCCATCTAGTGTTTATTCATAGTATTTCATTCTCTTAAAAGGCTTGGTTTGCTGTTAACACGCCTTTCCATCTTTTCTGTAGTTCATATGTCTATAGATGATCATTGTTGAAAATAACCTTCTGCTTGTGGTTTCAACTACACCATTTTGATCTAGACTCCTTTTAAACCTTCCGTAAAGACTGTACACCAACTTCCATTTAGATATTAAATCTCATTGAGCAAAATGAAGGGAAAATGTTTTAAAAGAGCAACAAGCATTTCCCCAGGTGCTTTGTTAATGCAAAGTGAATGGAAAACTTCAAGCAGGAGCAGGCATAAAACCTGGAGGACACACAGGGGAAAGTTTCTCCCAATAAAAGATACTTCTCAGACATGGGGGCACAGTGCTGAACCCCTTTGCCACAAACTGAGGTACTTCTTTGTCCTCTATGTTGAGCCAGGCTGCTGGGGAAGGACAGGAAAACAAGCAGGTGGCACAAAGCTCTTGCTGCCTCTTCAGGCCACCCTCATCACACCAGAGCACAGCAGCTGCTGGGAGCTAGTCCTGACAAGCAGTTTGGCAAAGCTCTGGAGCACAAATTACCTGGAAACGCATAGGCAATGCACAAATTACCTGGAAATGCACCCAGGTTGGGTGCAAAGCATCTTTGCATGGTAGAAAAAAGGACAGTGGCAACAGCCATCACGCTTGGCAGTTGCTGTGTGTATTTGAAAAGGGAAGGACTTGCATGCTATATTTGGTTGCGGGGCAAAATATTCCAACACACAGAGTCTCTTTTTACCACATACTGTCCCCTAATTTGCATTACTTGAGGGAGTTCCCGGTTCCTAATTTTCTGCTCTGATGGTAATGCCCTTAACTGCATAAAGAAAAGTCAACAGCAGGGGGGACAAAAAGTCCTAAGCTAACATTTTGATAAAGAAGTAAAAGAAAGAAAGCCCAACCTCGTTCTGTTGTGTTAGCAGGACTGGTGAGGTGCTGGGATGGGCTGCCTTGCAATGGGCCAGGATCTGCAGTGGGGGAAGCCTTTAGAAAATAGTTGAACATTCCCAGAGAAAGGCTTGGGTTGGCTGATCCTACATGGAGCATTGGCAGCGTAAGCAGGCCCATTTCTTCTGGGAAGAGGCTGAGAGGATCCCAGCCCAGCTAAGAGGAGAGCTGGTAAGGAGCTGTGATAGAAATAGACAGTCCTTGGATACTGCAGCCACAGGGCACAATCCCAGGCACAGATTTAAGCTCAGAAACAGAGCTTTCGTTGCTGTGCAAAGCATAAGGGGCACTGACAATGTAGCTTCCTCGGGCAGAATGCATTTAGGAGATCCCCCTATCCCCTGCCTGCTCTTCCTCTGTGTCAGAGCTTGCAGCACAGTCCCCCAAAACTGTGCTGTGGCACAGACACAGGTGAGAGGGCAGCAAATTGGGAGCAGGTCCCTGTGTGGAGTAACCACAGAGGGCACCTCAGGGGTGGCATAAAACTAAATACATAAGAGGACATTTGCTCTAATAGTAGTGCTTGAGTAGAGCCTCCAATAACCCAGATACAGGCCTGCTGCAGGATATCCTCCAGGGCAGCACACAAACCAGCACCACTTTGTAGAGACTGAGGTCCATTTTCCTACAGAAAATGAGAACAGCTTGTCCTAAAGGGGAATGCACAACACAAAAAAATATCTTCTGCCAACTGTGTGTTTTTGTGATGCTTTCCACAGGTGATGGTCATGCTGCTCTTCCCTGTGCAGCTGCTGGCAGTGGCTGTCACTGTTTACCTAGAGCTGGTGAGGTCTGCTCAAGGTGGTGCCTACTATGGGATCAAGCAGCTGCCACCTCAGGTGCCCCAGTACCAGCCCCTCGGACAACAAGTACCTCACATGCCACTGGGCAAAGAAGGCCTGCCAATGCAGCACCTGGGCAAGGAGGTGCCCCACATGCCCTACGGGAAGGAGTACCCCCACCTGCCCCAGTACAGGAAGGAGGTGCCACAGATGCCCATGCTTGGCAAGGACATGGCTCCCAAGAAGGAGAAAGGTACGTCTACGTGTCCTTCCCCACTCCTCCATGGTCCCATCTGGTGTGCCAGAGCACTCTTTGTCACGGGGAGATTGAGCACTGGAGCAGGCTGCTGCTGCAGGCTGGGCACAGCACCGAAGGACTGGCCAAGCTCATAGCTGGCACAGGTGGACAAAAAAGTCTCATGGGAGCTGTGGGACAGCTCAGGGTCACCAGCACCAGATCACAGTCATCCTGTGAGCTGCAGGACAGCCTCTGAGCAGCCCTACCTGCAATGAGCCTCCATCCAGCACACAGGTTTGCTCAGGTGCTGTTCAACTCCAGGAAAAACCTTGTTACCCCACCTCTTTGCAGGAGACCTTCTGATGGCGTTTCAAAGGATGGCCCAGAGTCCTGTCTGGATCTGCTCCCACTCTCACTGCAACAACCAGGCAGATAAACTAAGAGCCCTAAGATTTGAATTTATGGGAACATCACTGTTTTGTCTGCATTTGTCCAAACCCTGTGATTTTGAGGTTTGCAGAGAAAATATACAGTTGCTCTTCAGACTCTGGAGTCCTCTTTCTGTAGGTTATTTATGGGTGCAACAGAGGCATTGTAAGTACAGAGCATTAATGCACGAGTCTGCACGTACACACACTTTTCGTACATGCGCTTTTCCATTTTTCTTTCAGTGAAGGAAGTTTGGACAGTATAAGGTATTTAAGAAAACAAGAAAAAAAAGTCCAAAATACAAAGGGTGACCAGGAACACCCAGTGTCATAAAATCCTTGAGAGGACTACCAGCATCTGTGCAACTGCAGACAAGCTGGGTAACTCTGTCCTACTGAGGCTCCAGCTAACCACAGCCTCCACTGACTTCAGAGGGAAAGGGAAGAATTCAGGGCCTGTTTTTGGAGTGTCTGAACAAGCACCATTGGCTGTAGTAAAAATCAGTCTATCTCATGAGCAAAGATTTTTGATGTGCATAAAACACAACATATGCAAAGAGGAAAGGCTTCTGCCTCCCAAAGAACAATTAATTCTCTTTTCCTGAAATGTCATCTCCTGTCCTTCCCCAAATCTCTCGCTTCTTTACACATTTTAGAGCTGGAAAGAGTTTCCACTTAACCCGAAAAGTCTGTAGCCTGAAAAGCAACCAACCCCAGCAGCAACTTCCCTACCTTGGCCTGCAATGATAAGTGGTCGCATACACAGAAATGTGGGTTTGGACAATACAAATGTTTTGCAAAATGTTTAGAAGAGCCATAACTAGACATGGCTATGCCAAAAGAGCAATACCAATTAAGGCTGCAGGTTTCCAGTAATACTCTAATGGCAACCAAAGCCTTGGGGAAAATACAGACATAACCTATGTATAAACTTCTTACCAATACAATCTTTTTTAACTGCTCTTGCTCATTTAAGCCCCTCCAGAAAAAGCACTTTTATGCTAGGATTCCTCCCACAGCATGAGAGCACCAAGTTTCCTGCAAAAACTCTTAAGGGTAGATTGATCTACAGCAACATGGAACAAAATACAGATTTTGCTGTTTAAGATCGTATAGGCGGAAAACACCACCAAAGCACAAATGGCCTTTACATATGATGCACAGTAATTACTTTGTGGAAACTGAAGTTTGGAGAATGAAAAACAGTAGTAATGGTTACAGTAGTAACATCCTCTTCATTATCAACACCAACCTGTGCCTCACTAGCTGTCTCTGTCTATCACAAAACCACAAGGCATCATAAAAAGTATATTCAATTCAAAACTGCCTGCTATTTGAAGGATGTGATTGCAATCACCTCTTATCTCTCTCTCCCCCCTTTCTTTTTCTTTTTCTTCCTGACCCAGAAATTCCCATGCGCAGTCTGAGAGGTGAGCAAGGCCCCCCAGGTGAACCTGGACCAAGAGGGCCACCAGGGCCACCAGGACTACCAGGTCACGGCGTACCAGGAGCCAAAGGAAAACCAGGCCCCCAAGGATACCCAGGAATTGGAAAACCGGGTTTGCCAGGGATGCCAGGAAAACCAGGGGTCATGGGGCCCCCAGGGCCAAGAGGGGAGATGGGGCCAAAGGGCGAGATTGGGCCAATGGGGATACCCGGACCACAAGGACCACCAGGACCTCACGGGCTTCCCGGCATAGGGAAAGCGGGTGCTCCAGGGCTGCAGGGGCAGCCAGGGCCAAAGGGTGAGCCTGGGATGAAGGGGCCACCAGGAATCCCTGGGATCCCAGGGCCAAAAGGGGAGAAGGGTGTTGGGATCCCAGGTTTGCCGGGTCTGAAGGGTCCACCTGGGCTGCCAGGCCCCCCCGGCCCCGTGGGGCTGCCGGGGGTCGGCAAACCAGGCATGGTTGGCTTCCCTGGCCCACAGGGACCCCTGGGCAAACCCGGCCCCCCAGGAGAGTTAGGGCTTCAGGGGCCTCCTGGGGCCCCCGGGATCCAAGGCCCTCCCGGCCCACCTGGCATTGGCAAACCAGGCCAGGACGGCATGCCTGGCCAGCCCGGCTTCCCGGGTGGCAAAGGGGAGCAGGGATTGCCAGGCCTGCCGGGGCCCCCCGGCCTCCCTGGGGTTGGGAAGCCGGGCTTCCCTGGGCCCAAAGGGGAGCGAGGTGTGGGTGGTCTGCCTGGCCCCCTGGGGCCGAAGGGGGAGAAGGGGCACGCCGGGCCACCCGGCATGGGAGGGCCGCCAGGGGAGCCCGGCCAGCCAGGACTGCCGGGCATCATGGGCCCGCCGGGGGCCGCCGGCTTCCCAGGCCCTAAAGGGGAGGGGGGTGCCGTAGGGCCACCGGGACCAGTCGGCCCCAAGGGAGAGCCTGGCCTGCAGGGTTTTCCAGGAAAACCAGGCTTTCCTGGGGAAGTGGGTGGCCCTGGGCTGAGGGGGCTGCCGGGCCCCACAGGACCCAAGGGGGAAGCCGGACACAAAGGCTTGCCGGGGCTGCCGGGGGTCCCCGGGCTTGTGGGGCCAAAGGGTGAGCCCGGGCTCCCCGGTGCCCAGGGGCTTCAGGGCCCCTCGGGCATCCCGGGCATCGCGGGGCCCAGCGGTCCCATCGGCCCCCCCGGGCTGCCAGGGGCCAAGGGCGAGCCAGGCATGCCCGGCCCGCCCGGCTTCCCTGGGGTAGGCAAACCCGGGGCTGCGGGGCTGCAGGGACCCCCGGGAAAGCCTGGGGCGCTCGGGCCCCCTGGCCAGCCGGGGCTCCAGGGGCCCCCGGGCCCCCCCGGGCCCCCCGGGCCGCCGGTCATCATCCCGCCCACTCCGCCCGCCGTGGGACAGTACCTGCCCGAGGTGGGGCCAGGGATCGACGGCGTGAAGCCCCCCTACGGCTACAAGGGCAAGAAGGGCAAGGCCGGCGGCATTGTCTACGAGATGCCCGCGTTCACGGCGGAGCTCCTCACGCCTTTCCCCCGCGTCGGGGTGCCCGTGAAGTTCGACAAGCTCCTGTACAACGGCCGGCAGAACTACAACCCCCAGACGGGGATCTTCACCTGCGAGATCCCCGGCGTCTACTACTTCGCCTACCACGTCCACTGTAAAGGCGCCAACGTGTGGGTGGCGCTCTACAAGAACAACGAGCCGCTCATGTACACCTACGACGAGTACAAGAAGGGCTTCTTGGACCAGGCTTCGGGCAGCGCCGTGGTGCAGCTGATGCACGGAGACAAGGTTTACGTTCAGATGCCATCCGAGCAGGCGGCAGGACTCTATGCCGGGCAGTACGTTCATTCGTCTTTTTCAGGGTATTTATTGTATCCCATGTAAAACAGAACAAACAGACACACACACACACACACACAACATACACACACACAAAATCAAAACCTTTCTCCTCTGCTTCAAACTTTTATACCACAAAGAATGCATTTTACGACCATTTTGGACCATCTTGTACAAAACCAAAAAAATAAATAAATACGAAGTTTAACATTATGAAAAGCTAGTTATAAAAAAAAAGGTGTGGTGAACATATCTAAAGATGTGTATCAGGTTCATAAACAGTTGTTTTGCACCCAAGGGGGACATATTAGCTGTACATTATATATTTCTGCAATGCCATGCTTACTCAATTTCATTCACAGTAATTCATTACTAAAGTTCAAATCAGTGTATGTCACTCACTCCTGTTGCATTGATCATAGTTATGAGATGAAAAACACTGACTTTAAACCAGAGTAGGTCAGTCTCTAATTGTATTTAAATTTGAGTGGCTTATTTGTCTGAGTGGGAGTTTTCTTGGGTTTTTGACAGCAGGTCTGCCTGACAAGCAAAGGTTCTCTTAGCTGGAGACTTGTATTTCCCTTCTCCTGTAATAAAATAACCCTGCAGGTATGGGTTTTTTCCTGAACAATTTATTTATGATGGAAGAGGAATCCTGATGGCATAACCATTCCCCCTCAGCCTTCTCCAGCAGTCACTGGACCTAAAATGTCACCACTGACTCCAGCAGGCACTGGTTTCATCTCCAAATGCCACAGCACTTGAAAAGTCTCCATTCACAGAGCTCAAGAGAGGAGGTAAATCTCCTCCATTTACTTGTGCCACATCATTAGGACATTTTGGCCAACACATGGCAATACTTCAGGGTGGCATAAATTTGCTTGGATTTGTGTGCTTGTACCAAGAACCCATTTGGCTTGTCAGGAGAGACACCTATTCTGCCACTCCGCAAAAGCTGAATCAGTTTGCTCTTCAATGACTAGGCAAAGCAGAAGTAGCTCTGTTTGCTTAACTGATTTGTTGCTTGAGATCAACCAATAACTTTACTGGCAATACTGATCACGCAAATTTACCCGAGAACTTGGTTCTATCTAAAAGCTGATTTCCAATCCTTATTTATACGTTACCAGTTGTCAAGGAGAACCTGCAGGCCTCAATACTTTTCTGTACTTGAGGACAGCGACTTCTGTGCACGAAGTCTCTGTCTGCTCATCAATGGTGCTAATCTCACCTCAACAAGTGTTCTGTTTCCAAAGGGCAGTGGACCTTGCTGTGGTTCCCTGTACAGTGCTGCACATCACACACTGCTGCGCTAGTTCAAAGAGTTAAGTGCTCATCACTTCTTTGATGTCTTTAGCTACCGCTACTGCTTTTGATTCAAAAATGAACTAGATTTTTTCATGCAGAACTAAGATTGGATTTAACTGGCATTACCATTATTTAAATGCAGAGTTTAATGCAGTCTAACATTGACTAAGGACTCCAGTGATATAATGTGGTGCTTTATCTCAGAAATTTTATGGAACGGTGGCAGGAATGGACAGACAGTTTACCAGACACTGGTGACTTCAGTATGTTCCCAGAATATATGAGACATGTCAAAAGCAAATAATTTTGTATTTAAAATTTTTGTACTGATTTGAAAAAAAATATCTTATTAAATATCTTTAAAAATAAAACCAAAACCCAATTCTCTCTTCATTCAGAACTATCAGAAGAAATATTCAACCTGCTGAATTAATTTATCAGACCACAAAGGCTCTCTGAAACCACTGACAGCCTGATATAGGGGGGGGAAAAATTAAGAGATAGACCCTTTTCTCTAGTTCATGTCTCCTGGCAAAACATGCTCTAAGCCAGAGTGGGAACAAATCCCATTTGGTGGGAGGGCACAGCCGAGTCTGGGGCAGCATGAAGAGGGAGGGGCTCCCTTAGGCAGCTGGTGGGGACAGATACTGCTCAGCATGAGCCAACATGGGAGTGCAGCTGAAGAAGGCAGAGGGCCAGCCAAGCAATCACCCACAGAGCCTGCTGCTAAGGGCTTGTGCTGCCTGAAAAAGCAGAACTGGCTGCCCAGGATGAGACATGCTGGCTCTCCTGATGTGGCTTCCCCACCTCACCTCAATCACTAGGAGCGTTTCCTCCAAGCTGGTGAACTCCTGAACTGTCCATACTGAAAGGAACGCACTGAATACCTGCTGTGCCAGAGAACTGTTATCCAAATCTCCCCTGGACTGCCTGAAGCCCTCAGCATCTCACTTTTACTGCACAAAGAGAAAACAAATAATGAGCTTAAGTACTGCATGCAGCATCTCTCACTTTCTATTTAAAGCCATTTTCGCTTTCAGGACTTCTTTTCTCTCCCACCATTTTCTTCGTTCTACATCTCTTATTTTAGCATTCCCCCGACAGTCCACAGTAAGACAAGCAAGATTCAAGAAACAATGAAAAATCTGAGTCACAGGGATGTTTCTCTTGATCTTTTCCACAAAAAAAAAAACAAAAAACGTCGCAGCTCTGGTTGTACTCAGCCTGGAGTTAGATCTCCAGCCACAGTACAACTTGGCCCTCCTAGGTTCAAAAACTTTCAGCTGTTCACTCTGCAAAGTTTGTTCCAAAACTTGATACCGTAACTAACAACACCATTTAGTTTACACACCAATATAAAGGGCCCTGGGCATACCTACACATCCACACTCACACACAGAGAACCAGCCTTGCAAAAAAAAAAAAAGTCTGAGGGCACTGTCTTTAACAGTTTATTCACAGGAAAATAATCTCCTTCCGTTTGTAGCATTCAAAATTTCACTCGAAACAACCATAAGAATTCTTCAAAATACAGGTGGCACTTTAAAGGCATATAAAACTTAAGACAAATGGCAAATAAAATTAGTATTTCCAAATACCAAAAACATATGTAGAATTTTTTATGTTCTTAAAAATCAGAGTTCACTTAAAAGTGAAGGTATTTACACTCTCCCCCAGAGCACTGCTAAAAGAAAAAAGTATGGCGTCGGGAACAAGAAGTACCACATGCTAACTAAACACCAAAGCTGTGATTCTGTATTATTATCACCTATATAGTCACTGGAAATGTTGTTTAATAACATCTTTTAGGCACTCTCAGATTCATATTTACTGCAAGAGCTGGTGACTTCCCTTAATTATTACAACAGAGGAAAAAAGTTTCCCAACAAAGAAACCTCCTGAAAGTCTGAGCCACACAGAGCTTTCAGCCAACGTGTGTCATCGTGCCTATTCTGTGCATAGTTTGGTATCTTAGAGCTGTGTCTTCTAACAGACAGTGCAGCATTTTGGGAGGGCTGGCAGATAAAATGCTGAAGCACCTTTGCTGTAAGGTGATGCTGTCTAGAAATTCAGCAGGCTGTCAGAGAACAGGGACAGAGTAAGAAGGGAGGAGAACATCCAACTTCAGATAGAAATATGATGGCAGACACTGGGGACCTACACAGTTACACCGTTATCAGACACAGAAATTAAGCTGGCAGCACCCTGGGATTCAAAACTGGCAGCTTTATTAATTATTTACCTGATTAAAAAAAAAAAAAAAAAACCACAAAACCTGGATATCTTTTAAAGGGAAGTTTCAGTGCAGAGATTTTGAGGAATGGCAAAAAGGGAAAAAAAGTCTTAATAGCAGCTCACGCTCAGAAACTATCTAAATATTTGGTGTTAGCATTATTGTTTTATTCTAAAAGCCCCAAGTCAAGTCTTTGGTACTGCGAAACACCTGTGAAAATGTGCCCAATCAGAAGAGAGACTGTGAGCACTGCTGAGAAACACACCACATATGGGTGTTCCTGCCTGAATGAAGTTAGTGCCAAAGCAAGACCTGTCCTTGAGGCAGAGCAGCAGCAATAATGTGCATGAAGCAGGTGGTGGAACAGGGCTGGTGTACTCAGGATCCTACAAAACATCTTGTGGGGAGAAAAACTCATTACTTGGCTCACTGCTTATTACTGAGGACAAAAGATACTGTCCTGCAAGCTGGGCTTTCAGGAAAAAACAAACAAACAAAAAACCCAAACAAAAAACTCCAACAAACCCCCACAAACAAACAAACAAAAAACAAAAAACCCCCAACAAATACCCCATGGTTTATTAGCAGGATCACCTCTTGGCTTGATCCTGAGGGAACGGGCTTCATTCAAAATGTCACCCAGCCACCCTGGAACAATAACTGTGGTGGACTCAACTGTGTTGTGTCCTGCTCTGGCAGGAGCACAGAATGGTGAGAAAAAATATCCCTGGAAATACTGCTTAATTTGAAAAGTAAGTCAGTCATTCAATGGAAAGGCTTACTAGGATATAAAAGCAACAGCTGATATGGATAAATGCTTGTGGAGAACATATTAAATTCATCAAGAAAACCAAACATAATTTAAAAAAAAGTATTTTAGGGAGATCAAAAAGCTGATGTGGCAAAAGTAAAAAAGACTAAAGGGATTTTTTTTAAGAACAAAGAGCTTGGGAGACACCATTTGTTTGCCATGAAACTCGCTTTTCTTTTTTTTCCCAATTATTTTGTTTGTTCTGCTACAACTAGAATCCAAATCCCATCTTCTCACAAAAGCAGAAAACCTACTAGAAAAATTGGAGAAGGAATCAGTTTAGATTAGTGGGAAGAGTATCTCTGGAGATGAAATAAAGCAGAGAAAATAGCCACATCTTCAAAAGCAGAGCTCCCTACCCACTTCCTGGAACTGGAGACAGGGGAGGAGAAGCAGAGGGATGCAGCCTGCACCATCACAAGAACTCTCCCCACAGTGTCTGGAACAAATTCAACAGCTCTCCTGGAAAAAAAAAATCCTCCTGCATCCTGCAAGATGGTACATGGATGCAGCTGGACCATGGCAGCAGCCATTGGGAGAGCAGGGGGCTCCAGTTCTGGAAGCAACAGTGGATTTTCAGGGTGAAGGGGCAGCCCCCACTTCTCAACACAGTGTAAGATCTACCAGGGGCTCCTTCACAAAAAGAACCTACTATGTCTACAAAAAGCCTCGCCACAGCAGCTGTTGCAGGTGGAATTATTATTGTCAGGAGTTTAAATCACTGGAGGTCTGGGGCTGCAGAATCACATACAAACCCTTTTAATTAACTGAAATAACCAGGAGAAACAATTGCTGGTAGAGACAATACTGTCACTATTTCCTTAAGTGAAACCCCACCTGTTTGTATTCAGACTTTCAAGCACAGACCCCTTCAAAGTCTCAGGAGAAAATAAAGAAAATACAAAAAATTAAAAGCCCTTCTGCCAATTGGTGAAGAAATTGTGATTTCCTCCATTTCCACCACCAGAGTCACCTGTTCCAGTAACCCAGGACCTCCGAAATGCTCTCCTCTCCTCCACACTCCCATGTGCCACACTGCACACAGCTGTCGTGCAGCTGGACCCAAGGGACATGCAGCTAACAAGTCACCATGGCATACCCTATCCCTTGCTGGGACACCCCTGCATCCTTCTCCACCCCATGTGCCACAGATTTTTCTGACATCTCAAGCTATTTCAAGTATGTCCCGTTTGCTTGAAACAGACCAAAGCTCAGGAATCTCTGGGTGAAAACAAGTGTCCTCCCCTTCAGCTGTGGCATCTCTCCAGACCATACTGCCCTCCCTAATTCCCAGATGGCAGAGCCAAGGGGCTAAAGCTGGAAATGAGAACTATGGGAAGGTGTTTGTGGTTTTTTCTTTAAATACCTACTGCACACCCCACAAGAAAGATGACTCTTTGGTTACTTCAATGGTTATTCCTCTACCTAGTTGCAGCAAAATAAATTGTGTTCAGTACTCTTGCAGTCTTCAGCTTCTGAAAATAACAAATACCATGGTTTCTGCTCATATTGCAATTGTTTGCATTATTCCTAAACATACTCTCTATATAATTTTATTTAAAAGCAACAACAGTATTCCTACCAACTTCCAAGACTGTCTTTAAGTGGACTTCTTTGTGCTTTTTTCAGGTGTGATTGACAAAAATAATCACAAAATCTTCCAGAAATTCTGCCATAATTAAAATAAAACCTTTATACAGATGTCCTGTGAGAGAACTGGAACAGCATATTGTTGTTCTTTGACCGTTGTCAAGCGCCTTCCCAGGCAGATTTAATTTATTCACAGGCTTGTCAGAGACAAACCAATACAGGAAACATAAACATCCCATTAAATATTTCAATTAAAATCTTGAGTAGGCTCCCACTGCTTAATGATTTAGTTCAGCCACACACTTCAAACTTAAATATCAAGACAGAAGAGGTAAACAGATGCCAAATGATAATTCAGCTGAGGTACATCCTAGATATTCCCTACCACACTACTGCCAAAAATGGGAGTATTCCTTGCTTGTATTGATGCATTACAACATCTGAGGAAGGAGATTGTCCTCATTTGGAAAAATCCAACTGTTTCTGAGGAGCAAACAAAAAAATACATGAGATCTTGTCCTGGAGAACTAGGACTTCAACAAACACTGACTCTAAACTGAGGCATGAACATCTCTGTCCAAACTTGTTTCTGTTGCAGTCTGGGGGCTGACACGCAGGTAGTTCGGTCAGCTCCTCAGTCTTCATATTCCCTCTTTTTTTAAGTCAAGTCAGCAACTGTAAAATTTACTGGATGCACAGCACAGGGAGTATGATTTTTCCATGAAATGAGTACAACATAAGTGTTGTAAACACCAAGCATCTCCACAAATTGGACAATGGGTCCTTCACCTTCGGCAAAGGCAGACAGAAGTTCAGAGCTGATGGTCAGTGCAGAAGATGTGGCTGCTTGGTGGACCTCCTCTCCTCAGGAGTATGGCAGAACAAAACCTGCACAGTCTGTAGTGTTCCCCCTTCTCCAACACACACAGTAATGACTTAGATGCATAGGTTTAAAGCCATTTTGATACAACAAGACAGATAGTCACAACTTTGCATCCACCTACTGACTGAACACTGGTCACCTCAGTCTCTTGACAGTGGAACTCTTTTGGAGGACAGCATCCAAAACAAGAGTATTCCAGAGACTCATTTGGAAAGAGTTCTCACTGAGAAGTAAGTGATGTGCATCACATTTTTATATATCCCTGATACTTTCAGCTGAAAGTTTCATGGTTTTCCCACTATTAAATAGCTTCACAAAAATTCAGTTAACTCTGTTTGCAGTAGTCCATTACCCTCCAACTCAGAAGCTTTTGCCTTGATGAGGTTTCTGGGCTCCTTTAAACAGTAAACAGTTACGCTGCACTTAAAAAATAAAAATGTCATAGAAAAAATAAAAATTTTTCAAATCTTGAAAATAGTGATTGTTCTTTGTATTTTCCATTCAGCTTTCATGTCAAATTGACCACAAAGTTCTTGTCTATAAGCTTCTTCAAAAATTTCTGCTCGGCGGTGATGTTGTGGTATTCATTCTAGAAAGATGTGAGGGAATAACAAAATTAAATTATAAAATCAAATTATAACCAGCAGCATCATTTGGCTGTTCCTTTCTATTATCTGTGATACTTGAAAGATGCTAAAACCAGAAAAGGTCTGGGAAAAGGACTTCTTAGCAAAGCCTAAGCACACTTTCCCAAGGAAACAGGTTGCTCCAAACTACATAAGGTATCTCCATAAGGACACAACCAAAAGGGATGATCATTTGATGATAAGAATGGATGACATGTGGCCTCACAGAAATCCTTCCGGTATTAACTCTCACAACTCCCTGCCTTGCTTATTCAGAACAACAGCTGTGCAACCACATTTACAGCACAAGCAGTCAGAAAATGAGTAATCCTCAAAGCTCAGTGCAGGTTGTTGAAAAGCACATCAGGCACTTGTGGTTCAGATGCATCCTGCCAATTAGGTTCAGCAAGCCCAAATCAATCCATATTCTGTGCTGTATCCAGGCCCTGGATACATCAGAGACCACTAAGGTTAGTGGTGGGCAGCACAAGGAAAGTACATTTACTTAAGACACTGAATCCTGTAAATTAAAATGAATACAATACAAAATACTACATAAGAGATTATACAGATGTAACAGAGTATTTGTAATTTCCTGCCACTAAAGAGCTATCAGGAACATTTTTGTTTAGTAGTTTGTTTTTTAAAGTGTCAAGACTTTAGGAAACTTATAGGTGTCTATTCAACTAATGATCAACCTTACTCAAACTTAGCATATGTTGCAAAAAGCACCTGCAGA
This sequence comes from Certhia americana, assembly GCA_018697195.1. Lineage (NCBI taxonomy): Eukaryota > Metazoa > Chordata > Aves > Passeriformes > Certhiidae > Certhia > Certhia americana. The sequence continues at coordinate 20,871,541 of CM031857.1, forward strand.
GAGGAGCCTCCAGGGAGGCAAGTTCAGTGTCAGAGAAAAATTCTCAGAATAGCAGGCACCTAGGAGTTCTGAGAGAAACATGAAAAACTTCCATGGGTATTGTCTCTACCCTTCATCTTCAGCAAATGGAAGAGGAGGAAAATTGTACTCATATGCTCTGGGCAAATGGAAAAGGAATCTTCAAACTGTGGTGAGGGGCTGAGACAGGATTGCTTGAAATACAGAGATGAAGGCAACTGAATACATGAGCAGAGAAACAAAGGAAAAGAGAGGCATGGCCTTAGCAAAGCAGCAGGGAGGAGAAGGCACTCCTGATGTTTTCCAGCCTCCTGCTGCTCCCTCTCCTGCTGAGTTGTGGCTTCCCCTTCCTGGAAGCAGTTCCTTCTCTTCCTACCCTCCTCCAAGAGCTGCTTTTCTTTTCTACTTTCAGTTTCCAAAATTCTGTTCTTTTCCTGTGCAAGACCTATACAAGTTCATAGGTCTTAACTCCTTTCATTCCCCTTTGCTCTTCTTTCTGTCTTTTAAAGTGTTTGACAGCTATGACATACAGTACAAGTAGGTGCCAAGGAAAAAGAGAATATGAACAGAAACAACAACACTCATGTGCTGACAGTGCCAACAAGGACGTCTCTAAGACAAGAGCTGTGCAGCCTAAGGAAAGCACCAGCAAAACAGAACACAACAAACGGACATCTCGTGCAGACATTGCAGAATATGGTACAGCACAAGGGACACAAAGATCAGTATCTACATTTTTCAGCATCAGTAGCAGACAGGAGATTCAAGCAATGTTAACCCACAAGCAGCTGAACCAGGAGGAAGTGGGAGGCCCTTCTGACCTGCAGTCCACACTTCTATCTACATTAAATTGCCTTCCCCAGTTACCCATTCTATTTCTCTCAGCACAAACAAGTGTTAGTTACCTGCATCATCTGAGACATGGTTTCATTGCCATAGTAGTGCAAAGAACTATTTCTGTCAGTGAAGTCATACTTGAAGCCTGCCAGGTGGACTTCATGGCATATGTGAAATGCCAGTGTAATGGCAATTAGCCCCGTTGTTGGATGCTTGGGTTTCTACAACAAAACACAAAGAGAATACACACATAAATACCAGCGAACTTAACGAGAGACAAGGGAAATTAGGCAGCCTGGGTCTTCTACAGATATTTGGTTTCACAGGTTGATCCCCTGCTGTCTCTATAAGGTACTGCCCCCACAGGTTTTGCGTGACTAGGGTGCCTCATGACAGCCCTGCTTGGATTCCCAGGTTTCTAGTGAGGGCTGAGTCCACAGTGTAGCCCTTCCCTCCACAGAGGCATCAGAAAGGTCTCCCCATTGCTCTGCTCAGCTACTTTCATAAAACTGGGGAGACATCACTATACTGCAAAAAAATTTACAACCCCCCTAAAATCTGACTGTATTATGAGATGTGTTCAGAAGTTTCTAGATGATGGAGACCCAGATGAACAGAACATGATATGAGCTAATTTTCATAGCAAGAAACTAAAGAAGTATGAAGGCTACCACAATACAAATTTAACTGAATTTGCATTTCCTCAAAACAGGGAAATGCCACAAGAATTTTGCTTTAGGCCCTTCCTCGCTAACCCCATTAGAAGAAACAAAATTGTAAATAAAATTATTTCTCCCTACAATAAGTTCAGAAGTAAATCCAATGTAAAATGAAGAGCATGTCATAAACAGGTTTTAACTGCACAAAATTAAGAGCACCTCACCAAAAGCACAGAGAAACTCCATGCAACCATCTGACCTATGCTGTGTTCAGATACATGACTTCTTTAGTAGCAGCAGAGGCTAATATGATCTGGGGAAGTAAATAAGGTTAAGTTTTTTCCGAGAGAGATGAACTCATTCATCCTACCAAGAGGAAGCTAAGGCGAAAAAGTGTCCCCAGGAATGGGCGAAACTTTTAGGCACCAATAGCCTTCTTAGCTAAAGTAAGAGCTCAGAGACCAAATGAGCTATTACATGTTCTCAGCAGCTGCAGTCAAACCTCAAACTGAGCACAAAATCATAGGCTTTTTTGAACTCTGACCCACGGCTCAGTTTTGTCTCTGAAAAAGAAGCAGACAAACCAATACTAGACAACTCTGTGCATACAAAAGGCAGACTCACTCAATGTATGGCTTTGTGAGAACACATCATAGGACAACACAAAAAATCCCCAGGAAGAAGTTCCTATTCTCAGCTCTTTTAAGCCTAACTGAAGTCACAGAAATGAACTATCGCCTTCTATGGAAAATTTTTTGGTACCTTTATGCAACTCTTGGAGTACTCCAGAAATAGCATCTGCTTAAAATGTGCACTATGCCCAGGGCTCCTACCAGTTAGCAAAATAACTTTCTGCCCTAGGGGCCCAAGATCATAAAATTAGTGGTGACTCCGTTGCAACATCCATACTAAACAGGACCTCAAACTATGGCAGGAATGCTGCATGTCAGGATTACTGCTATTTGGAAATATCAGGAATACCACAGGTTTTAACTAGCTCTATTCACCTTCAGCTATCATAAAATTCACCTCAAAAAACCGTAATTTAAAAGCGGCTACTTTTAAAATGTACCATCATGCAATATCCAGATATACCTGTCCTGTAATTAAATATTTTCAGCCTACTTAATGGGAATCGGCACAGGCCTGGAATGACTCCACTATACTTTCTGAGTTTAGTGGTGCTGGGGCAGCACATCTGATTTTATTCCTGGCTCTACCAACAATCAGAAATGCTTGCTGGCTATGCACTAATGTGCTTACAGGGAACATGAGACTGGTTTAATGGAAAGGGCAGGGACAGCAGGGAAAGCAGCAGTGGTTGCTGGCATCTCCTGCAGGCAGAGGGGGCTGAAGCACAGGACAGGGAAGGCAGCACCAGCCCTCCTCAGGGATGAGCAATGTTACAGAGGGCCCCAGTGTGAGACCTTCCTGCCCATAAGAGCCCCTGGTGTGACCTGCAGCTCAACCAAGATGTGCCAGGGCCACTGCAGATGTGCAGGCTTTCACTGCAGATGTGCAGGCTCCCAGCCACGGCACTCCTCCGAGATGGGAGGAAAAGGGAGGAAGAGCATGCTTGAGATTGATCATTGCTGTGCAGGATCAGGGACTGCAAAACCCCTGGCATGCAATAATTATGTAGGATATATATGGAGGTAGTAGAAGGGGACTCTAGGCATGGTGACACTGACCCAGCTCTGTGCAGGGGCACCCAAAGACAGGAGAGGAGCAAAGGCTGACTAAGGGGTCTGTGCCTCTGTACCAGCTGACACCATGCACATCTGTCTGACTCACTGACTATTTTTAACATCCACTCCACTGAGAGGGAAGCCCCAGCAGAGACAAGAGGGATTTCTGGACCCATAGAGACCATGCACTGGACTCATTCTGTGGCCATTTAGGACATTAGTCAGGCACCCAATTACTTTGCTGCTTTCTTGCCACCCTTGGCTGAAAAGCTGAAATGCCACAGAGGCCCAAAACAAGCATATAGCCAAAATGGCTATTCCACTTCGAGAGTTAGTATGGGAGAAAAAAGCCACTATTAAGCTCAGAAAACAGAAATTTTAGAAAAAGGCACAGAACCTACCCCCTGCTGCCCCCTCAAATACTAGATAGAGTAAATCAGAGAAAAAAATTGTGGCAGATACTCCACAGTGTCTGTCAGACATTTCCACAAATGTCAGCTGGGTGGTGTTGGTGAAGTGGGGATGTGACCCCAGGGAGCTGCCTCTGTGCAAAACAGCATGTGGTTGATCCTGACTGCACAGGGAGGTCCCCAGCTTGAAGCTTTACCTTCCATCAAGAACATTTTTCAGTCAAGAACTGACAATTAAAATGTATTTTTATGTCCAAATTGCTGGTTAGCTCATTACAATACTTGGCATCAAACTAGTAAGCACAGCCATGCTGCCAGACATTCATTAGCCCAGGGCTGGAATATCCCCTATGTTCCCTAGTCCCTCCCCAGCCCCAGTAGTGTGAAACTGCAGCAGAGTTAGAATTACCAGTTTGCTGGGGTTTGGGGGGGGGTGGTGGGGGGTGGTGGTGTTGGGTGTGGGGCTATTTTCGGTGTTTTGGTTTTTGGTGAAGGTTTCATTATTTGTTTGTGGCTTTTTGTCTGCTTGTTTTTCTGTATGCATTAGGTTTTTGTTAAGAAAAACACCCAACATTCAGTAGTTCAAGATTCCCTATTATTTCTAGAAGCTCTTTGGATGCATTACCATAATGCCTGTCTTCCCCAGTTTTGTTAAAGACATTTTGTCTGTCTAGAAAGCAGCCTCATTTCATACCAATTACAGAACCCATAAAAAGGTACTTCTGGCACACAAGGCTAGCACTCTTTCTGGGTTCCATTTTCCTATCTTTTTTAAACACCATCTAAATGGCCAACTAATGCAAACTTAAAATGTTTTCTACATTACAGTCTACAGTAATAAAGATATAATTGCCTCTAAATACACATTTGGTTGCACAAAACTAGAAGGAACAGAAGAAAAAAGCATACCTCCTTCTTAGGAAACCTTGTTGGGAAATGAAGCCACTCATAAGCAGTTTTCCTGGTGATGCTGGGATCAAGAATCCTGATTTGACTTGATTTGTAGATCATATTCAGAGCTGGTTTCTTCCAAAAGCCCTTTGCGCTCTGTGACAGGCAAGTAAATACACCTTTTTAACAACTAAAAATAGTTGAATTTAGTTTAGTAGCTACTCTAACCAGTGTAAACTCCAAGAGCATGAGCTTGAAGAAGAGTGCTGTATCTCCCTAAATTCAAAAGCACTGCTCCTGCAACAGAATAACCCACTGCTGCAGCAGTGGCCAGCTGGCTGGAAAACAGCTTTGCAGAAAGGTCCCTGATGGACAACATGTACCAACAATATGCCCAGGAGCCCATAAATGTGGGCCCTGTGTGCTGGCCACATTAGTAAGAGCATAGACAACAAGCAGACAGTTGTTACTCTCAAGTACTTTGCACTGTGCCCTTCCTGCAGTCCCACAAATGCTGTGTTTGTGCACAAACTCTGTGCAGGAGAGTGTCAAACAGCAGAAGGTCACTACAACAGCCAAGGGGGCAGAACTCACAGCAAACAAAAAGGGTCTGAGCAGGCTGGGTTTGTTCAGCCCATCTTCGACTATCTGGAAGGGGTAAATAAAGATGAGATCACACCCTTCTCAGAGGCACACAGTGAAAGGACAAGGAGAAATTCTCTCCTGCAAGTGTGCTGCAACACTAAAATGGAATTTGTAGAAATATCCTTAGAAATATCCAAAATTTACTTGGACAATACCCTAAGAACCCAGTATAGCTTTGAACCCGACCCTTAATGAAGAAGATTCAAAAGACTTTGGACTTAAGACCTCTTGAGAGAGGTCACTTTTAACATTATTCTGCAATTCCTGCAAGTGCACAGGGTAAAGTAATCTGGGAAATGTCTGGAGTATGCATGTTAAAATTTCAAACAACTTTAGGGAGTGGATAAAAATACATTTCCCAGAGGTAAACTGCTTTGTGGTGAGGAACTGATCAAATATGTGCATTAGAAAGAAGACAAAGTATTTATGGAAGAGGAATATTAAATAAATCGACTAGGAGGAGATCCAGAGCTCCTCTCAGCTGGGAGGACTACGGTTAAAAGCAAACATGTATTTCACATAAGAGATGTGTGGCAAGATGAGCCAAGGCACATGAATAATTGAACTCACTATTTTCTGACCACCAAGTATCTCCCAAAGCCACTTTAAGTCCCGTGGTTTGAAGACGATGAGCACAACAGTGGTATTAGGGTCGTAGTGGACGGGATCTGAGAAGATGGATTCCGGGTAAGAAAGGCGGAAAGTCGTCCTCCTCCCAACATCCTCTTCGTACCCTATCACGGGGCCATTGTTCATTCTGCAGAGGACAGAGGCACAGAGATATCAGTGACTGCCCCACAAACCTCCCAGCTGTGCAGTGGCTACCACACATGTGACTAGTCTGCAGGACAGACACTGTGTCTGGGGACAGGAAAGTTTAGCAGCCCAGCATTTAGGTATCACATTACACAGCAGAGGAGCAATTAATCAGGTGCACTCACCCTCTAAACCCAGAGGGATCAAGCACACACGGGAACTTGGCCAAGGAGGTTTAGAATACAATCACACAATTGCTTATCGGGTGTCACTTGAGCAGAAAGCAAGCCTTCTGATTTGGCTCCAACACAGACAACTAGAGAAGGGCAGAGAGAGTACCCGGCCTTGGAGAAACACCCATTGTTCTGTGTAGACAAAATGAAAAGGAGATAGCATTTACCTTATTATGACATCATATGAGTCAATTTTCTCCCCTAATGTCTTATTTCGAAGTACTCCTCCATTACCGACCACAACACACCGTCGACAGGCAATGCTGTGGAACAAAGAGAAGTCTTAATACTCATGACTTCCCTGGCTTCATATTACTAATGATACTTCTGCATGTTAAGTGGCTTGTTTCCTAAGCAAGGTCCTGTATCTTTTAGACCCCTTGGCCCCTACAGAGCAGACTCAATCCTGCATCATGTATTATGGTGCTTTTAAAAAAAAAAAAAGGCACTATTTCAGGGACTGACAAAGTCAGTATTTGGCTTCTCTCTTGTGAAACTGTTTTTACACATCTCCTTCTTCTAGTGGTCTGCTGTTTAAGATCATCTAACCAGTTGGTGATATGGGTGCCATTTGATAAATTATCTTCCACAGTCCTTCAAACTTGTCCCAGTCTGAAAAAGCTAACTCAATATTAAGGTGCTTCTGCAGTATTATAAAACTCCACATCTCCAACACAAGCTAAAGCAGAAAAAATTTATGTTCACAATTCACCTTCCAGGCCTATGAACTGCATGTGAAAAATCTTAGCCCAATGACACATGACAGCTTTTCAAATGAATATGGAGTGGATTTGTCTCCTCCTACTTAAAAGGTGCCGTCTAAACACATTTAAACAAGTGACGTGTGCTGTCATGATGTAACAAGATGGATTACTTGACTAAAAGTTGCATGCTCCTATGATCACATTCAAATCAGATATCATTACTAGGCATATAAAATTCTATGTGCTGAAGAATAAGATCTTATACTACACCAAATCAAAACAGTACTTTTTAATTTACAATACATTCTGAGATAAAAAGCACGCAAAGAAGGTATTATGGAGATGCTAAACTTATGAAAGTAAATTCTAAAGGTAAGATTATCAAAGTTATCACAGGTTTTCTCAGTGCATATTTAGCTTTTTACTGTCTCATTTCAATGCTGGTAAAATGTGTTAAAAAAAAAAAAAAAGGTGGGGGAGCTCACAAACAGGCCTGATGGGTTTTTACTCAAGAAATTTTGCCTTTTTAGGGAAGGTTTAAATCAAACGTAAGACTAAGTTCCTTTCAGAATAAGCACATCATTTTCTGTTGTTGTAAAAATGCCTCTTTGTTAGAGCAAAAGCCATTCAATTTGGTTGCAGCAGGAACAATGAGAAAATAAAAACACTGGTATTTTCTTCAGACACAAGCAGGCTCAGAGTTTACCGAGGATGAGTCACCTCACAACACCCCACTCCCTTGGTTCTTTCTCCAAGTAAGTAAAAGGCTCTATGCCACTTCTTGCTCAAGGTTCAGGACACCAAAACCATGTCCCAAACCCCACCATAACTTATATTAAATTCCCAGCATGGCATTTCATGCAGACTAATTAACTTCTTTCTCCTCAAATAGTCCAACCTGTTTTTTCAGCTGAGAGGTATTATTCAACATCAATGAAAACAACTGGTTCCAGCCAAGAGTGAGCAACATCTCAATGTACAAAGCAGTTCCCTGAATGCAAGCATTCATAAAAAGGCTTCCAGCTAATACCATAACTCATGTGACCTGGTATCTTGAAAATCAGAGGGGTGAAAACCTGTTACACCATCCTGTCTGCAGTACATTCATTCCCTCTACAACCCTAACCCCCCTTCCCTCTCTACTCCTTTTGCCCATTCATTTTCCATTTAATTTTTCTATCTAGTCTGAAAGTATCTTAAGAAAGCAGGCTCATGAACATAGGTCTCTTACAATTTACGGCAGCAGTAAGAAAGAAGCTGCCCTTTTCCTGAATTACACCTTGTGGCTTACAGCTACAGCTTAGAGCTCAAGGAAGGAAAAAGGAAAACTGGAAGAAAAAATGTGATCAATAAGTGATGAAGGTGGAGTGAGGGAGAGGGGCAAAACGCACAATATTAACATATGGTTGTATCATGTGTCCTGGCATTTACTTTGAGGAGGCACTGTTTTTTCTGTTCCTTGTAGATGAAGTAACTCCTTATTCCATACCTTTCAGCTTTTGGAAGAGGTGATTTAAGATACTTGTTCAGTAAGTTAATCTCTAGCAATTGAAATAATGCCTTCCACTCTGGTATACAACTAAGAGGTCTTTGCTTTCTTCTCTCTGTAATCATGATGCAGCAGGACACGTTCAGGGCAAGGAGAGCAAAATAAAATGTCACTTCAGAACTTAGCAGCTGAGGTTTGGTCAGCTACAGAAGTTGTGTAGCTGTTCTTAAGTCAAATTCAAGATCTCTTTTCTTACTGATGAATGCAGACCAGATTTTGTTTATGACTAAGAGTTGACTAGTACTGTTTGGACAGAAAACAGAGTGACATTTGAAGTTTGATTAAGTTTTTGAAGTACAGTGCCCTTCATAACATGCAGACTCAAAAACAAAGTTATCAGCTGCCATCAAATACCCAATAAAGAATCTAACATTAGTATTTGAACTTTGGCAATGGATAAAGTCAACAAGCAGATCAAACATGCCCGAAGAAGTATACAGGAGTATAGTCAAAAAAATTAAAACAAACAGCTTGTAATCTGTCAAGCTCAGGGAGTCAAAGTGGGCTGGCTCACATAAGAAGTCTGGCACAAATGTGCTGTTTCCTTCACAAATGAACTGCCTCCTAACCTTACACTTCCCCTCCCAGTACTCAATGTCTTCAGTTATGAGCCTAAGTCTTAAGTTCACAGTAGTACTGAGTTCATTAACAACAATAAGCAGGGAAGGAAACTGTTCATGTAGAAACCAGAGCATGGTATTATAGAAAACTCATACATGACACAGAGATAAAAAATATGTAGCAAGGTTGAACTAGATTCAAAGGTTCTTAAGTTAAATAAACTGACCTATACTTACAGCAGATCAGAAGACAACACACCAATTGTTAGCAGACTGTTACTCCCAGATATTTTACCAACCTCACTTCTTAAAATTTCCTTTTCATAATGTTTTCAAATTAAACCACCCCAAACACTCACCCTTTCTCCAAGTCAATATACTGACAAGCAGAGAAATTAGTTTAGATATGCTTAAACAACTTTGGGTGTGCTACAAGTAAAATATAACAGATTGCAATGTCTGGACGTTCACCTTACAATCAGAAGCACAATATTAATGACAGTGGGAAGTATTAACTCCTTGGCTGTAACAATGGCTGTAGGAAAGGTCTGAGTGACAAAGGGATTGCCTTTATGTGTCATAGATCTACTAAGAGTATAAAGAGATCCCAAAGCAAACACCATGGTAACTGATCTCCAATGCAGGCAGTAGTCACTCAAACCACTGCCCTATTCAGGTGTCATACAAGAGCCTAAAAACTCAAGGCCATTTTGCTTGTATGGTGAAATGCTAAAAGAAACACTTTCCTAGTCTACAGAAGAAAAATATTGCCAAATGGAAATGTAGCCTCTGAAGGTCAAAAGGTTTGCCTCCCCCACATTCCACTGAAATACTGCCTCAGTGGAAAAAGAAAAAAAGATCTCAGACTCAGCTCCTTTAACACACACCCCCAAAGTCACTTGAGGAATGCAAATTATTTCCTTTGAGGTTATTTGGTGAAAGGAGGATGCAGAGGTCACATGTTGTTGACTCAGGACTGTGTAAATGCAGTTGTAAGAATTGTTGAGCTGAAAGTCCTTAGAGTACTCAGTGAGGAAAAAAGTCTCAATGGAACGGAAGTCAGTGACACCATTCATTTCCAAACTCTTTAGGAGAGCTACACCTTTACAGAGTGAGAATTTGACCTAAGTTTGAAAAAGGACACTGGAAAAAAAAAAACAACCCTTTGTAGCTCGCTCTGACAGATTTACCTAAGCTGTACACAAATACAGCTATATAAGCACCACAGACTTCATGTTTATCTAGCCTAATATTTGTCTGCCTCAAAAAACCTTTATAGGGAAATTTGGTTTGTGTTGTGCCAAGAAGGCTGAATTGGACAACAGCATTACAGAGCTGCCTAATAATTCTGTATTACTGGAGAATGTTGTTAGGATTAACTCCTAAAGAGCTTCATTTTTAAAAGCCATCACATCTCAGTGAAATGTATGTACAGAAACTCTTCCCAACTACAGTGATTCATGCTCTTAGAGTGCTGTACACAAAACCTGATGGTTCTAGAAAGAATATATTGTATGAAGTCATCGTATGCTTGATTTGTTTATATTACTGCCTATTAAATCGTAATAGCTCTCATTTTGCTTCAGTATTACTGAAGTATGTTACTTTTAATAAAATGAAGGATACTTTCCAGAACTATTAGCCATAGCTATATCTCAAGAGAATCTACATTCTAAGGATGAATACAAATTTCCTCACTTTTCATCTAGAGGACAGGCATTTCCATTTAAAAGGTACAAGCATCTCTGCATTACAACACAAACAATTACAGTCCTGAACTTATGGTTTCAGGGAGTTTCTAATACAACATTTAGCTTTCTCCTTCAAACTCCAGACAAAAGAGCAGCTTCTGTCCACCAGTTCTGTATAAATTTACCCCATTATCACATTCCTGACAGAAAATACATTTTGCTTTTTTCCTTCCTTAAGAGTAAACTTGAGCATCCTAGAAAAAGACTAAACACAGAGAATGGAAGGAATACAGCAGGGAAAAAAAAGTATTAAAACAAATTCCTAGGTTTGAACAGATTCCACCCAAGTTTAATTAAACTGTGATCCTGACATTTGGATGTCTTGTATGATCTTGTATGATCTGTATAATTAAAAAACAAAACAAGTACAGCCAACCTCAGTGTTATTTGCATTCAACTATATTAAGAAGTCTGTATACTAACATCACCTCTGGAAGGTTGTAAACCCATTTGCTAGGCTGCAAATCTAAGGAGTCATCTGCATCACTTTGTAAACACAAGACTTTAGTCTACTTGCCAACCCTACCTGCAAAAAATTCCAACAAAAGCCAAACAAAACCCAAGGAACACAAACACCCTTCAAAACAAAACAAAACCTCCCGGGCAGATTTGGCTTCCAACAAGAGATTTAATCTAATTTAATCTATCTAATCCACGGGGAGCAAGTTATCTAAGGCATGCTCCCTTCTGTGCCACACCCTTGTTGCTCCCAAAAAGACAGAGAGCCTTTCCTGTCTTACGAGGTCTCCCTCATCCACAAGGAAAAGGAAGCTGAGCATACATAGGAACAAGGGTGCACAACAGCCGGTGGATACAGACAGAGGCACAGGGAAACGCCCAAGATTTGTTCTGCTTAGAAGCAGACATTGGTTTGCATCTGCTTATCTCAAACATTCTCCATCTTACACTGTATTCACAAGAGGAGGTCGCATTCAATCTAAGTATAAAAAGATACTACAGGGAGACGGGACTGCATTCAGCTGGCAAATTTCTAACACACTTATTAAAGGAAATCTCTAAGCTAAAGCTCCCTCACAGAGTAATTTTTCTTGCATGCTGGTGCTACTGAAGTGTAAAACCAAGCCTACTTGGAATCAGGTACACACTGCTAGAACTCTGTCAGTCCGCTCTGTGTCTCGACTAACTTGAACAATTTCAGGATAACCCCACAGACATTCCTTAGGACTAAATATGAAAAATGTAACTAGCAGAAACAATAGCAAATAAACCATCTTACCTGTCTTCTTCACTAGAAAGGCCACAGTTCTGCAATCTTGAAAGGGCTAAACGAAAAAATTGCTCTAAAAAGCAAATATAAACAAGATTAATGAAAACACTCAGTATTTGCAATACATAAATAAGCATGTCACCCTGACCACAATGTTTTTAAACACAGTAGTGCACTCTGCATTACAAACACCAAAGTAAGAACACTTGGAATTTAGTGACACAGACCAACCAATAATGCCAAAGAAATCCAGGTTTATCACAGCTCCTCTCCTGAGCTTTTTCTGCCTCAAAATACAAAATAGCATGAGATTTGTATTTTAAAAAAAAAAAAAAAAAAATAGTTACAGTAAGTAAGAACTGGAAAAATTTCCAAGATCCACATTCTAATTTTGTTTTTTTCTTCTACCCACCTTCAGCTAACTCAAGACAGTTCATACAGCCAGGGACAGTAACAGCATTATATGTATTTGGAGAAGACATCAATCCAGCCTGTGGCAAAGCTGGACAGAGGGACCTTCCCAGCCCACCCCTGGTGGGCAGGCTCCTGCTGGACACTTAATTTGCCTCAGAGGAGAAATCAACTCATTCCCTAATGTAGTTTTCCTCACTGTAACCCCAAAAGGGCAGGAAAATGCAACATCCCTGCTACCACTGATGCAGGGCAAATCAAAAGTCTAAAGCCCAGACTAGGAAGGTGTGCAGTTAGTGTTAGAAGCTCTGAAATTTAAGACTTTATAACCCCAGCCTGACCAGCATGGGCAGTGGGAATGCACCAGCAAACCTTTCCCCAGGTCCAGCAGCCAGGCAGTGCCATCAATTCCACCCTGTGGCCCCTGTGACACCGTCCCTGGCAGAAGCAGCCAGCTCAGTGTTGTGGTTTAGCCCCAGATGGAAAATAAGTGCCACACAGCCACTCAGACTCCACCACTTGACAGGTAGGAGAATCAGAAAAAAGTAAAATTTGTATGAAAAAGGGAAAAAGAAAGGGGAATAAAACTCAAGGAAAATAAGTGATGCAGAATACAATTGCTCACCACCTACTGACCGATGTCAGTTCCCAGGCTGCAACCAGTCCCCTCCTGGACAACTGCCCACCACTTTAAGTACTGAGCATGTTATATAGCACAGAACAGCCATTTTCAGCTGGGGTCAGCTGTCCAGCCAATCCTGCCCTCAGCTTCTTGTGCACCTGCTCACTGCAGAGCATGGGAAACTGAGAAGTCCTCGACTGAAGAGTAAGCACTACTTAGCAACAATTAAAACATCCATGTGTTGCCAACGTTATTCTCATGTGAATTCCCCAACACAACACTGTACCATCTACTAAGAAGAAAATTAACCCTATTACAGTCAAAACCAGGACAGCAAAAGGAAAATTTCACTGATCTAACCACCTAAACCTGAGGACTTCTGCCTTCAGAAGGACTCTGGATTCCAACCTGCTTAGGTGTGCTGATTGAAGCTCAACACACTGACTCAGCAATTTCCCTAGCAAAGCATAGCTGAGTATCTTTAGCACTCCAGCCCACACACAAACAGAAGGAAGCTGAGTAAGGTCCACTCTTCCTCACTCACACCTTTTTTTGACCTTCTCTGCAAAGAGGGGCAACCCCAACCCAGTGTTTTACTTGTTAGAAACAGGAAGGTGTCAGGTCAGAGGGACTGAATGAAACCATTAAGACCCTGCTAGACACCCCAAAAAGATTAGCATCAGTGCATAGAAAAGATGATGGCCAGAGATTCAAGTAGCTTTACAAACCATTTAGGTATTTCTGATTAAAAATAAGGTACACAGGAAATACAAACCTGCTCTCTTTATTCCATAAGGTAGTTCAAACTTATTGCTCCCTTGGAACTCTGCCACTCTGATAAAATCATTAGCACACAGGAATGGGTATATTTTGTCAACACTGATGAAGAAAAAAAAGGAAGAAGTGTCAAAATCCACATGATGTACCTGCATAAGTCAGTAAGTCATGCAACTGCTTTGTAAAAAGCTCTTTATCCTACTATTACCATTTTTATCGTATTATTTACCCATTTTTAAAAGAAGGAAATCCATGAACACAGGGAAAGCAAACAGATGATGGAAAAGAAGATCGTGTAACATAAAATATAGGCGAAGAGTGAGATAAAAAGACTTGTCTATTTGACAGACTATTTTATATAGACTCATTAAAACTGTGTGACTGAAAGCTTACACCATGAGACTACATATTTAAGAGAATACATAACCCAAGAAGAAAGTCAATAACTTCAGGTTTGAAAAATACATAAGAATGTAGCAAGGAAAATTAAGAGTCATTATATACATGTCAATTTAATAAATAATAACAGGGTTTGAAGCAACATGTTTTAACTTAAAAATACCATCTCCTGATTTGAGCTGGACTTCTACTCCAAACAAGTGGCACTATATGACTGTGCTGATATTAGTAAGTTGTTTGGGGCAACAGGGGTGTATCCATACAGCAAAAAAAGCATGGATTTCTCATGTCCACATGCCATGCATCTTGGGTATTTTATATTCTGGACTAACTAGTACAGTCCCACGCCTTAGCAGCTGCAGCACATGGGCTGTGGTCCTGCAGTGCATCTTCTGGCTTAAGCAGATGTCTGAAAGGATCCCAGTGTGTTCACACCAGGGCCACCCTGGGATGAGAAGGATGGCATGTGGGGATCACAAGGAGGTTTGCCTTAAAAGCACATTCTTCCTGCAAACTAGAACATGATGGCATTACACCACCTTGTAAGTGTCTAGCTAAAAAGAATGAGTCACTTCTTTTGTCAAAAGACAAGAACCACAGAAAAGAGTCTCTCATAGGGAAGGGACTCTTACTGCCTTACTGCCAAGTCCAGCAAAATGACTGAACAGCAGACACGAGCACATCACGTGTTACCATGCCCTTGGTTTCACCTTTGAATTAACTAAGCACACACACTCACTGTACTGGTTGACTTTGTAATGATCCTGCATATTAGGTCTTAGATTAAAATGTTAACACCGAAGTATACAGTCACTAGAAAACCCAATGTTAATCCTAAAAAGCCCAAGTCAGCACATGACTTGTTTGTCCATTAAGAATATTAACAGCTGTTAAGAAAACCTTTTCAGTTTCCCAAATCAACTATCTCACTCTTTAAGCTCTATGTACTCAGAAGGTACTGACAGTAGAAAGGAAAACAAAACCCAAACCCAAAACACTACAGCCCACACACCGAGAAATGGGCCATAGCTTAACTAAGCAAGACCAGCTAGCTTTGAGAAATGATGCACTAAATATCCATATTAATTTTAGTAACCTGCTTTGCTGTTCAGAAGTAGCTGGTAAGCTTAGACATAATAAATAATTTACCTACTGAGAAAACATTCTTAATTCTAGCTCTGGTTCCTTTCTCATAAATAATTCTGTGAGGTTAGAAATCCTTTCAACCTCCGCAGGCTATTACCAGAACAGATCTCCAGCTCATGCAAACTGTCTCTATAAAGTAGCTACAGAAATGTGTAAGCCTGTCCTAGCTGTGCACCTGAGTCTGTTCCTGCCCCTTCAATGAACACTACAGCTACCCTGCTGCACCCAACACACAGAAAGCCTGGGCACAATGCATGGCCAAGGGAAATAGGACCACCTTACTGGACCAGGAGCTAAGCAAAACTCAAAAGGCCACAAAAGTCTGCTTTGGGTGGCAAAAAGTTTACATGCTTCTATGTGCTTTAAAACCCACAACAGCACTAAAATTATAGCCACATTTCCTTATATACAAAAAGTACTGGGGGAAAAACAAAAAATGCACTATCTTTGTGCAGAGGTTCAAGACTCCTTCAGCCAGGACCTGATATAATCTTTCCAAGCTTTCTCAGGGCACTACTCAACATTTGTTCCAAAATGTGTAAATAGCCCAAGTCTACCTCAATCAGCACAGACTTTCCTTCCCCCTTCAATTCCCACAGAAGACTCACCCCAGTAAAGATTCAAATGCTGGTTTCAGGAGACAAGTGTCCAGTGCATTCCTCCTCTCTACAGCCGTAGGTGGCAGCCTGCAAAAAACCAATTTGAAATAAATAGCATGACCAGGAATGGGTAGCAGAAACCAGGTAGGGAAAACTTGGACAAATTGAATTAGCAAAAGCTGATTACTGAATTAAGATCACAACAAGATTTCATTACTCCCTCTCCCTCTGCGATAGAGATGAAACTTTCTCACTGCAGTACAATTATTTTCACTAGTAAAGGCTTTTATCTCACGATACTGCTCCAAGGGGGCTCAAGTTAGTCCAAAGGGACCTCCCTTGCTCAGCAAGTATCAAAGCAGTCATAATCAAAAGTGAGAAGAACTGAGGCCAACCTCTAGAGTAGGACTCCTGGGCTCAATCACCCCAGCAGCCACTCCAGATAGCATCCCCTTGACTCCTCAGGGAGGGGATGAAGTCTTGTTTGGAGAAGGAAATAGGGGACTTTAAGGAAAATGTGATTCTATGGGGATAAGTCATTCCCCTCATAATAAGGCTAAGACTTACACTCCTAAGCACATTCCCGACTTGGAGATTTAGCCCAATTAATCACAAACACAAAGCCCAGAAGGAAGGTACAGTTCAGTGGGAGTAACATGTACCTCTGGATTGCATGAAGGACAGAAGGATGAAACCACCACATTAGAACCACAAGCCAAAGAGACCATTAAGGTTAATTGATTTTAGTAACCTCAAGCTCTTACGTGAATACTGACGCTGAGAAAGCACCCTTTGAAATCTATCAGCTGGCCACCTTGTTGCTTTCCAGCATCAGCCTCACAGATGGCATTTTGCAGGACAGCTTCAGAGAGAAGAAAGGTCTGCTTTCAAGTTTTAGCATAGGTGCTCATTAGTCCCACAAATCTAACTGCAGGAAGTAACAAGCATAAGAGCTGCCTATACACACACTTGAACACAACAAATGAAACACACTTTGCAGTAAGTTTTAAGCACTGAAGTTGCCCTTCAAGCTGTGCTAACTTTATTCAGGTATAACTCAGAATTGCACAGATTTGAAAACTGTAAGCCATTGTCTTTCCAACAATTCACTGCTTGTTAGAGACAGTTATTGGAAGTGGCCATAAATGTTAAACAAACACTGGAAACATAACATGGACAAATTCCTTTCTGACAGACACCTTACCACTGTGTTTACAACAGGAATGGCTATTGGATGCAATGTACAATGGAGCAGGGAGCCTATGGACAAAGGCTACAGATTTTAGCCTCAATCCCTCCCACCTATCCAAAACCAAGAAAACCAATAACCCCACCACAAAAATACTCAACTGCTGAACTTACTGATTGTAACTGATTGTAACTCCACTAGTCACATAGGAAGGAGAAGCCCTCACAGAGGAAGTCTGTCCATAAAAGCTAATCCTGCAAAAAGGGAAATGTCACAACAGTGTGGTTTGCTGTACACAGAAACCACAACAGAAAGCTATTCGTATCAACTGTACACCATAAACAAGATAAAGGGAGCACATTAACCGCTACTTGTAAAAATTACCACTTATCTTCATAACACTCTAGTAAGTCATAGTCACAGCTGTGTGAAGACCAATGGAAACTCAACTTCTTCAAGAAAAGTGCCCCAAATTTTAGGTCCTGAGCCACTTGTTCCGTGAGCCTGGCGACAGTGAAACCTCACTGCCCTCAAGGGCTGCTGCTGGGCCTCAACAAATTTCAGCTTTTCAAAAGGTGCCCCCTGCACCTGCAGTTATTCCCATGTGTGGAAAAGGCCTCTCCCACATCACTTATCAGACATTAAATGGAACAAACTAACACTAAACCCGCATGGGGTGGAGGGAGACGTGGACGCTTTATTTCTGCACTTCATGTAACTCCTCACCTGAACACCTGTTTTCATGAACCTCAGAGGGGCTCCCTACCACTTAGGTCCTGACCTCTCCATACAACCAGGCTCAAATTAATTACTAGGTTTGAAAGTGACAAAAGAGAACAGGTGACAGGACAGAACAACCATATTGATTCCCTCAGAGTACCAAAATACTTCAACCACAAAACATACACACACAGAGCGTAGTAATCACTTATGATGGTTTCTAGTAAACACTTAGGAGCAACACAAGAACTCACAGCCACATCTCTAATACAACCATGAGGTGTTTGCACTCTAAATGAATAAAGCATCACCATACCAGTAGAAGTTATTTCTCCACAGATTTCCATGCAGGATACCGTACATAACAGCAGCAGCCAGGATAAAAAACAGAAGAATTCGTTTCATGACTGATAAATCTGAAACATAAGAAAAAAAAACCCCAGGAACTGAAACACAAGATGAACTAATGCATGAACTTCAGTTTCTAAAGCATCTGGAAACATACAAAAGAAAAGTTATTGTTAATACAGACATTCTCTACCACCACAAGTCTGACAGGGGATCCCTCCACTTTGGTTTCTCACACAAAGACCCAGTGCCAGGAGCTGAATGCTGCTTTGCACCTACCATGTGTGTGTACTCTGCACAGAAGCATAGGTTCACTCTAGGTTCTCTCTGAGGCCATGTGAGAGTAGAACTCTTCTGTCCACTGGCAGCCCAAAGAAACCAGCTGGCCTTTACCTGTGCTTCTCCTATTTCTTGTGCCACACACAAGTTTTCGTAATTACACAGTTAAACAAGCACTGGCACAGCACAGGAGGGCAGACAGGCTGACGCTGATAAAACAGAACAGGGTATGAGCTGCCACAAATTTTTATTGCTTTTAGGATGACTGAATGTTCTTAAAACCCCATTTTGACATTTAAAGCTGCACTTTAACTATCTTCTTATTCCTGCACAGTCTTCAGCTCCTGACAAAAGCCAAACTTCACTTCTCAAGCAACAGAAAAACATTATTTTCACACATTGCAAAGTAAGGAGAAAAGTTAGGACCCCATCTGTTGAACTTGTAAAATTATGGAGAAGTATCAGAAAAAGTGTCCATTTTTCAAACAGAGTTTTCACCTCACTTCACAGTCTAGAAAAAGAAAAACAGAGAAATATCAGAAACTCACATATCTGGCAAGACTGACTCAAGAAAAATCAAGTCCTGTACTGCTCACATCTTACACAGTGAGCAGCCTTTTCAGTAGCTATGAATGAACGGTTGTTGCTTAATCTTGTGAAAGTCCAAAATAGCCATTCCAGCCACAAGTTACCATGGAAATTTACTTGACAGGTACAGCCTTCTAGTATTCCACTTCTCCCCTAACAGCGTCAGGGAGCCACTACTTCCTTATTCTTTTCTATTCATATCCTTCACCAGAACTTAACTGTAAAGATGTGGTTTTATAACAGTGTCTACCAGTACAAAAACCATGCAATGAACCAGGTAACCTTAAGTATCCTACAGGCTATCCTGCTCTGTTCTGGGGGAAATACTCCATAGGCTGCAGCTGTTGCAATTTCAACCTTTCATCTCTCTTTGGGAAGTAGCACTGCTGCTTTTCAGCTCCAAGTAGCCCCTTGACTCTACTTGAAAGGTCACAGCAAATTTGTCTTGACAGTCATTCTCAGGTTCTAGAGTAATCTCTAATTTGCAGTAATTCAGCAAGAGTTTTTCCCCTAGAACTCCAAAAATAGATGAAAACTCACCTACTGGGTTCAGCAAAGTGTCATTAACAGCAACTGGCTCATAATCTTGAGTGCCATGACAAGACACATAGAGGACAAGTGAGGAGTCGGGCCCAGCAGCATGGATTTAGAAAAGGCAGGTCTGGCTTGACCAACCTGATCTCCTTGTATGACAGGGTGCCCTGCACGGAGGATGAGGGAAAAGCTGTGTATGCTGAGTACAGAATCCCTCATAAAGCCTTAGCATTTCCCACAACATTCTCCTGGAGAAACTGGCTACTCATGGTTTAGATGGTTGTGCTCTCCACTGGCTGACTGCCTGAGCCCAAACACTGGTGAGGAAGAGTTACATCCAACTGGCAGCCAGTCAATAGTGGGGTTCCCAGGGCTCAGTCCTGTTTAATATTTTTAAAGAAAAAATATGGTCTGGACAAGGGGATCAAGCACACCCTGTCACTTTGCAGGTAGCACCAAGTTGAGTGGGAGTGTTGATCTGCTGGAGTACAGGAAGACTCTGCAGAAGGATCTGGACAGGCTGGATCAATGTGCCAAGGCCAGCTGGAGAAGGTTCAACAAGGCAAACAAGTCAAACTCCTCTGTCTGGGTCACAACCACCCCAGGCAGCACTACAGGCTGGGGGAAGAGTGGCTGGAAATCTGTCTGGCAGAAAAGAACCTGGGAGTGCTGGTAGACAGCAGCTGAACATGAGCTAGTGTGTGCCTACATGGCCAAAAAAGCAAATGCCATCCTGGCCAGGATCAGCAAGTGCAGCCAGGGAGATGAGGGAAGAGATCACTCACTCCTCAGTTCTCAGCACTGGTGAGGCTGCACCTTGAACCCTGTGTTCAGTTTTGGGCCCCTGACTACAAGACAGAGACTGAGGTGCTGGAGAAAGTCCAGAGAAGGGCAAAGCTGGTGAAGTGTCTGGAGAACGAGCAACTCAGGGGGGACTGTATAATTCTCTATCTATTCTCACCTGAAATGAATTTGTAGCAAGGTGCGGGTCAGCCTCTTCTCCCCGGCAACAAGTGACACAGGACAAGCAGAAACAACCCCAAGTGGATGTTTAAATTAGGTACTGGGAAAAGAATTTCTGAAGGGGTCTTGGGTTTTATAAAAATATTTCTGATGATCGTTTTCTTTCACAGCACACTGAAACCTGAGAATGTTCCAATCTTTTTTCTCTCCAGCCAGAGGTTGAAGAAATGGTCATGAGCTGTCTCTTCTGATCTTTCATTAATTGTTTATTCTTTCTTATCTCTAACATTCTTTCTCCTGACCAGCAGAGCTCTGCACTGCAGGTCAGTTTCAGGCACTCTCCCTGCCTTCAGGGCGGTGTGTATCTTTTATATTAAAAATCACGTAAGCAATATTTACAATAATTTTCCAATAACTATTATTCATGTTAGAAAGTCCAACTCTACTCTAAGCCAACCAGAAAGTGCCACCTCCACAGCAGAAGACGGAGAGAGGAAGAAGAAACCCAGAAACCACAAGGTTTCTTCCATCTTGTCTTTCCTGCTCATCATTCTAAAAACCCCTTATATCTAAAATTCTCACCCTGTGACACACTACACATTATCTAATCTACTATCTAATACACTTTCTTAAAAACTCTTGCTTCATTCCAGAGTCTAAAAAGCCCTTTTTCCACGAACAAAGACTAAAAACACTGTTTATCAGAGATTTTAAAATCCCTTAAAACATGCAAAAAACTATTTCTCAGAATTCTCAATTCCCACAAAGGGGTTGTCAAGCACTAAACAATCTTCCCAGGGAAGTGGTTGAGTCACCATTTCTGAAGGTATTTAAAAGATGTCTAGATGTGACATATGATGATATGTTTGAGTGGTGGATCTGGCAGTGCAGGGCTAATGGCTGGTCTCCATGATCTTTTCCAACCTAAGCGATGCTATTATTTACTTGAAAAAGACACTGCACTCTCTAGTAGATTAACTTTCACTATTAGTATTTTTACCCCCTCCTGCTTTGAAAAGGCTTGCCAAAACATCCCACTGAAGTGTTTATCCTTACTCCCTAATTCAATCAATGCAAACTTCAGTTAAACGGAACATAACAACCCAGCTCTTCAGATAAAGTTGCTAAATTCAAAAGTGATTAAATTTGCTGATTTTGCTGACTTCGGTGTAAGAAAGAACCTTGCTGAAGGGTCAGACCAAGCTACAAAACAGAGGAAAGACAAGGAAAAGCAGCCCATAAAGGATCTACTAAAAACCAGAAATATTATTCGTAATAGTATTTTTCACAGAGGGGAAAAAAAATTGTTCCATTTGCAAAGTATCTACATAGATATTCCTACAGCCTGGGAAACATTAAAACACGAGAACAAAAGTCAGCATCGTTCTTCAAACAGGATCATAAGGGATCTGTAACAACTTGCAGTGGTTTATGTAGGACACTCAGCTTGGCACACATGTGATAGTATGTTCACCCCAGCTCCAAACAACAAAGCATTAAGAGTGTACCCTTAAGACACATCAAGTGGTCTTTAATTAGGTAAGTACCTTCTCACCATCCCATCCCCCAGTGCCTGGCTTCATTCTGTGTTTGAGAGAAAGTTCTGTAGCCAAGAAAGTCTTCACGAAGAAGACTGTCTTTCCTAATCTGGTTTAGTAAACAGAACCATTGTGTTGTTTACTGAAGAAATTTTTCTGGGTGTATTTTTAATGAGGACAGCATCTTCCAGCTCTTCCTTCCTATTTTAAAACAGCTGAGTGTTGTAGAAAGTTAATCAAATGGAAACAAACTCCTACAATGCAAATACTGCAATAGAAAATTCTCACAGTCAGAGACACAAGAAAATAGGGAAGACACAGTTCAGACTGAAAACAATAGTTCCATTCCAGTTTATTTACTTCAACACAAGATTGATTTAAGCCCATCAACCCAAGTGTCAGAGGCCATGGCTCCCTCCCAATGTCAGTCAGAGTTAAGCAAAACAAGGAAGACAAAGCTGGAACTCAACTATTCCATTTTCTCCTCTTTCTTAAAACCCTACAGTGAGCTACACAGTGCAAGGAACAAGATAGCCGGTATGACCATGCCAGATGATCATGGTGTCAGCTGGTCCATTTCCAGAAAGCAAACAATGGGATATGAAAGTGCTGCAAAAAATTCATGGACATTTTCTTAACAGTAATCTAGGCTAACTTCAGTGGGTCAACTTCCCATCTCTCCTAGAGGATAGAGTTACAATTACAGAAGTAGGCAAGACTGACTCTGTCACGGTATTAAGACAACCTCAGAGATCAGCCTGCATCTCCTACTGACAGACAGATCCCCCCCCCCAAGATTCCATCAACCCACCAGAAAGACTCACTTAGCTATATAATCTATTAACTATGTAAGACCTGAGGCTAATATTTTCTTCCCTTGGTGGAAGCAGGGAACCCCCATCTTTGTCAGAGGTTCATCATTACTTACAATTACTCTTTATTCTAGTACAGTCTGGTATCTGCTTTGAGCCACTATCTCACACCCTCTGTTTATCTTCCAACTTACACTTGCAGTTGATGCAGTCATGCCACAGAATAAACCCTGTTGGACTGGGCAATCAAATGACCATGCTACCATCACCTTTCTTTTGTAACACTCATAAGCCTTCCTTTCTTCCTTAAAGATTACTAGTGTTAATAGCACAATGCAGGAAGCTTTTCCATCTGTCCTGCTTATTTTGTAAAGCACCTTTGACTACTACTGAAATAGAGGTAATAAATATTTCACTAAAAAGTGGCTACTAGTAAATTAAAACAATCTTGGCTCCATAAACTAACACAAGACCATGTAAGTTCTTTGCTGCTGCCATTAAAGGACAGCCTGAAAATTTCAGCTCACTGGGACCTTGGATTCCCAGCCCTTTTAGTTGCAGGGGAGGAAGTGAGCTTGAAAATATGAGCTCAAAAATGAGCTTTGAGTAGACGTTGAAATTAAAAGGGACAGCAGAAAAACCACATAAAAATCTAATAAAGGCACAAAAAGAAACATCAGACTCTTTAAGATGTAGTCAGTACTTTGTGGGTTTGAGCTTGTGACCTGTAGCACTGCTTCCTTTTGGTGAGAATGTAGCACATGCCTGGTGAAACAACCATGCAGCAAAAGGATAATCGAGGTATCCAACAACACAGACTTGGTTTTGTACATTTAGAAGCATCAGAATTCAAAAAGGTTCTTGTTAATCTGTCCTGCCCCACACCAAACCAAAGCAGTTATTCTTGCCCCTGAAAACGTGTATAAGCTATGACACTAAAAACCTAAGATTTTCCTGTGTCAAAATGTCACTAAGGACTGCCAGCATCACACCATGCACATGTGTAACTGCTGCCAAAGTTTATTCCCTGCACTGGAAGATAGGATACGTCCTGCCCTAATCTCTTCCAACAGTATGGGGATAAACAGTAGAGGAATAATTTGCTGCCAATGACAACTGATGCCTTCTTTCTCTCCCAGAGCACACCAAACTACCCATTTTACTTCCACAGTATGCAGGTGTCTAAAAAAAAGAGACAGTCTTTCTCCAAACACAATTTCTCTCTGTAAAGTAAAGTTTCCAATGTTTCCCCTATCATTTCCTCTCTGCCCAAATACTGCAGCAAGTCTGACAAAAAATAGCAAGATAACCTTTTCTCCAAGGGCCCAAAAGCAAGCAGTAATGTCCAGTAAATATGACACCACAGCAGTAGAGATGTTTAATAGATTTAGTCAATCTGTGTTCTTTATCAGCTCCTACAGCCAGAAATGTAGCCTCTGTTGACATTAATTTACTGTGGAGACAAAGACTATAGAGCTTGTGCAGTATTTCAGGACAGGCTGCAACAGATTGGTTTTAGGACCTAAGTGCTTGTCTCCCTCCCCTTCATCATTCTGCTAAGGTGAAACCACAGGAGACAGCAATGCATTTACCACTTTGAGGATAATTCAGGATTCTTTTATTCCATTTTTGTCTTTCAATAATAGACACTGGTATGTTGTTATTCAGAGCGTAACTGCCTGTTGGGCCAAGCAAAATGAAAAAGCAACTTAGCAATCATCAGTGAAAAATACTATTTCACTTTGCTTTTGCCCAGAGTCTACAAGATCTCTGCATCACTTTCCCTCTTGTGTGGCTGTGCAAATGTATTTATAATCTCAGAAACTCTTCCCAAACAAGCTAAAGTGTGGCTAAAGGATACTGAGAAAGATTTCAAGTCCGGTTAAATCTACTGTACTTTCACCCCCTCTAATCCTAATTTACCTGACAGCACATCTGGTGGAAGAGGAAGGTTAGCTGCCTTCCCAAAGACTGCAGGCAGGCCCAGGAACAATCAGTTCATCTGTGTTTTGGGCAGAACAGACAGCACAGCACCTACAGCTCTCCAAACATTATCTCCAGCCCCACACATTCTCACCTCATCAGATCAAAGGAGATCAGAAAAACACAAGTTTGTAGCCTTCAAAGAAGGCATATCACCAATACAAAGGGTGCTGCAAAAGCCCTGCATGTCCTGATTTACAGTCATCACCATGCTCACACTCCCTTGTTCTTACTGCAGGAGATAAGGTGTCATCTGTCCAGTGGTTAACTCCTTTTTCCCTCTTCTTCCCTCCTTATTCCTGAGGACACAGGAGCTCTTGCATGTACCCCACAGTGGGGGTAGAATCAGAAAGAAATTAGAGGCTGTATGCACTCATCAGACTGTTTCTTGGAGAGCAAAAAGGCATGTGTACAAGCCTAGGTCAAGTTACAAGCTTTTTAAAGCTTACTGAAACAGGTCCCAATTTGGCTGCAAAAGAAAATGCTGTGATCCTGTTCTCTGAGGCACCAGAATCAATTATGTGCATTGTTTCCCAGAGATATCACTTTTGGGCCTACTGATGCAGACTTTCACATCACTTCTAACTGATATGAAAGACCAGCTCCACAGAGGAGGGGAAAAAAAAAATTCACAAGGCATCAGCCAACGCATCCTGCCAGAAAATCCCAGTGAGCAAAATCCAAGGGAGCACAGGCACTGGGTCCCACTGAAATGGCCCTCGAATAGGAGCAGTATTCAGTGAACTGTCTGATGCTGAGTTCTTCAGCCCCACTGAGAGGCAGAACACATCACCTCCAGCTTGGGGCTATCACAGGGTTGCTATGCCACCCTTGAGACCTGAGCTCACTTATCACAGGGCAGTGTGGATACCTGGCACCAGCTCAAGGTGACAGCATGCTCCATGGCATGGTGCAGGCACACAATTAAGACTACAAGCACAAAAGAAAGATAACTGGATTGTTATTTTTCATCTGTTAAACGTTGGTTTTAATTTTTTTCCCTCCAAGATGGAAAACAATATTCTTTAATGTTCCAAGATGGCTTAGGACTCATTGCAATAATGGACACACAGTCTAACACTGCTAACTCAATCTTAAAAGTCAGCCCTGGATAGACCCAAATCCAACTTGTGGCTTTGAGAGGACAGAGAACAGTAACCACTGGATTCTCATCTAACTGGTGCTTTTTAAGTATCACAGATTTCCAGAAACCTTGCCTATAATTACAATCAAGAGTAAGATCAAGTACACAGCCTCATCTTCTTGCCTGTTTTTGTGCCTTGAGATGAGGGAGGACAAGCAGCACATAATTTATGCAAAGGCACATATAAGTTGGGAACAGATGTTTCCATATGCTTTCCCTGTCCTGATCCTCTACAGCCCTCCCATCAACACATTTCACTTCTCTTCCCTCCTTCTTCCTCTGTACTTGGAATACAGATGAGCAGTTTCTGTCACAGCCAGCAACACAGAGATACAGTGCAGTATACAATTGTTTGGGGTTTGGTCAGAAGCTAACCTGTGCATGCAAAGTCAAACACAACTATGAGCTGAGCACAGACAGCTCTGCTTCCTCAACTCCCAAAGCTTTAACCAAACGTAAAAAATCCAGCTCTAACTGTTTCTTTCAAAAAATATTAAATCCCCACGCTCAAAGTCAGTAATACAACCTTAGCTGATAGACTTTTTCCTAGCCCTCTTACGTTCTCCCAGATTAACCTTTAAAGCTTTAGCCAGCCTAAGCTGGTTGCTATTTATATATTACACACCATAGGTGTCTGTATAATAAAAGAAAGAAAGAAATAGGAATACTATAAATCCATATAAATCCATGCAGCTCTTCTGCAAGCTGTGGTGACAACACTGCTCCTTCCCAGCCTATTTTCCCTTTTCCTTCAGCTCTTTTTCCAGAAGGGACTGGAATATAAACAAATCATGAAACAGGTTCTGGCAATCAGAGTTCAGGTAATTTTCTTCTTGTACTTTGACTTACACAACTGAAAGGCTTGAGTCAACTTGAGCTGCTCTTCACACAAGGAATAGAGCATCATGATTTTGGGTTGTTTTGCTTCTTCCCCTCCTTTTTTAAAAGGCAAGAAAACAGAAATACTACACAATGCTTGAAAAAATAGAAAATTATTAATAGAAAGATACGTAACCCAGTACTAGATCAGTTACTCATTCACACCACTGTTCTTTGTCCACAAGTGCCTGCAGAGTCAGAGGATTGAGGTCAAACCAGCAATCCTTCTTAGGTTTCCCAGAGAGAAAAAAAATGGAAAAAAGTGGAAGGAGAAATGGCTGGAAAAAGGCAAATCAGTCAGGTTTCAAAACAGCTCAGTTACAAACCCTATCCGGCTCACCATTTTTTCCTCCAGGAACTATGATCAATCTAAACAAATAAAGGTCCAACCAGAAAATTTGATCTGCATTTATTATATGCACACATTCACTACAGCATTAAGTTCACCTTAAAACAAGGCACACTTTGTCTTCTAACAATGCCTAGGATATCCAAAACATCCTGGCTGATTTGGAGCTAGTGATTTAACCTCAGCACTCACTAAAATGGCCTAAATTATAAAACTAAATCTACCAGTCAGTTAAGGGGGACAAAAAGAAAAAATCTCAAGACCAGGTTAAAATAAATTCCCTCCAAAAAACCCAAGAAAACAAAACACACAAAAAACCACAACACCAAAGCCCACTCACAAGCAAAATTAGGGCTCTAAAGGACACAGGGAAAGAACATGGTGGTGGTTTTGTTGCTTTTTTTTCCTGACCGGTAACAGAGGGCTGATCTACTGCCAGCACCTGAAGAATTAAATGCTCCCCATCTACACTGACAATAAATCCCAAACAGACTATTTTCTTACTTCACAGTATCAATCCTGATCCATACTAGTGTCAGAATCTCCCTAAATAGAAACAGGTGCTTTCTGTATGACTAGTTTTCACAGTAATATTCATAAATCCCAGTCACGATAAATTTGAAATGCACTAGGACTGCCATCATCAGATGGCACAGCTTTTCACACTACTTTTTATTGTCCATATTTTAAAAACAACAGGTTACATTATAGAGGTTTGTGTAGATTAAAAAGTCCAGAAAATAGATATGAACACGCACCTGGCCAGCATACCAAACTGAATAAATTTTCACATATATAACATCCCAAACATGTCTGTAGTCAGAGCCCCAAACACAATGCATTTCTTCATTTTTGCTGTGTTGCTCCCTCTCTTGCCTCAACTGCCGAAGGAAAAAAAAAATAAAATCCATACCACCACCACCACCACCACAAAAAAAGCCCCAAACCAACAACCAAAAAAAATCCCCTAAATCCCCAGCTGTTTGTGATGCAATTTACCCCAGCAGCAAATTCTGCAAGTCAATCTGCTGCAAGACATCTGTGCAGAGGAGAGCTCTGGGATTCTCAGGAATGCAGCAAAACAAGTAAGTGAAAAGTGTAAAGCTAAATTAATTCAGGGAGGGAGGAAAATGGAGATAAGTGGTTGCACTTACCCCACACAACTACAAAATCTTGGAAGCTTCTCACAGCAGGGATCCTGCCAGCTCGGGAGAAACCTGCAGGACACCAGCAGTTTGAGCAGCTTCTCTGATGATGTTAATGTCTTCTATTTCCCAGTCCTCTCAATGAATGCATTGACTTTGCCTCTGGATCACGAAAATCAGAACACGAAACTTCAGTGCTAACTACCATCAGAAAACTAACCCCAAACTGACAGTGCCAAACTGGAAGAACTTGAATATTGTAAACATTAAGACTATTTTCACAAGCCTTCTTTATACACAGCTTTGTTTTCCTAGCACTGAAGCTCAAATACATTATTTCCAATAACAACAAAACCACCCATAAGAAAAGCTCTAATGAGCCGCTTCATAATCATGAGAACACTGTGGACACAAAATGTTTTAGAACTCACAAAAAATTGTTGTACAGTTTGCATCAGAGCCTGAATCTGATCCCCTAAAGGTTTTTAGTGCTTTGTTTTGTTTCTTAAAAGTGAAAAGAAAAACTATCACATAGAATATCCAAACAGTGCATATTCTGAGGACTGAGAGCTACAAGATACACGACAGCACTGTAGAAAAATATAGGCCTGTAGAATATTTAACATGGTGTAAAGACCTGGCATCTTCTCTGAATGGGAAGGTTTACCAGTGAGTCAACTTACATAAAAAGTGAAAAGTAAAAAATATATATATAAATTGTTCGTAAAGTAGTGAGCTTCCCAAGTGGAATACAGATGAAGGTATCTCTGAAATCATCATTTAAAGTATCATTCATCGTGTTTCCTTAAACAAAACCAAAATCAAATCCATAACAGAAACAAAGAACAAATGAGCAGGCTGAACAATGTAAACCCAGAGCTGGAATCCTTCACAGGGCAACTGTTAGTTGCTGTAATAGAATTCAGCTCCTTGCAGAAAAGTTTGCACATGTTCATTTATGTACTTCTGTGCATTCAGAGCAATAAAAGGATACTACAACAGTCTGTATTGTAGTGCAAACTTTCAGAGGGTATCTCACTATCTCACAGTGCAGCTCATAGCCCTGACTTATGCACTTCAGCTTTCTTACCTATGCAAGAGGAAAGCTAATTATATCTAATGGTAATCTTCATTTGCCATCTGTCTGGAAGGAAAGCTGCCCACGTTAAGTCACTACAGCATGTTGGGAAAGCTTTTCTCAGTGCTACACAGAGACACCCATTTACAAGACTTTCAGACCTCAATCCTCACTGAAGGTTAAACACAACCCCTTTCCTCCCCAAAAAACTGACATACTGCTTCCTTTTGCCTTTTAATTAATTGAAAAGGACAGTCATGGCTAAAACTTAGAGGAGTCAAAGGTGATGGTCACCCCACCCACGCATCCTCCCTGCCAGCCTCACAGCCCTCCTGCTGGGGGCTGCCAAAATGCCTAGGAGTCCAGATGAGAGCAAGGAAGCAGAAGGGCAGCCAGGCAGGAAACCGAGGGCAGGCTGAAGACATGCTGCCTGATCTCTGCTAGAGCAGTGGCTTCACACGGTACCTTCTCCTGCGTATCACAGCTCTCTCTGCCAGTTTGTTTTGCTCCTTTACAATCCAAGTCTGGTTTGTTGTAGATGAAACCGAGTGTCTGGTTTTGCTGTTCTATTCTGTTTCACCACTCCTAAAATGCTACAGCAAAATGAAGAGGAGTTTCTTCAGGATGGTAGTATCTTTAAACAGATTAGCTAATCCTCCCCTACCTGATCTTTTCCGAGCACTGGATATGCTCAGGGCTGCATGAGAGCACCTCCTCTAATGACAAGAGAGTAAGAGTCTGATAAAACAGGACTCACCTCCCTGCAAGATCACAGCAGGGCAAAGGATTTCATGGTACAGATCTTCCCTCTTAAAACCAAACTGGTCCACGCTGCACCAGTAATGAAACACAAAGTCTAGTATC
Source organism: Certhia americana (assembly GCA_018697195.1). NCBI lineage: Eukaryota > Metazoa > Chordata > Aves > Passeriformes > Certhiidae > Certhia > Certhia americana. Next base: position 20,901,837 of record CM031857.1, read on the forward strand.
TCCTTCAGCATAAAACTTAGTCCTCTAGAGCAAAATACACTCCCACCTGCTGTGTTGCCTACTGACATCTTTTCTTGCTACCCTGACCACGCCAAATGCAGCTCAGCCTCCAGCATCACCATGGCCTATCAGATTGCTATCCATGCCACAGACGATGCAGAACTCCATTAGAGCGTGAAATGCCATACAGTAAAAGGCTTTTTGTTCTTTCTATCACATGTGTTCTCACCATGAAATGAGATTTATTCAACCATACCCTGTTTGTGTGCATGCATGCCCTTTCTTTCCTTCCCTACAGAACTTTTGAACCCCTCTGGCTGATTTCAGTCAAGTGTGAGAGATTAGGAACTTAATGTGTTTGAGACTCCTCCAGTTTTACAGAAATAAACACCTGACTCTGTAGAACAAAGAAAACCTATAAATTAATTTTTCATTAAATATCAGAAATATATATAGACATACAACAGAAAGACATCGAAAATACAGTTTCATTTTATCTTGTCACACAACTGTGTGGTAGAGATATCAGAAGAGCCTCTAGCCACTGAGAAGAAAAAAAGTGCTCAAATTTTGAAATGCCTTGCACAAACATGTAAGTGTCCAAATTTCCCGAAAGAGTTGTATGAAGTTCAACAACTTAGATACCCTTTTCAACCACTTAACTGGTAGCATTAGCTGACTTCAGTTACCCAGCTTCAAAAAACCACTTCAACACTAACCAGTATTCATTATAAGTAATGTTCTGTGTGAAAATAGAAATGTGAAGTGAAATAGAGTATCTCATTCTTCATTCTGCAAAGCTCTGAACCACATTTTCTGTTTAGGTTAGAAACCTTTAATACAAAACCTACCTTAGCTGGAGGCTAAGCCATTTAAGAACCAATGTCCCAAGTTGAAAACAAACTATAGGGTGCCATTAGCACAGAGGAATGAAAATAACTATTCCACTCAAATTGTTTCAATGAAAACGAAGTAATAGTATTTCCTTAACACCTACTTCAAGAAAATGCAGTTGCTCTTGAGAAACTGTACTAATGATATGTACACTAACCAGCATTTTTATCACCTGGCTACTCAAAATCCAGTTTACATTGGCCTGTGCTCCACAGCACAGGGTGAGCAACGAAAGTACAAGAAACACTCTGCTATGTCAGACCAGTGTCCATCTAGCCCATTCTGTCTCCAGCAGTGACAGCAGGAGGTGATTACTTAGGGACAGCATTTTTGGCCATTTTTTGTTCCATTCCCCTTGTCCACCCATACCTGCACATCTCAACTTTCTGAGAATGGAAAAAACTGCCATAGGTGGTTATAAAACTGGGACGGGGTGAAGGACAGGCTTACAGAGCACGCCACCTTCTCAGCTTTAACAATTCCCACCCTTATTAAATACTGTAAAACATTTGGGCAAGCAAATCTCGCCACATTTTTAACAGTTTACTGCAGAGAAAAACGAAAAAACCCACAAACCTCCCCCCACACACAAAAAGAAAGAAAAAACAAACAAAAACCCAAACAAACAAAAAAAAAACACCTTAAAACCAAACCCAGGCTCTTCCCAGATATAAAAAGAGAAGGCAATAACTTGTCTACACAAGGGGCATGATCAAGACTAGCTACCACATGCCAACAAGCCTTGTGCACATTCAGCAATCCAGACAAATCCTAACTTGTTCCCCTGCTTCACACCAAGTGAATTAAATATCATGGCTCCATTTAATCTTGTGCAAATGTTGTGCTCAAACAAACCTTACAGCCCATCTCTCATCTACACCACTAACCTCTCCTGGTCTCAGTCCCACACATGGGACTTGAAGTCAAACTACCCAAAGCACTGCAGGGATTGAGATGGTGTTTCTGGGGTGCTCAGATGTGACACTGGTGGATGATACAAGACTGGCAGGTTCTGTAACATCAAAGAAGCAGGAAATACCTATTTCAACTGGCAAATGATGAAGAAGGTTTCATTCACCAACAGCTCCTAGGCAGAGAACATATTCCTGACTCTTCACTATAGTGAGAAACTTCCACCTTCCAAGGTTCTTCCCTTGCATTGTGCTTGGATGCCCCTGTTCCAAAAGAGGTCAATCCCCCCACACAATTCATCACGTAGGCAAAAAGCTGTCACCACAACCCACCTTCAAAAATTACCTGCCCAAAAGGGAGCTATGTTAACCCACCATTACATGAGAATAAAAAAGAAAAAAAAAACTATGGCAAAAACACAACTTCAATTTCTTAACCTGAGAAAGGGACTTCTCCATCCCACATGTGATGTAATTTGTATTTTATACGCACACACATTCCGTATTGACTATTAAACGGCCATCACATTTCCTCTGCCCACCTCTGCTAAGGCTCTGGGTAAGCTCATGCCCCTCACACTATTCTCAGTTCACTGCTGGCCTCAGGACTCTGCAAAGCAGGGAAAACAGGCAGTGTCTGGTTACCACTGCAACACAAATGTCAGTCTGCAGATCCAGTCTAGCAAAGAGCTGTCCTGAGCTCAGCAGCAGATCTTTATTTTAGTGCTTCTGACTTGAACTCACAACAAGGGTTAAAACTATTCTTTTAAAAGTGAGTTGAAGAGTCTGTGGAAATCTAAGACTGCTAGCCATACGCCCCACAAATAGTTTCCTACTGGTTAGTGGCCCAAAAGACAGCAATACTGCAGCTTAGGAAATGGAAACTTGCACTGAAAATCAAAAGATGTTAAGAGCTTCACCGATTAAGAAAGACTGCCATTTCACTCCCGCCTGCTTTTAAAACAAGCTCCTAGATTACTCCATTCTGGCCCTCCTAACAGGAGGGAACAACTGGCTCTGTAGGTTTTCCAGCCTTCTCTTCCCAGTCAGGGCAAGTGGAGAGTATTCCATTTTTTTACTTTGCTCTTCCTGGCTCTCCATTTAACCTAGAATGAAAAAAAACAACCCTGGCACACCATACTGCAATTCTACTACTCCTGTTAGGGTTGGGAGCAGAGGTAACCAAACAGTTCCACACTAACTTTGGGTATTATCACAATTTGCTTACTCTGACTCTGCTGTAAAGGGTCTTCCTCACAGGATACCAAGGCTTCATTTTTGCCTTCAAGACCAAAGAACGACAAAGCTTGGAAGGCTAATAACCAATCCACCTCAGCAAAATTAACTTAAAAAGGATATGGTATTTTAGGATGATAGATACAGAACACAACAAAAAGTACTGCTGCAGAGAATTTTACCACATTCTGTATCTGCATTTTTTCAACCCATTTTTCTAACGGTGGTAACACTGCACGCTAGCCACACAGTCCCTGTTTTTGCTCCCCAGCTCATGCTAGCTAATACTGCCCATCACGTTTCAACCTTTCTGTACAAATACCACTATTGGTATCAGTGATTAATACACTAAACTGCAAAGTGAGAGCTGTTGAAAGGTGACTTATAAAGAAAACAACAGCATGCACATCCTGTGTTCCTCTCGACCTCAATATATATCAAATCAAGAGAAGCTGAGGTTTTTTTAGGCTCTTCTGGAAGGATGATAAAACAAAAATTTAAGCTTTAAGAAATTAACACAGCAAATAATATGTACATGTCGTTTTATTTTCATTTCCCTTGAAGGCTGTGAACATGTATGCAACCAACCATATGTAACATACCAAAAGTAGAAGAAACTGGATTAAAGGGGAAGCTCAGGGGCGTTATTCTGCTGCAAAGCTTCTGGTATTTTGAGTAAATAGACAGTCAAAAATAGTAACTCTGAAAAAAGAAAAAATTCTGTACATTCAGTTACCCCCACAAATTAGCTACTCAGTATTATTATTCTATAGCTTATCTATAAAGCTAAAGAAATTGATGAACAAATTATTCAAATGAATGACAAATTACATGTCAAACTTGAAAAGCTAAATCTCCTGCTCAACACACAGCGCACACTTCAATTTACTTCGCTGAAACAGTGCAAACACTTGCACGGAAAGTTTTCAGTAAAAAAAGTATTTAAAGAAGTCTTGAGCCTATTCCTAAAATGCATTTAACTAGGGAGCCAAGGAAGAGTACCTCATATCATACACAAAGCAAAACCAACCTTTAATGCTTTTAAGTAGAATAATGTTAATGTGTAAAGACAAATAACCAGATCCGGTGCTACAGCTCAAGCTATACTGTGGGGGAACAAAAAACCAAACAAAACCACAAGCCTTTCCTCAAAGGCCCTTTTAAGTCAATGCTGTAGACAACCTCACAGAGACTCATGGTGCTCTCACAAGTTTTATCTTCAAATGATCCATCTGATTGCATCCTCTTCCATGCCAGTGTACAATGGCATGAATCAACAGCCAGGAGTATATGAAGCAATACACAAGAAGAAAACCACAAATCAGCCAAAGCATGCTTAGGTTAACTTTTCCAAGCCTGTCTTGTGAAGAGAAATCAAGCTTTTACCAAGACACTAATCACAGCATGCTCAGAAACCAACAAAGAGAACAAGATAAAAGTACTAATGGCACAAATAAGATCTCATAACAGCTTCTATCCAAAAATGAACACTTAGGAAGAAAGTAATCATCAAAAATCTTCTAGAGCTGCCTCTGCCTGTAAGCTATCGGAGTCCTGATGAGGAGGTAAAGGAGAAGCATCTCAAGCACTTGCCTCTGCAAAGGAGATCTGTCACCACATCACCCGCTGTACTTCCCTCTTCAGTCAGGCAACTCACCTGGGTAATTGCTGAAGCCATTATTTAGCAGCACATAGAGTACTTATCAACATTATACCTTGTCCAACACCCTATTCTAGCCCAAACACTGTAACTCACCTATTTCTCCATCTGCTTGTAACTTAGGACTCGAGTACTGGTGATCTTTCTGTCAGCTTCCAGGTTTTAGTGTCTCAACTGAACACTCTGCAGCTGTTCCCATGGGCACATCCCTGACCGGCAACTGCTTCCAGAGAGAACTTCTCCTCCTACCTGTGAATAGGGAGGGATAAGGACACTGGGCGACTCATGAGCCTCAGGGGATGATTCATAAATCCCACAAGCAGGAGAAGTCTGCTAAAGCAAACATGACCTTCAGGGAGACCTGAGATTTAGCCATCTTTAATTGTGCTGCCTTAATAACAACCGTAAGCCTACAGTGTAATTTAAGGGACTGCTCCAGTTCAGCAGAGATAGGTAAGCTAAACGAACAGGTACTGCAACAGATTGGGGGGAAAAAGTAAGCAGATTTATTTAAGTGAAATAAAAATGAGAACTACAGTTAGTTGGTGAAATCTTACATGTCAGAGTTATTTTAGTTTCAGAAATCTCACTTTTGAGACCTAGTCAGACAAGCATGTTGATGGGTTAGGAAACCCTGCTCCATGCATACATCCTTTTCTTTCAACACCTTTCTGAATTTAGTTCTTTCAGTTTGGGAGTGACCAGTCTAGTACCCTGGCACTCTCCACAAGGTATGTTTTATATATCTTTTATCTATAACATTTTCATACTTTTTATCTATAACATTTTCACACATTTCAGCTGAATTACCAGGTTAAAATAAGGTATCTTATTTGTGATCTTATTCCATCACAAAGTTCATTCTTTTCTTGCTAGTTCTGTAATCATACTGAGAAGCAAAAACAGCGGGTGAAGAGGGACACAAAAAATGAAGAAAACTGAACAGAAAGTTTCAGCTGGGTAAGAACGTAACAGGCACAAATCTCAACAGATCAGCCGCTCATCTCCCTGAAAATTTTGAGAAAGAACAACAGAAAGGACTAATCTCACCACTCACTCTAGCTAGAACAGAAACACCACTCCCGCTGCCAAATAATAATCCAAGTAGCATTTAAAAAAAAAAAAAAAAAAGAAAAACACACAAAAAGCTTCAAGGTTTGTTTCTTTCCTAAAATGCAAATAATGAATTTGCATAGCTTAAGGCAGAGTCTACCCACAGAGCCATTGTTCCTTGCCCGAGGCCTTCGGCATTTCCAAGGAACAGTTCCCTCTCGGTACCCTCGCTACAAGCAATCCTTTATCCGAACCTGCCTGACCGGCAGCCATGGCAAAAAGGTGGGATTACCCGACCCACGCAATTTAGCAGAAGCCACAAATCTCCCCTCTAGTTTTACTTACGGGCCGCCGTCAGCTCCTCCGGGAGGCTGCCCCTTTGCGGGGCAGTCCTGCCCGCATCAGCCCCGCTCGGACCCTCCCCAGAACACCGAGCCCCGCCGCCCCTTATCCCCCATGTGCCCACCCCCTTCCCGCGCTCGCCTCCCGCCGCCGAGACTCACCGCCCGCGGGGGGCCCCGAGACTCTCCGCCCGCCGCCCCGGCCTGCGAGACCAGCGGCTCCGGGAGATCGGGGGAAGGCGGGCGGCACCCCCGCCCCGCGCCCACCCGGAGAAATTCGGGCGGCCCCTTTCCCTCCCTCAAAGCCCCCCACCGGAGCCGCCTACCTCCGTGTAGAGCCGCCCGGCTGCCCGCAGGACCCTCCCGCGCTGCCCTCCGCCCGCCGGGGGCGACACTCGGCCCCGCATGCGAAGCCTCAGCCCGGCCTCTCCCCCGCTCCCGGCGGCATCAGGCGCATCCAAGCGCCGCCGGGAAAACGGGGGGCAGCGGCACTTCGCTTTCTATCGGGTTCATCCCCGCCGGGAACCGGCTCCCGGTTACACCGCCGTGTTAAGATTTTTTTTTTTTTTTTTTTTTTTTCCCCCGTGAAGTTCCCGGGAATCTTTGGGAAAGGTCTGGGACGTCTCATCTCACCAGCTCTCATAACCGATTAAAATTGTGTTCTCTTCAAAGGAGGCTTGTAGAGGCAGGCTCCATCTCTCTGGAAATTCAGTTTAATTCCTTGAATGCTTTCACCGAGGAACACGCTGATGTATTCAAACAGCCAGCTCTACTTTGAATACGCGATAATTTACATTGAATAACTATGTTTTTAGCAGCTACTACCATCAGCATTCACCTGAAGGGAATTTTAGAATTGGTAGCAAGCGTACAAAATACATGAAGTTAAAGCCAGAAGCTTTCCTGTCTGAAATGACGCAAGACGATCGTGGAACGGGTTAAGGCTGGAAGGGACCCCCGAGATCCAGGGGGCATCAACCGCGGAGCATCTCCCGACAACCCTCACACGTCCCGCGGCAGAGACGCCGGCAAACTCGGCAACAAGCACTTCCAGCGCACCCAGTCCTACGGTTTAGGCACCATCCACACGATCCACTCCGCCTGGCCAAGGGTTTACAGAGCTCTACTTGATAAAGCAGAGGTGTTCACTTACCGGTTGTTAACAGAGCGGCTTTACTTTATCTTTAAAGCATCCCAGAGAAGAGGACAGGATGAGACAGAACTCGTCGCTTCTGCTCAGGGCCGCCCAGGCTGTTGCTGCAGCCTCTGGCAGGTCCAGCCCGGCTGCCGCATGGTGGTGCTTACGATGGGAGCCAAGAGGAGGGCTTGTTCAGCTGAGCCCCATCTGCAAGAGAAAACGTAGAAGGAAGCACGTTGTGTATCTAGACACAAATGTTGTTTCGCTTCAGCCTGCTGAAATTTTTTCTCCATTTATACCAAAGCCCACCAGGGGGAGGAGACACGTGAAGAGAGATAAAGGGGTGCTACGTCTTCCCCTCAGCAGTGAGTCTGTCTTTTCTGACCGACTTCCCCGCGGAGCCGCCGACACTGTTCCTCCTTCTCCTCCCCCTCCCCGGGCCGGCAGCCGGAGCCTCTTCCCCGCTCCGACAGCCCCAGAGGGGGTGGGAGACCGCAAAGCGGGGGGCAGCGAACCACACCCAGCCTCCGGGAGTTTCCATCTAATTAAAAAACTAAGTCGAGGGGGGTTGGGATCCTGCAGAGGGAGGATTCTCCCTGCCCAAGTACCTTTGCCCCCTGCCAAGAAAGCCCAGGGAAAGCCGTCGGGACAAGAACTAACCCCCTAGGAGCTGCTGCCGGGAGCAAAATGAAGCCCCACCCAAGGCAGGCGGGTGTCACGGAGCTCCTGCAATATCTCTCCGTGCCTCAGCACCCAACCGTTCGGGGCTGGACTTTGCTATTTCCAGAGAAAGTTATTAAATAATTCCGCCTCTGATAAAGAGGATGAAAAAATGAGTTTGTTTGGGGTCCTGTGCTGCATCAATGCTGTATATTGCCCAAAGGAGTGTATCATCGTAGAAGAAATCTGAGGGGTTTTTAATAATTTAATTGTCCTCTCCTGTCTTTATGATCCTGACTGCTTCCAATCTGAAAATGTTCTATATGATGCTTCAGTGACCTCACAGTATGTTTGTAGCATTGTATCAGAACAAGATGCTTCCTACATTGGAAAAGCAGCTCCTGTTTTTTATGGCTGTCACTGTGAATGACCAGAGGTACATTTTGTTGTCAGCAGCAGTTTTCTACAGACTACGTGTACACGTAATAAAAATAACAGATTGAAAGCTGGGAAATTTTGTCTATTCTTCAGGGACTATTCCAGTCTTTAGCCTGCCGAGATGACTTTCAACGTGTTCTGGGCTGGAAACCAAAGTTTGGTCCTCTGTAATTTGTCTTCCCTTGAGCTGAAAATACCTTAGTACTTTTCCCCCTTTCCCAAGAGGTTCCTTAGGTCTTCACCCTTCACATCCTGCCCTTTACAAAACCAAGCTTTTTCCAAGTATATAGCTATATTATGTGCCTTGTAAAGTTACTTTATTTAACTCTCCTATGTTTTTTTCTCATCAGCTGTCAGCTCTTCTGTTCTTACACTACAATTCGCCTAAGTATCATAGGCACACAACCAATTAAAAAAAAAAAAATCATTAGGGCTGCATAACAAAGGAGTCAGAATTAGGATATATTAGAAGACTGATCATGTCAGTTCCCCTACTCATATGTTTCAGGACATTCTTAAATAATGTAGTCCAGTATCATTTTCTTCTGGCTTTGCTTTATTTTGCAAGGCCTTGTCTTTGTTTAGGATACAGGATGGACTTTCAGGATGTGCCAGATTTTTGCAGAACAAGATGTTGGGACTATTCACCACAGAAGAGCGTAGGAAGCCTTGAGGAAATGGATGCTATTCCTGCCTCTGTTTCAGACAGGATGTGTGTGTTGCAGCTGCATCTTTTGTGCATGAGTTCATGGGCATGAGCTTATTTCACACTGGCTAAGGTGGGTATTGGTACCAGTCCAGCAGGGATCTTTGGGCAGGCTGAAGGGCACAGGAGGAAAGAATGTGCTGTGGGCCGGACTAAGCCACGGCTCAGAGGCCAGCTCAAGTTACTAGTGTACTCTGAAGTGAGCACATGCACTGTCCATTCCTGTGGTGGTGCCATGTGGTGACTTAGAAGTCATTTGATTTTTACAGCTGACTGCAAGTTAAGTGTTTGTTAATTTTCTCCACGTCTTGCACGATGCGTCTAACACTAGGAAGAGCTGGGTGTTCACAACTGCAGCCCAAAGTCCATAGGAGATACAGTTCATTCACAGTTTTATTCCCTTTCATTAAGGGCAGTGTGTGTAAGAATTACAAAGAATTGCATCTAAGGTAGCTGAATACACCTTTATCTGGAGTAAACTGCACCATATTGGTGAAGTACTGTAATAATCTAACTTGCAGAAATGTAATTTCGCTTTGGTTTCTTCTGGCAGTTGTAGCTGTCCCACACCAGCAACAGAATGAAAGCTGTCGTTTGTTGTCATCTAAATATGTTGAACTAAATTCAAGAATTCAAATGGCAATTTGAATAAATAATATAGTGCAAAAGAAGTTTAGTTCCTAGGGTTTTTTTCAAAATAATCTGTACAAACAAGAAGTTAATAACTAATCTGCAACCCAGTGAATTTTTGGGCACAAAGTAAAAGGAAAATAAAAAGAATCATTGGGATATAGTCTATTGCAAACAAGTTATTTGACAACAATAAGAATCTTTCAAAATGCTTTTGAAATGGATGACTAGCAGGAAGTCAAATGAATGCTCCTGCAAGCAAATACAATGCATGTGACCAAAAAGTCAACAGATTTGCTCTTTCAGTTGAAAATCAACACTCCTGAGACACAAACCTCTCCCCAAACCAAACATAAAATCCCATAAATATTTAAATGTAAAGCAGTAACTAAAATAAATCTGAATAAAATGTAGTCATATTTTAGTTCCAGGAGAAACAATGCACCTCCAGAGTCATTACTTAACTAAGAAAATGTTGTTGCCTCTATCCCAGCTTGCAAAATCTGAGAAAAATAAAGAGGAAAATTACAGGAAATTGAAGGGAAAACTGTTGAACATGGGAAAATCAAAACCGGAGAGAAGAAGGAATAAAGAGAATGGAAAGTTGCAGCATCACAAAAGTGATTTCCCCATCAGTCCAATAAGAAAGATGACTAATCAAGCTGTGTGTAGGCAATGCACCATATCTATCATACACTTCAAAATGCAACAGACCTCTCACCCTTCATAATTATTTGGGGAAATTAATGCATTTATAGGAATACAGATTGTCACAACATCCTTGTGCGTCCCTTCCAACTCAGAATATTCTGCCATTCTGGGATCCCCTCTCCACCCATCTTCTAGCTTTACTGCCTACCATCAGAGTCTGATCCTAATCTTTATGTCTCACCATGAGAACTGCCCTGAGTCCCACACATGCCCAAATCTCTGTTATGGAGCTCCAAAACCTGTCTCAGCACAACTCTTTTGTATAGATTCTCTCAGTTCCTTTGCCTAGGTGCTCAGGGCTGCCCCCAGGTGCTCTTCACTGCGCTTACAGTTCCAGCTGTAGTAAGCACCAGTCCTTACATAGCTTTAGTCATCAATCTGTGGTTGCATGATATTTCTTCCAGAGACTCTTTTCCAGGAGACAACTTGCTGAAGCCTGTCCCACAAGCTTTAAAAAAAAAAAAAATGGTTATGGTTATGTGGTTGTAGCACATCTCATCAGAACCCACAGTGTTTGTCATGAGCTCACAGCGTGCAACCCCCATCTGGTTTGAGGTCATTTTTTCAAGATCTGGTCAGCCAAAGAACTACATTAGGTTGGGACTGCTTTCTCAGGGCCTGCCTTTTCTGGGAATTGCAGAGTGCTCTCTCCTGCCTGGGGCTGTGCAGTGCTCCTCTACTCAATCTGGGAGACAGGACACCAGCAAACAAAACATGATGGCAGGAAATGTCATGGAGGAAACCCAGGTAGGCTGAGACACCTTCCCTTTATTTTTACTCCAGTAAAATGGTAGCTGGGGTGGTGAGCACATTAGGAAATGCTATTTGCCAACCAAAGTGAAGCCTTTAATGGATGTGTTTATATGTGAGCATCTACAATACTCACATACTCACTCAATACAAACCCATAAAAACTACATTATTTAGTCGGCACTAGGCATTCTTGTGTTTCATTAGGTATATGCAGAGGAAGCAAAAAAATGCTCTTCAACCCACTTGAAGAGCATTGCAAACAAAACAGTGGAAAGGAAAAGGGAAAAGGGTTTGAAAAATTACAGAAAATGCGTCCTGAGCAGTTTGTGGTTTTCACGAGCAACATTAAACCTCAGGTTTCACCTCAGCAGTTGTTCTCTTGTTTCCATTGAATTACAGTGTCATATGGAACTCAAGTTCCTCACTTGTCCCTTCATCCTCCCAATGGATGTCAGTGTACTGAGTGACTCCACCTCTGTGCGTGTCCGTGAATAACCCAAACTGAAGCTTCATGGTGCCAAAAGCAGCAAAACAGGCAAGAGACAAACCTCTCAAGATCCAGTTCTCCTACCCATCTGCTTGGGACAAGCAGTCTCCTCCCTGTAGCTTGCAGGCATGCAGTGGACTGCTGTTCTCAGAGGATTGTCAGCTGTGGTATCTGGCACAAGGGAAATCTGGGAAGAGGAGAGAGGTGGAGGGGTACATGGGAGAGAGAAGCAGCTGAGGCAGGGGGCAGGGCGGTGGGAGACTCTTACTTGCAGTCTGCTGCTAGGTCACAGCCCCAGTGCCAAATGCAGGAGAGCACTGAGCTCAGAGAGAACAAGAAGTCCTTGATCCTGTGGCTCTGGGTCCCAGCCCACTTGCCTGTGTGCTCAGATGGCTGACATAAACTGAATCTGGAAGATGCAATCCTTGTCCTTTTATGATAGCTCTTTCAGTCCTACAGTAGTACCATGCCAGGACCCACACTCCTTGTCTCCTTTCCAAGGAGAGGCCTGCATGCAAGATGCCTTTGCCATTTAAAGCACATCTTAATGCCTGCATTTTATGAAAAAGACTTCCCTGTTTTTCCTGCTGGCTCCCCATAGCACAGCCTCTGATTCTGGCCTTCAGACCCCCAAGTTTTTGTCCTGTGCCCTGCTGGCTTCACCTGTACAGCCAAGTCATTATTACAAGTGCTCAGGCAGCTAGTACAGCTCTCAGATATATAACGTTTCCACTTCAAATTTTTGGCCCACTTCTTTGGCCAGTGTTAACTGGCCTGGATTTTTTTACTTGCTTGCTGCCAAAGATCTGAGAACAGGTGCACAGTTTTTCTGGCAGATACTCTTCAGACTGGTCTTTATTTGAAAATATGATCTAGCAAGTCACTACACAAAAAGGGCTATAAAATCAACACAAATAGCTATGATTACTTTCCAGGGAGAAGGAGAGTGAGAAGTTTGGTGAGACTCTATAAGTCAAAAATGTTATGACAAACTGCTAGAAGCCTTGTCATATGTGAACTGCATGCTAATGTCAATGAGACACAGACATGTGCTGAGAAGAAGAGTGTTTTGCATATTTCTTACTTTTAAGACTTCAAGTTGCACTCAAAGTTCTGGATGTAGGCAAAATGTGGGAAAATTTTAAATGCATTTCTTACCATGACTGTTTTACCCACTTACAACTCCTACCAGGTAATGCCCATGGCTACTGAGCAAATGGTCACTTGCCACAGGCTGGAAGAATCAGTAGGAACCCACAGAAAATTGTGCTGGTGGCACAGGAGAAAGACTCCTCCTTCATGGCACCCAAAGCTGAACAGAGCAATTCTATGGTAGAAAACACTGGCTTAGTCTCTGTTACTCAGGAGAACAATAGCTCCTGCATCAGACTTTTCTTTTTTACTGCTCTGCTCCTTTTCCAAATGGAAGCTAGACCTGACCTGTGTGGATATGATCAATAGGCCAATATCCAAGCCATGTGCAATCTTAGTACAATACTCCTTCTATTTCAATGTTTAGCCATTTCATCCAAGCAAGTGGAAAACATCAACTTATCTTTGCAATTTTTTAAAAGCCATCTGTCACTTAACTCACCATCATTTAATTCATCATAAAATTCCCCATTGTATGGAAACAGGAAGCTTCACTTCCAGCAGCCCAAGCCACCTGCTCACAGCCACTGTTTTTGGGGGAGTGGTTGTTTTTGATTTAGATACATCATTGAAACCTGGCCTTTCTTGTCTGCAACAAAAATATAAATGGTGCAAGAAAAGGTCTGTCACTGACATGTTATTATAGAAACACTACTGGGAATTGTGCCATGGCCAATTTTAACTTCCCAGATACTATTTGGGAAACAAATGCTTCTAATAATAAACTTCGGCCCAGCTAGCCATGTGTGTGATAGCTGCCAGATTCCTTCTCAGTAGTCACGGAGACAAAAAGAGACAATCTCAAATTAGTAAGTAATGAAGACACTAAAAAAGAACTGGTCATAGAAAACTGCATTTCACTGAGTAGTCAGCAACTGTTTCCATTTCCATGGACAGAATAACAAACAGCAGCAAAAGGCAAATTGTCAAATTAAGGAAACTCACTAGCAAATTCACCTGAAAAGCTAGAAGACTTGACTGTGAGTGGAGATTGTAATAGATCTAGATCAAAGATACAAAAACTATCCCAATGTATATATTCCTGGCAAGAAAAAACTCTTATTGGGAAACACTTTAGACCTGAATAAAGAGGGAAATAAAAGACACTTCAGAGAGGTTCTTAGGAGTCAAAAATAGTAAACAATCCTGGTCAACAAAGATAGTTTTTGAGTAGAGACACATAGGATTAACGCCAGTTTTGTCAAAAGTCAAATGAGCTGGAACATGCAAAAGATGATTGAAGCAAACAAGAAATAATCAACCACTCACAGAAAAGGAGAATATGCCTTAGATAGTATTTCCCTAGTAGAGGCAGGGAGGCAGTAATGCAAGTGTACGAAACTCTCTGTGGTGGTTCCCCCAGAACACACGGTGTATGATTTGTGCTCTCACACTCAAGAAGGAAGCAGTTCTGGAGAAGATGCAGAGAATGGTTACATCGGGCATGGACAGTCTGTCTCCTGAGAGCAGCTAAACAATGCTGGCAGGAGAACAAAGGAATACAAACTGACTGAATTTAACAAATTCCTTGCTGCAGAAACCTGCAGACTTGTTGGTATCCTTGCCATGCTTTCACTCCTCTGCCTGTGGCACATTATTCTTTGGCTCTTTAGCCTTTTCTTAAACCATCAAGTTTGTTGTAAAGCACTTGAAAAGACCTTTGGCACAACATAAATTAGTGGGGTATGATGGCAATATTTTATGGATATTTTTGAGCAACAAACTCACTGTGCAAAGTTGCATGGCCATGCCTCATAGAGTGGGATTCATCCCATAAAATTGGCATCACTTGAGGCCAAATGCATTTCACCTTTCTCTTTCTTCACTTAAAAGCATGGAAGGGCTAAGTCAAAATACTTACAAATACACACACACAAAAAGAGCTTTTTGTAACTGGACAGTGCTTGTAGTAATCCAGCTGATAAAAAGCTGCAAACTCACACTTTCTCTTACAGAAATACAACCAGAATTAAGCAGCTTTCAGTTATATTACTCTCTCCCTGTCACAGCAGTTGTTTGCATCATTACTTTGCTTTTGAGCTTGCTGTTGAACTTGGTATGACCATGTGGAAGTATCTTATCTCCAGCAAGTATAACTGAAGGCCAGCTGTCATTGCAACAGAAACAGTGAAAACCAGGCACTGCCTCTCTATTATTCACAGCTAAAAGCAGAATCCTCCTCATTGCCTATTTTAACAAGCACTTTTTTATTCTCTGAAGATTCTTTTGGGGTTTGTTTAGGTTTGTTTCTTCTTTTCTATTTTAGTAATTCGGAAGCTCAGTTTTCTTTTAACTTTCTTATGAATCTGTTCTGAACCAGAGCAGATTCTTGTCCTGCAGACATATGTGAAGAAGGAAAAGATAATTACAGAATTAAATTACCTGTGACAAACAGTTTCACTTTACCAGTTTATGCAGTAGTCCCATGAGCTATACCAATTTGGGTAGCACAATATTTGGGATGGTCAGAAGTCTCTATTTAAATTAACTCTAATGTACATGTGTGATAGTTATCTCAAAATAATTCCACCCAAATAAATAGCTCTGTTAAGGATTTCCCATTACCATGCTTGGTAGGAGCTGCCAGGAATTAGCCTTGTACCTCCACAGCAAATAAAGACAACCCTGGTGGAGTGTTGCTGGTAAGATTTGCTTAAATAAATGTACTTAGAGCTGAATTGATAAACCAGAGAATACTTTTATAAAGTGAACATCTACCTTTAGGTGACAGGAAGTTTGATCCAAAGTTAATAGTAAAGTCCACATCCCACAAGTAGATATGTTCTTGTAGCTCCCATCATGTTGAAGAGTCATGACCATAAACATGACAATTACCCCACTACTATTGTGCTACTGTTGCTGGCAAGAAATCACAATCAGTGATTTACAATAGAGCATAACAGAGATAATGACAGAGAAATTTGAGAGCAGAATCTGAATCATTGATGCTGCAAGTCAAAAGGTCCACTTTATTGGAGAGAAGGTTCCTGTGACCTTTGCAGAAGAGTCAAGTAGCACAGGGTGCTAACAGTTGCAGAAATTACATGCCTTTCATTTTTTGACAGAAGCAGAGGTGGTCTTTGCAGAAGTCATACCAAGGATTAAAGACTTCTTTTCAGAAAGAAGAGGACTCATAAGATTCTACCTTGCTCAGGCTGAGCTTTTTTGCCTTTACTCTTTCCCATGCTTCCAGTTTTCTACTCCAACAAGCTCTTCTTCTTCTGTTTACCCAGTGTTTATTCACTGCTTGTGAACAGTGTTTCAGCATGGGAGGTAACACAGCCTGCTTTATGAACATGTTTTCTTCCATCTAAAATGCCTGCAAAGTGGATGATTACTAAAATACACCAAATTAACTATCACTCGTTACTAGAACTTGCCTGATTATTTCATCAAAATGTTTTTCAGTGTTAAGAAGCTTCTGCAAAGCGAATGCAAATAAATTATGTCATGTGCCTTTCTAAATGGAAGCGTTTTGCTTTTTACAAACAAAAAAGGTGATTTATTTGGCCTCTTCAAAATGCATGCTCAGTCATGTCTTGAACCAAGACAGGAAACTGCTCCCACGTGCACGATGACACATATCTTTATTTTTCAGGTCTTCAAGACCAGCAGGCAAAGACAAAGGAAGAAGACAAGGCTATATGAAGGGAAAGAAAAAGGGTGACTTAAGAAAACCCCAGAATTGTTGAAAAGGGGTTGGTTTGGTTTTTCTGAAACAGCACAGTTTTGGTTATTTTTTACAATAAACATTACCTGCTTTTTGACAAAAAACTTCTATTTATGTCCAAAATGTCTAGAAAAAGAGGGTTTGGGCCAACACTACAGTTCAATTCAGACACATAATGATTTGGATCAGTCTTCAGTTGCTGAGATCAGTGTGTCCTGTGGATAACTGTCAGCTGACTGAAAGCATTTCAGAGCTTAGGAATAAGAAGATCAGGACAAGCTGTAGCTGAAAAACCAAGGAAGGGGATCAGTTTAGTTTTAAGCCAGCACAGATGTGATGTCACTGTGAGACACAAAGAAGCAGAAATTCTGTGAGAAAACTCGTATTAGCTGCATCTTACTCTGCAGCCAGTCACTGCTGCCAGTGTTTCCTGGGATGTTCAGCTACTGTTCTGCAGACTGCTTGCTTTCTCTCATCTACTGTTGTAGTTGTTAGTTAATTTTAACGAATACATTTTAAATCAAAGTCAAGGGGCACTTTTCCCTTGGGATCCTGCTCGAACTCCTGCTGATTTACTCACTAAGATTCTTGTAAGTTCAACAGACAGGCTTTGGGGAGTGCAGAGTGTCTTGGCCAGCAGTCAGCCTCTTCAGCAGATCTTATTTTCTTTAAAAATCAGGAATATTAGGAGCCCAACAGATCCTGGCAGCCCTCCAGGGAAGGAGTGTCCAGGATTTTCAGATTCCTTACCCACAACAGTCTAGAAAACAAAGAATCTCAGAGGCTCCCCTTCCTCTCCTGCCATGTCACTGCATGGGCTGAAAGGGAAGGAACAAACAAGACACAGCTTCTATGGCAAACCCAGATGCTTTTGAAATTGGAAGACCCCATATTCTTAATCTTCTCCAGTCCTAATTTGTTGAAAGCAGCAAGCCAACATTTATCAGATTACTGTTCTGTGGAGAGCTTAGCAATTATCTTTCAATGCAGTTTGTAATTAAAACAGAAATGTCAATTTTCAAAGTTATCTGTGATGGGAATTGACTGTTCTCTCTTCCTGCTTCTGGTTTGGGAAGCACCAGAATTGTGTCTTTGGAAAGACAGGCAAATGCAAGTCTGAAGAAGAGGTAATCAATAATTGTCTGCAGATATTGCAGTGGCAAGTTTGAAGAGGAAAAGCCTCATTAATTTAAAATTTGATTTTAAAAAATATGCATTTCCAAAAACATTTGTCACAGGAATAGAAGATATTTGAAGGAAAAAAGATTATTAAAACTACAGTGAGAAAATCACATACAGATTTGCAAGATTATGTCTAGTATGACCAGTAGTACAGCTGGTTTCACCTCATTACTTTAGCACTTTTTTAAGGCTCGGTTTTATTGAGAATGTTGGAGATTCAATGTTTGGCTGTTGAGCTGATTAGACTGAGAAAAACAGCTTTTCCTAAACAACAGGATGGAAAAAAAAATGTAAAACAACAACCAACCCGTACCTCTGACTGG
The DNA here is from genome assembly GCA_018697195.1 of Certhia americana. Lineage (NCBI taxonomy): Eukaryota > Metazoa > Chordata > Aves > Passeriformes > Certhiidae > Certhia > Certhia americana. Next base: position 20,919,782 of record CM031857.1, read on the forward strand.
GAAGGAATTTTTGAACACCGTGAACTGGAATTCAACACAGATGTAATCAGACCAATTATTCTATCAGCATCTTTAAGATAAAGTATATCTACAGTCCTCAGAGGCAAGAAAGAGACAGCCAAGCTGATTTAAATACTGAGAAAACAAACAAAATGCAGGCTTGACCATCCTGGTATTGGTCTAAAACAATTCTATTCCCACGCATGTATTTAAATTCTATACTGTGAACTTCTAGAAACCTTTTTATTTCTTGGAAAGCAAAAAAATTTAGGATGAAAGACGCCCCACTATGGAGTAAGCAAACACTTATTTGATCAGTAGGTTTGATAGTTATGCCTGCAGAAAAGGAAGAGACATTGCAATTACCAATGTAAAGAGAAATAAACCATCACTGGACTTTTCTTCCCCACCCTAGTTTATAAAGAAATTCTTATTGTTATTGTTCTTACTTTCAGCTAAAGAAGCTGCTTTTTTGACAAAATTGGTACAGGTTTCTCTGCAGGTTTCACCTATGCAGGATGGTGAGGCTCACACTTGCCTGGGTTGATGAGTGTGCTTTATCAACTGTGGGGATAAAATGGTCATGATACAGCATTTTAAAATGACAAAACAAAACAAACCTCAAACTTATTCATATAGTACAATTCTTCTGCTATTTATTTATATGCCAGAAGGCTCAGCTACATCAAATGGTTTATCTTGCTACATGTTTTGTTACAAAACAAAATATGGTCAATTGTCAATAACGAATCTGCCAAAAATTTATTATGTAAACAGCAAAATCCCAAACCTAATTAGCAGAAGTAATAGCACAGTTTTAGACTAATGAAGTATGTTTGATAACTTTGTCTGTTTGTCCTGTTCTTCTGTTGCCTACAAGAAAATCTTGATTCTGTAAATTTGCTAACTTGTAATTACTTACAGTAATTATTTATGATTAATTGCAGCAATTTTGTAAGCAAACTTACAGGTGAATTTGCAGCATCTTGATTCAAAATTCATTTTAGTTGGCTCATATGAATGTAATCACTCCAAAAAATATTAACAACAAACCCCCAAAACACCAAGGGAAGCAAGCTCAGTATTTAGTTAGTATTTTGCTCAACCTTGACTGCTTAGAATACTGTAACATTTGCACAGAGCGTTCACTTGGGATGGTATGAGAAATGTTTTGTGGTGTGGAGGTAGGCATGGGTACTGCTGGAGTAGGGAGGTGCCAAGTACTAAGAGGGAGTTCACCAGTGAAACTTGGAAATAGCAAAGGACATGACTCAGATTTTCAAGAGCTGCCAAACGTTTGTAGAAAAGCATTGCCAGGGTGACCTACCAAGCGTTTGTCACACTCCCTAAAGTCCTGAGAAGGAAATCACTGAAATACACTGTTAATGTAAATAGCTACAAAACCATCCAAGTTTTCAGTGGTTTAGTAACTCGATGTGTGTGAAATGAACCCTACAAATCACAACACCTTCAGAAAACAAGTGTGGTCTGGTCTGTGCCACTTGACCCAGCTGGCTGCTACTACCAACAGTGAGAGCCCATAAACACCACCTCCAGAACACCAGCAGCTTTTCAAGTGCTTCTGGTCAGGTCTCCCCACGCACACCTCAGGAAAGGAGGAACTGCAATGAACTGAAAAGATAACAAAGAAAGGCAGATAGTTTGTTTCTCTATTGTAGCCTTGGTACAGGGGTGGGCCAGCACAGCTTCACAATCCAGGTATTTCTGTTAAGAGTTTGGATCTCCCAGGAATGTCCATAGTAGGTGGCTGATCACTCTACTGAATAGCCAAGTTTTAAAGGAACTAACGGAGGCAAAAATTAATAGTCCTGGGTATTAACATTCACCCATGGAGCAGAAGTTCTGAAGGTTTCTACTCAGGAAGTGGCCACCTTTAAGAAAGAGTTAATTTTTCTGGAAAAGCCTTAAGCCCTTCTTGATCTGTCTCATCTACTGGATCATGCTTTAGCTCTCTGTAATAAAACCACAAGATACAATCATGGGACACAGTCAAACACACACTTAAGGAACCACACACATACACTCATTATTCCCTCTCTCCATTATGGCCATTTTGGGTTTTAAGTCAGATCTCTTGGTTAAGGTACAGCTGGAATGACGCACATTTCTTAGCAGTTGAAGAGAAAATGAACAGAGAAGTCTATTCTAGCTACTCCACAGAAGAAAAACTACTCTCACAGTGCACCAATTTGTTTAAGTTTGATTTCTGCATTTACTCGTACATGAGCTGCAATCTACCTCTTCTCTTGGGCAACTATTTTCTGTGTTGATGCCTTTTCAGTAGCCTTGTTTTCTTTGATATTTTCTTCCCAAGCTCCCTTTTTTCTGTTCTGCACTAAAGCATGCCCATTCCCATACTTTAGTTTTTCTTCTCAAGTATATTATCCTCTTTTTTTTTTCCTCCCAATGAAAAGAATAATATGTGTGCAAAAGGCTTCTCTCCTTCTTCAGTCTTCTTTTCACCACCCACATCCCTGATTTCTGTTCAACTCTTTGGTCACTTGGAAAGAGAATCCCCTAATCCCAGGATTTGCCCTCCAAAAAAGCCCATCGATACCAAAGAGAAAAATACCCTAAAGAATTCTGAAAATGTTTTTGTTGTATGGTGCAGAATCTGTGAGCCTGATCTAAAACACTGAAAGCTTCCTGAAAGCCACTGAAACACTTACTCTGATTTGGACTGGAAGTTAGGTTTTACAAAGGGGAACAAAATAAGAAGTCTTCTATAGACCAGCTCTTCTGTGAGTCAGCGAGCAGAAAGCTTGGGTTGCTGCAGAACTTGGAAAACAGTTCTTGCTGGAAGGAAGATTGGGCAGTGGAGCTGGAAAAGGGAAAAAACCCTTATTTTGAGGTAGCTAGCTGTTCCCAAAGCAAATGATTGAGAAGATCTGTCTTTGCACAATTGTCCTAATCCATTGTTGATTTTGCTGGCATTCTTTCCATTTTGATCAATGTAACTTTTCTCAAGGCCTAAATGGGAAAAGATTATTTCTTTATGCATTTATTTACCTTCAGAATCTCAACAATGAGCCCCATGCTCCATGGAAGAGGACAGTTGGCCAAGCTTTGTGTCTACCCACTCAAACTCTTTACTCTGACTTGGATTTAGCTAAAGAAGACTGACAATCTGCAATTAAATTAACCACAGATAATACACTGAACTAGCTTCAGCTGTTGATGACTTAGGAAAAATACCCACAAACAGTACCTGCATTGATTAAAATAAATTGATTGAGTCAAACTAATGCAACTGTCTTGATCATCTTCCTCTTGGTTTCTCAATCCTGCATTATTTAAGAAGGGCCATGACATAGATTTTTTCCTGGAAAAATGCAGATAAAACAATTGCCACAGAAGACTTTTCTAATTAGAGTCCATGTGGTGACCACCTGAAAAAAGATCACAAGGTGGAATGAAAACATGTATAAGTCATAAAAGCTGTTATACTTAAAGCCTAACACTGCTTGCTAAACTGGTGCTTTTGTGTCATTTCATTGATTGGGATTATGCACTTGCTACACTATGTCAGCCAGACTGCTGGTGAAAATATTTAATAATGCTTCCTTCTGATTTAGCCACTTTCAAGTCTGTCTGCATCAATAAAAACTAAATAATTGAAGAGCTAGAAGGACAACTAGGGGAGTTTAACATGTCTGATTTAAAGTAGTTTTCTACTTGAGACCTCATGGTATAAACACACATGCAACAAAAATAAATACGTGGTTCTACACAGTTTCTCTATCACACCATGTGGTTTCCCATATTGCCATATATTATGCCATGGCCAGATGTATGCAGTACATACCAAAAAACCTGGGTTAGTGTACACTAATGAGATACCTGATCTGGCAGGAGAGTAGAAAGAGCAGAGGGAACAGAGGTGGGCCAAAGGAAAAACACAGCGATAGGAAGAGACGCAGCAAAGGAAGAAAACTATGAGAGGAGGAAAATGTGCATGAAATGAAGATGTATTAGAAGAATAAGACTGAATTAAGAGAAGAAAACAGTAAGATACTCCAGAATTTCTTCAATAAGAATACTTGAACAGCTATAAAATAATAAAGACATCACCCAAATGATTACTAGGGCTGGAACTGTCAGTCCCATTTGCTGACCTATACAATTCACTTTTCACTTTTGAAAACTTTACCTGGGCTACAGACTGCTTTCTGCTGGCATTAGAAACATCATGGCTACCTGGTGCTTACTATTTCAGGGAACATTATGCCACATGGGCTCCTCAGCCTGTAAGGTCTCTACATCACTGCAGATTGTTTATGTGATCTAACATTATATAGCAATGCATGGACCAAGATTAGAGCATGTCTTGGAGCATATGCATCCTCAGGCTTAGACCTGAATTCTGCTGTCCAAAAGGGATCTCTTGGGTTGCAGTGCAAGGTGTAATCAGAAGTATGTATTCTATCACCATCTATTGATACCAGGGCAGGGGGTGGGAGTGGGGTAACCCTCTGTAAATGGACCAGTTATTAAAAAACCCGCTGGGGCAGTTTTCTTTATCTCTTCCAGGACCCATCCTCCCTCCAGCGAGGTATCTTCTGTTGATGGGCCATTGAGTCTCACTGCATGACTGATAAAAATTATATCATCCCATTGGGAGGTGCTCCACCCAGGGGGAGGAGCCAAGCATTCCTACCTAGATAAAAATCTGGGATTCAGGACACCAAAGCAACCTTTTCCACTGGATTCTCAGAGGAAGACCAGGCCCATCTACACCACCACTGTACCTTCAGAGGAAATCTACACCTTTCTACAGGATTATTGCTTCAACAGAGCTACATGTGCCACTCCAGAAGGACTGCAGCCAGCATTTAATGGGACTGCTGCCAACACCCTGACCCACAGGGTGTCAGATTGTATCCTGACCCTGTCAGTGGGTTTGTTTGGATTTTTTGTATTACTGCATTTTTATTTTAGTTCTCCTAATAAAGAACTGTTATTCCTATTCCCATATCTTTGCCTGAGAGCCTCTTAATTTCAAAATTATAATAATTTGGGGGGAGGGGGTTTACATTCTCCATTCCAAGGGAGGCTCCTGCCCTCCTTAGCACACACCTGTCATTCAAACTAAGACAAGAGAGAACTGAGCCCTCTGTATCTGAACACTTGCAGACACAACCACAGACTGGATATGAAATAGCCACAGAGGCTCAAGAATAAAACAACCAGCCCTCTCCTCTCTCTCTCTTTGCTCTCTCATACATGTTTTGTAGGCATGAATAAACTGTGAAAAGTGGCCAGAGCATCTTGCATTCTAATCCTTACCTTGCTGGGGGCTCTGGTGTGATCTCAAGAAAGTTGTCTGTTACTGGTTTCAAGTTTCCCCATCCTTAAAACTGTAACAGGTTAAGACAGCCATCAGGCCAGTGTAACTTGGGCTGGCTACAGCAGTTACAGACAAGATCATAGTGGAATGGAAGAGGCTTATGCCAAGTCCTGTCTGGAACTGCTGTCTCCACTGTTGTTTCAGGTGAATGTCAACATAAATTCATCACATGCCACCTTCTAATGCACAAATATATGTTTTAGCTTTTGGACAATGATAAATGATGTATGCATACAACTTCAACTTCTATATGGAGAAATAAGGTATATTAGTCTAATTAATTTAGTATCTTCTGATTTGGTTTTACCTGAATATTGGAGAATGGAAACAAAGCATAGATGCAGTCAGGATACTCCTTTTATATATAAGTAAGGTTTACGTGGTGCCAAGGCCTGACCTTGAACTCAGGTGCTTTGGAGTATGTGGCCATTGGCATGACTGGTTGTAGACCTGCTGGGAGGTCCACGTGTCCTGCCTGCCACTTCCCTCTTCAAGGCTCAGTGGAGAGGAAATGCTGGCAGAAGTTTTGCATTTTACCATTTAGGTATGTGTGGCTTTTAGGCTACAGCAAGCCCACCAAGGAGATTTTGGAACCAATTCACCCCAATTCAGACCCCATTTTTACTATCATGACTGTTGGTGATCACAGAGGAAGAGCCATAAAAAGTAGATTAAAAAGAGAATGGTTACACACTGTACTTCCTCATGGCTCTCATCAGCATTCACTTTTAATCTTTTAGAGTCATAAGAGTGCCTGAATCTCGGCTGGTATTTTCCAAGTGCTGTTTTGACATACATGGCCCTGCAAAGAAACCTGGATGTTTCCTTAAGGTTGCATTCATTCACTCACACACATGCTGCTCCAAGAAGTTTTATCTCCACATCCTGCAAAATGTGATCTCCCTGTGGCTATAGAGAAGACTCATTATCATTCCTTGAGATTACAAGGAGCAACAAGAGGGTCCATTCATATTCTTAGGAAGAATTACTAGAAATACCATCTTTCACTGGTGCTGAATAGCAATTTAAGAGGAAAATAATGCTACTCCATGTTGCTGCATAGTGTAATATCTGCTCTTCTGTCTGAAGGCTAACTCATGAAATCACATGACTACACATAACCTTCAGCTGCCATAATAAAATTAGTCTTTAATAAGCCTTTTTAAAGATCTAAAGCTGAAAAATATGACCCCTCAGGCAAATAGAGAGGAACCCCAAGTTATTATGTATTTTAAATAAATCTTGTGACTTTGAGTGATCTTTGAATTATCTTTGAATTGATGGCTTGGGCAATGATGCATCTCCTAACCATTTCTTAAACTCTGCCGATAATCTCAGTGCCCAAGTACAAATTTTACAGGCAAACTCATTTTAAGAGAATTGTGTGGAAAAGGTTGTACCTTCCAGCATGTTTGCATTGCACTTGGCAGTAGGAGGCCTTATTTCCAACTTCACAGTACAGAATTGTAATTGCCATTTGAGCAAACAAAACAGACACTGCATCAAGTATTTTCTTTCCATCTCATTGTTTTTATTTTACTTTATGGGAAAGTGCTGTGTCTAGAATTGAATAACTACTGCAATGGATGGCCTGCTGCTCAAATAATGAAGGCTGACGTCTAGAGACTGGATTTCTACATTCAGCCCTGCAAGCTTTGAAAGTGATGATATCAGAAGCAGCCAAACCATATTCCTTAGTTATGACTACTATTAATATCTAATGTATTGCATAGCTCATAAGACACTGGATCCAGAGCCCTATAGTATTACACATTGCATAAATGCAGAACAGGAAGCCTGGCTCAGTCCCCAGGGTCTTACTGCTGAATGACTCAAACAGTCATTTTTGGATACTCGGCTCGCAACACATTCTGCCAGTTTTCAGAAGTCCCAAGGAGAAGTACCTCTCAGCAGTAAGAATCAAGGCTGCAGGTCCTCAGCATCTTTCTATATGAGACTTAAGAAGTGAACACATTCTAAGACCCCATGGCCAGTGTTTTTTGGCTGGCAATAGTTTTTTAAAGACATACGCTCAGACAACATGAATCCAAGTTGTTTTAACAGGGCCTAGGAAATGTCCCAGACATTGAAGCTTGCAGCATTAGCAAACATTCTGAAAAAGTTGGTAGTTGTCCTTGTACTCATCAGAATGTAATGTGAAGCAGAACTCACCTACATTTTGCAAAGGGTTCATTAATCACTGCTCAGTCTTTAGTTAATATGATTGGACCAACATGCCTTAAGAACACTAACAAAAAAAACCCATGAATGACCAATTTCTTCTCAGCTAAAGCAACCCATATACTATCCAAGTTGTTATAACAAAACAATTGCAAACATGAAAACACAACAAACAAATCAGAAAAGCAGTGTGAATCCCAAACTGCTGCTGTTAATTTTCATACCAGCACTTAGCAGTACAACCATATGCTAAAAGTTGGGGGGTAAAGGCTTTTTACCAAACCTGCACAACATAATGTAAGAAGCAGAGAGTATCATGACAGATTCACCTCTTAATGAGAAGATAGGTGATTACCACAATTTCTCAAGGGCTATAATGTACATCAACAAACCTTGTTTGGGTTCCACTGAACCATAAAAACTCTTTGGGATCTTGCCCTGCTAAGTCGGATCTGAAACTTACAGAAGGCTTTGGATCCAGTTGTTGAATTTGTGTCTTTCTCCTTTTTTCTTTTCTTTCTTTCATTTAGGAATCCAAGCCTGTCTGAGATTCTGTTCCAGTTAATTTTGTTTCATTTTTTGTCTGTACCCAGAAAAGAGGCAAGCATTTCTGTTCAAATGCTGGGTATTTTGCTTCTGATTAATGTGAAGCTAATTAATCTGTAGGTCTAGCCTCAGATATCCCATGCACTCAACTATTTATGCATTGTAGTCCCTCACATTACAATGTAACACTGTTTGCAGAGCAGGTACCTGAAATGGCTGTTTCTGCAGTCCATACTCTTTCACAGGTGCTCAGCAAACATGGCAGCTGTAGAACTGTGATTTACATGATGGCTTGCCAGAGAGCCTTTGAAAGGCATCTTTTCCAGTAGATGTCTATGACTTGCTTTCATATAGTCTGAGTTAAGCATTCAAGGTTTTGAAAGCAGAGGTCACAGAGCAAAATAGCTGCTGTGTGAAATTAGCTGAAAATGCTGTGTCACTCAGTCACATACATTTTTGACAGTAACAAGTGAGAAACCTCAGTTTGCTTCTCTCTCAATGCTACTGCCTTGCCCCTTCTCCTAATACTAATGAGTTACCCTGTGGTATTGTTCTAACAAAAGGTCAAGTTGATCTTCAAAAGGAAAAAAAGAAGTCACTAGGTATATGGTTAACAAGAAAAAATATAGCTTATGGTTTCCTTTGGTGAAAGTAAATAGTTATTTATAATATAAAAGGAAGAGAAACTTCTATTTAGAATGTAGTGTTGCTATTTTTTGAGTAACTTTAATATTGCCAGCAACATTTTCTTCAATACATGCCTGGCTTCCTCTGAGAAATGGATGGTGGGTTTGACAAGCTCCATGCCTACAAAGCCTTCCTGAACCTATATCGACCTTTTTCACAAGAGAAGCAGAGTGTGCATTGCTCTTCCATGTATTTGATCTGTCACCTTCCTTCTAGCTTCAGCATTCTTTCAAAACCTTTCATCTGAACAGAGCTGTCAAAAAGTATAAAAATAGCAAGGTATATGCTGTCTCATGGTTATGTTCAGCAAAACTTGAGCACCAAATGTAAAATGTGTCCTATTTGTCATTTATGGTTGCAATTATGCCTCTGTTACAGGATGTGGCTTCTAACATATCTGGGGCAAACTCAACAGCTTATATAGGTCTTTCTTGTAAGGTAAGATGTGCAGCTGCAGGTGAGCCTTAGCTGCAGACATAAGTATCCCTCAGACCAAGAAAAGCAAGAAAGATAAGCATGAAAGCAAGTCTGAGGTCAGCACTTCTTCCTCTCCACCCTTTCCTGCCACCACAAAAAAGTGCAACTGTCTGATATGAATGACAAAAGTGTTTTTCAGCCACTCCATTTTTGACAGAAAATAAGACTGATTTTGTGACGTTCATGCCTGAGGTCGTATATTTCTGTATTTCTGGGAGGCACCAGCAAAGTATAGAACCATCCATGGCGCAGTGGCGCCAAACGGTGTGGCAACAAAATACTGGTACCAGCTTAATGTAACTGTATCTCGTTTTGTTTACTTCATCATAACATCAACAGACCTGAATGGGGTAGGCACTGGGAAAAATCTGGAGATTCAAGCTCATAATCCTCTTATTTTAAAATAATTGCCAATGAAGTGATATCTCTACACCTTTGGTATTCTGTAAGGTGTGCATTTTGGGTGAGGTACAGCTGGAATTTCTAAATTAACTTCTAGCTGATCTTCAATAAAGCCAGAGGAAGACAGTTCTACAATAAAGCCAGAGGAAGAGAATACAAAAAGAGTAGTAAAACACAAATGTATGACTAAATAAATCATTGGTGGTTTTGTCTCTTGCAGAAACAACTGGAGAAATGCATAGAAGGGATGAGAATGTCAGACTCTTCTCTGCTGACACGAGAAAGCAGTCATGTGTGACAGAGAGAATCACAAAATCATAGAATGGTTTGGGTTGGAAGGGACCTCAAAGGTACTTTCAAAAATCCCTGCCACAGTCAGGGACACCTTCCACTAGACCAAGCTGCTCAAAGCCAGGAATGAGGCACCCACATCTTTACTGGGCAAACCATTCCATTGTCTCTGAAAGAAGGAAAATGTGTCAAAATCAACATGTCTGACATAAGGTGATAATTTTCTAGTATCAACTAACTAAATAAAGTTTATAATCTTTCATTTTCCCTAGTAGGGAGCTTATACCCGTGCCAGTACCCTAGTGTAACAACTTTACCAAAAATAGCCAAAAGTTCACTGTGTAAATTAGAGACAAATGGGAATTCACCTTGACAAATAAAGCAAGTATCAAGTTTCATGTAATTTATGCCTCAAAACCTCAAGAGAGGCTTGACATATATTCAAGACCTTATAATTCTCCAACTCTCTCTTCTTGGAATTCCTTGTAGTCAAGGGTTTAGTTCACAAAAGTATAGACACCTTCTTACTGTAAATTCAACAAAAAAAGCAGTCTTTGAACTCTGGCCTTGGTTGTATCAGACTGAATCTGAAACAACTCTGCTGTATTCTGCAAGTCCCTTCCAACCAACAGAAAAAATAGAAGTCAAGCTCTGAAGCTCAAGACCCAGCCTGAGCTGGAAATGAGGCAGAGAAGTACTTTTAGCTCAAAAGAACAGCTCAATATGCTGACAATTCAATCACCTTCACTTACTTCCTAGAACTGTCGTCAGGCACCAAACAGTGCTTATTTTAGTACTGGAATGGACTGCTGTAAGACACTTAGGAGAAATTGCCCTTTTAATTTGTTATATTTTGAAAGTTACAGTCTATATTGATAGGCTATTTTGCTCCTGCAGAAGAATAGAGCGGGGCACTGCTTTTATTATGAACCTTCTATTTTCTCTTTCTGGCAAGCATCCCAGATTTTGTAATTTAATATTCCTGCCAAAAGCACTGGAAACATTTGAGAGGATCCTCATGGGATTAAGGACAAACTGTGGATTACATTCCTGGCACTGGACTACACTGGAAGCCATAATTTTTCCTGCTATCCCTGAATATTAGTGAGCTAACCAAATAAGAACACAGCAGAATTAAGAGTAATTTGATGTTGTTTTACTCTTTCTTCTCAAACCATCCCAGGATCTAATGCACTTCTGCTCTTAGTCTAGGGAGTGTGTTTATGTCAAGCAGATGTGTTTATGCTGATTAACCTTGCATATTAACAAAGTGAAAGCAGGTTGTGGTGTGGTTGAGGACATGACTTTCACTTTTTTTTTGCACACTAGAAAACGTGTACTCAGCCATAAATCCTGCATCCTGCTCCCCAGATGTTGGTGGTCAGTGACTTAAGGACAGGTACAGTGAATAAGACCAAACCTACAAAAAGCCAGGCTCCTTCCTCTGACAGTGGCCAATAATGGGTATTTTTGGTGACTACAAAAAATGGGGCAAGATTTACTCTTCTTCTAATACTTTGTTGTGAGATCTGCTAATTCACTGTTCAGGGACAGACAGAGCCAGAAGCTGTTTTTTACATCTGTGCATTTGAAAGCCTTTCTATGATTTCCTTAGTTCCTTTTTTTAAGCTCATTTGCACCCCTGGTCTCTGTAACGCTCTGCACCTCTCAGTCTCAGTCTATTTCACCTGTGCTGTGTAAAAAGAACTGGCTTTTGCTTGCTTTAAGCCTGTTCCTGGTAATTTCCGTAGACACTCTGACTTCTTGTTCTGTGATGGAATAATCCCCTCCCTAATCATCCACAGACCATATGCTGAATACCAGGTCAGCAGCACTGGAACCACAACCACCAGTTGTGTCCCACAATCCTCTGTGGGGCAGGGCTTGATTTACAAGTCAAAAGGAGATATAGAAATAAAACAAAGAACATAAAGATAAAATGTATGTTTTATCTTTTGCCATCACCATACCCACAATACGGAGAAAACTTTCAGAAAAAGATTCGCATTGAATCTCAACAGCTTCTGAACTCACTAAATAACAACCAAACCCCTCAGGGATCCAGTAAGTCTCCCTTGCAGAATAAGCCTCGGGTTTTGTACTTTAAACAAAGAAACTGCTCAGACTAATGGGTGACAGCTGTTAAGAGTTCACCTTTCAGTACTTCCAGAAGGGCTGGAGAACATGCTAGTGGAAAACAATTTTCAAGATCCAAAGACCTCAGCATTAAACAAGTCAATCAAATATATCAAACTGTTCAATGCAAGCTGTAATCTGTTGCCTGAGCTGATGGAGAACTTGTCAAAAATTACTCAAAAATGTATACAGCAAGCATTAAAACAACAGAACTGTAAATGGTTCAGTCATTTGTCTTTTACAAGTGTAAGTGAAATAACTAAGCTTCAGATAACATTGACTTCAAATTAGCAAGAAGTTAATCAGTTTAAAAGTTGCAAGAATTAAAGAACTTTGCCTATTTTCTATATTGTAAGATTATTCTTCAAGAAAGGTGTTGCTCTCTAAAATGCTCACACTTTCATGAAGCCTTCGAAGTCATCCAGTAGACAATGTCACTATAGTCCTGTGACAAAAGTGCCATAGAAATAAAAGAGGAAGGAGTCAATATGTTTAAGAACTTCCACATATCTTCCACAATTCCACAGGCTAATTGAGAGTACTATGTATGCACTATTAAAAATAACTCACTTTTCTGTTACATTGGACGGTTCAAATAATGCTCCACGAGTTTACACAACTTTATTCACAGTTCTGAGAGAGCTTAATGTTGTATGCCCAATATCTCTTATAGCTAAATATAACAAAAATCACACTGATAGAGAAGAGTTACACTGATAATAGGCTGAGGCAATGGAACAACTACTCAGCTAGTACATCATGCCCATACCCTCCACTTTCCACAGTTAACAGACCGTTTACATGTTTAAGATAGATACTACAAAAACTAATGGATTAAAGTCCACTTTAAAATCTAATTTTTTTACTGTGCAACTCATCTTTATAACCTAAGAGACAGCCTACCTTATGAATCAACAGAAGCTGGTAGGACCTCGTGTCCCATGGTTTTCACATTGGCCCCTTGTTTTAAAAATAAGGTCATCCTCTTACTTCTTCCTTTGATATGTGAAAAGAGATTTTCTCCAAGGCCTCTTATTAAGGAATTTAGAGGGATAAATTCTATTTCTCCAGGAAGCAGGCATCATGCTGCTGTGAGAGGTGATATCAGGGAAGTCCAGAAGAGAGAAAAAGTTTGAAACTTGTGGGAGAGGAAAAGCTGCAGGAGTGTTACACAAGAATAAGCAGAAAAGAGCTCTCTCATGAAAAGTAGTCTCAGGACAACAACTGTAAGGACTTGTGTTCCCAGCAAACAAGGGACTCTTGGGGAAAACCAGTGATGAGCATGTGACAGTCTAGCCAGGGGTTTTCAGGGCAGTTTTGAAGAGTGGCGGAAGGAAGGCATCAGGACAGGGCTCTGGGGTTTATTACACTGACAATGAATAAAACAGAAACAGTACCCAGAAGGGGAAGATAATGCAGTGCTACGATCCAGTATTGTCTAGGACACTCTATTTCATTTAAAAGCTGAAAGGACAATGAAATCCCACAGACCTCATGACAAGGCTGCCCTGGCACGAATGCCAACTTTTATAAATAGACAAAAAAAGGAAGTCTAATGCTGAGATGGTGCAGCTGCCCTACAACATCCTACACCTTATCAGCATTTTTGAGATCTCTTCTAGGGAGTTTTACAGAGTAACAACAGCCTCTTGTATCAGTTAGAATTTGACTCTATGGTCTTCAGTACATGGACTCAAATCCATTTCAGTCCTTGCAACACACACTTAACCCAAGAGGGCTCCCTTGCAGAAGTACAGCCCACTTTGAAAAACTAACTTTTAAAAAACATTAGTAGTGTCCAAACAAACTGTCCCATCCTTCCCCCAGAAGATTCTGCTCTCTGGTTCTGCTTCTGCTCTCCTCAAAGTACCCCCATCTGTAGGGGGCTTGCTCCATTTCTCCACTCAAGCCCAGCCCTCAGCACTCCTGTCTAGACTTGTCTCTGCAGTCCTCAGGCTCATCTCTGGCATGTTATTTCCATTTTGGTGATATTGCCCCGTCCACAGGCCTAAACCAATGTGAGGTGAAAGATTAAGAAATTCAAGCAATGAAGGAAGTGAAAGCTTTGATTCAGAAGTTGGTGATTTGCTTTAGGCAGGACTGCAATCTGGGTGCTGCCAAGACTTTTACCAACTGGCCTTTTAAAGTGCTCCTTTTCAAACCAGACACAAGAACAGGGAGTAACAAAACACCTCATTTATGAATCCACTAGCCTGCTGATGAAGTTTCAGGTTGAGAAACACAGGCATTTTCATGGGTAAGCAATGTGTTCCTGACACATCCTTTGCATGAGGGGACAGTGGTCCCCATACAAGGAGTTAAAGGGTTATGATTTTCCACTCTGGTGCAGAGACAGGCCTGATGGCATGGACAGGAAAAACTCTTCACTGTCTCTTCAGTTATTCAAGAATAAGGAGCCATCAATTATGCTAAGAGAGGCTGTGTTCTAGGCAAGCCCTACAGACCACAATGCTGCTTGCCTGAGGATTTTTAGCTGCAGAAGATTCTCAGGAGAGAATGAACAAGCATTTAGAAAAGAGACCTGTTGACAGTCCCTAACTAGATGAATCACACCAGGTTCAGGAAATCCCTGAAGTGAAAACATACATACTCAGAACATATCTGGCTGAAGTATTGTGCCTTATTCTTCTACTTCCCTGGCATCTTGCTTTTGGATTTGGCTTGCTTTTAGTCAGGTCAGATAGTTAGATCTGGTAATTGAATAATGGTCTTGGCAAAACCTGTAGTCATAACTTCTGTGAACTAACAGCATGAGGAAAGAGTTATGTCTTACTTAACAGCAAATAATGGACTAAGCAGGCCTTATCATTAGTTTTCTGGAGACAATGCAGGAAAAACAGTTTATCTTCTTTTTCATAGAATTCCTGACCTTATCCCTGCAGGACAGTGTAAGGATCAGATAAAGATGGTGCATTAAGCCTAGAGTTCTACCAGATGGTAAATAAGTCCCACCACACCAGGTTAAGAATGCCTGAGCCAGGGACCATTGTGACTCCCAAACTGCCAGCTTTAAAATGACCACAGAAGTCCACCTGTGTGCTGGTCACAATTCTCAATATCGGTCACTTTCCCTGTCAGCAAGGAGGAGCATAGCACTTTTTCCCATGGAAACTGCTTTTCTGTCCTAAGCCCCCCTGCTGATTCTCAACATCACACCCTTCCCTGCCTCTAGTCCTCCTGATAATCCTGAGCTGCCCTGACACTAAAGAAGTATCAATTATACTACCACAATATATGTCTGTTACTCAGAACTAGCTGCAGACACAAGTCTCTCAAGACTTGTGAGCTAACTCAGACAGTCCTTTAGCTTAACCATAAAAAAATGTACCTATTATTCCAGGGAGGACAGAAGGGTATGTATTTTGGCTTCTGAATGGACTTTCATAACAGCAAACATTACATTTAGTGTGTATAAACAGTACAGTGGCTGAAAAAAAACAAACCTGTGACACTAGGGCAGGGGAGTAATGTTTGACTTGGATCTCAGTATAAGAAAAGAATTCTTGCCAATGGATCACTTCTGCTCATTGTTTCCTTTTCCTTGGAAACCTGGGAAAGAGGTCACACTTTGGCTTTCCCTGGATGAAATCACATATGCAATAGCTATGGCTGGGGAAAATTCCTTATGTTTTTATGAAGATGGTGCTATGTGACAGCAAATCTTTGCTCAAGGAAGGGCACAGAGGAAGTGGGTAAACAATGGACCTCACCACAGGGAAGATGTAGTACCTGACCTGGAGTGCCGGCCTGTTTCCAGGGGAGGCTACACACAAGCACATTTTGGGGCCTAACTGTTAGTACAAACCTCGATATTTCACTTTTTCACTTCTCTTTTATTAACTATGCAAAGGTAATCAATCAATAGCAGAAGGAAGATTTTCCTAAGGCACTGCTTAACTCCTCTTACCTTCCAGGAGGTAGCCTGAAAGAATTGCAGCAGCTTCTTGTTCTGTAGTTATCCTTTCCTTCCTTCATACACCTGGGAGAAAATCAATCCTGCATTTAAAAAAAGCAAAGAAAAAAAAAAGAGGATTCTTATGAATCTGCCATCCAGACAAATTACTGAGATGATAGATGCAGAAAGAAAGGTTTTCATCTTTCTCTTATAACCTTCATATTGCCTACTGTTTCAGCTCAGTAACCAAAGCTTTCACTTCTCTACCACTGTTATCATACTGAGATAATAACTTAATTCAACTTGTTCTGTCATGCAAAACCTTTGAGATGACCTCTGTTAAACAAGAGTACTTGTCTAACTGCAAGCCCTCAAAATCTCTCTGAAGTCACAATCAATGCTTTGTGTGATAAACTGTATTAAAATGGCTCTTTTAATTTCAGAAGTAAGAGAATTGCCAACTTGAGGGAGAATTTTTCTGTTCTCAACACATCTTTTTCTTCCTATTTTCTGATAAGCAAATGTATTATTTTAGAATTCAAAATGAAAGTATCAAATAACCTCAGTGAAAGCATGTGCCTGTGTGAGTCTGTCGGAATGAGACCTGATCATGCTTTGCTACCTTAGAACATGCAGTGTCTCTTGTTCTTTTGTTAATATCATTTTTGTCCATAAATTCTCATTAGAAAGAAAAAAAAAAACCAAAACCCAAGGTAGATAACACCTAAATACAAGTAGCAGTGGAGATGCTTCAGAGGTCTTTTCAAAGTATAGGAAAAAACAACAAAAAGGAAATAAAATTAGAAGCATTCTTTTCTTCGTAAGAGGTCACATTACATAATACTGTAGATATAAGTCCAGTTCCTCAAATCTACTGCAAATCAATGTAGCCCTACAACCTTCTCAAGAATCACACTCACTTGCACCAGTAGAGGTTTTGGCTAGAGAGCAAATCTAAATGGCTTTGCTGTCACTGGAAACAAAATCTACCCAAGACCCTCACAACAAAACACATAGAGGTATGAAAATGGACGACACACTAAGAGACAAAATATTCAAAGTTATTTCACCGCGCGTATTTTCAGTCAGACTTTAAAACCTGACATGGAGATTTTAAGAGAGGCCAAAACCTTGGGATTTCACCTCGTTCTCTAAAAAAGCACAAGGTACATTTCCTCAGATTCAATTCTTGTTGAGGTAAATGCAAGACCAACTGCAGGTTCTCCTCTTGGCCCTAAGCTAAACTCTGAGTGTCTTTTTCCTCCTCCATTAGTGTTTCCATAGAAAGGCCCACCCTACACACCACCACTATGCACTGCAAAAGCAGATCAAAATGTGAGCTGTCATTTTCTTGCCTAGTATCACTGCTGAGCACCTCATGTATATCAGTGCTTGACTGATGTTTCAGCCTTAACATGCTGCCAGAGAGGAGGTCCTCACAAGGAGCTAACATGACATGATTCAGCACAGAAACAGTGTGAGTGTTTTACACTCTGTCACTCCTCACCACCAACAGAGAGCCATCCCAGTGTGTAAAGCAGTCAAACATGCTTCTAAACCTCAGCAGCAAGAGCAAAACATTGACCTGGCAATGTGGTTGCAGCAAAGGAAATTCTCATCAGAATCTTCTGGCAGGGGGAGTGGAGTGCTGAGGCAGGAGCCCAGGCAAAACGAGGAAAGAGGTTTTTCTAACTGCAGCTGGACAAGGAAGGCCTTGAACAACCTCATCCAGCCTGGGAAGATGAACCCCTAGGGTTGGACAACAGACCTCCAGAGGTCCCATCCAGCTGAATTACCAGATGTTATCAATCAAAGATTGCATTCAACCTAGTAGAGAAAAAACCTCACCAACACATTAAATCAGCAGGAATGTGTTTTACATGCCTTGGCCCCAACATGTACTTGTT
This sequence comes from Certhia americana, assembly GCA_018697195.1. NCBI lineage: Eukaryota > Metazoa > Chordata > Aves > Passeriformes > Certhiidae > Certhia > Certhia americana. Next base: position 20,937,693 of record CM031857.1, read on the forward strand.
TTTAATACTGCCTAAAAAAAAAAAATCTACTGAAAGAGCAGAGTTTTACTGCAGTAAAAAGCTTGGAAAAGCACTACCATCTTAGGGGTTTTGGCTGCTCTAAGCAGCTCTTTCCACAGTTCTTTTTCCAGGGCTGGCAGTGATGGCTCAGTTTCTTCTTGAATTGTATCTACTGGAGGTATCTAAACGTTTTCATGATAAACAGTATGCGTTATCACTTCCAAGTCACAGACCTCTCTTAACACATTCCCTCCTTCACTCTTACCTCCACTGGTCGGGTTTCCTTGCTCATCAGGGATCATGTTCTCCAGCTGATGGCAGAAGAGAGCCGAGCTCAGAAGAGAGACAAGCTCAGAGATCTTCCGTTCCTCGTTACAGAGCTTCAGCAGCTTCACAGCATCCTCTGCTGCCAAAGAGCAGAACCAGATCAGAAATAAGAACATGGACTATGCCTTCAAGCAAAAGTTATCACTTTATACAGACAGACACTCGCCCCCAAAATACTGAAAATAAAATACCCAAAATGCAGTGAAAAGAGGCAGATAATGAAGCCCAGATCCATAATAGGGATTAATCTCCACACTTTCCACAAAGTCACCCATGAAATTGATCTGTGCTTGGGTATTACAGGTGCAAATCAGCTCACAAATATCAGATTACTGTTTCCAAGGAACAGTCCCATACCAAAGTGCAATCTTTGCAGGGCTGAGCCATTTTTTGTGCTATGCAGTACCTTTCAACATTTTGCTCTATACAGACCTTTTCTTTGTTATTCTGAATTCCTATTTTCACAGAATCACAGGCTGGGTAGGTTGGAAGGGACCATAGTGGATCCTCTGGTCCAATCTCCCTGCTCAAGCAGGGCGATTCCAGAGTACATGGCAAAGGATTGCATCCATACAGTTCTCCAGGGAGGGAGACTCCACGTTCTCTCTGGACATTCTATTTCCATGCTCGGTCACAGTAAAAAGCTCTTCCCCTGTTCAGGTAAAACTTCTTGTCTGTCAGTTTCTACTCAATGCCATCTTGTCCCATTGCTTGGTACCACGGAGCAGAGCCTGGATCCACCCTCCTGACACCCTCCCTTCAGTTATTCCTAGGCACTGTTGGGGTCCCCTCTCAGTCATCTCTTCCCAATGCTGAACAGACCCAGCACCCTCAGCCTTTCCTCATGGGAGAGACACTCCAGTCCCTTGATCACTTTTGTCACCTGTTGTTTCTCCAGCGGGTGTCAGGGGAGTTAAATTCCCCCAACAGAACCGGGGCCTGTGACTGTGTGGCTGCTTCAGGCTGCCTGTAGAAGGCCTCATCCACTTTCACCTGCTCAGGTGGCCTGTAGCAAACACCCAGAACAGTGTCACCCTTATTTGTCTGCCCTTTTATCCCAACCCACGAGCTCTTGACTTGCTTGTGTCCATCCGAAGGCAGAGCTCCATACATTCCAAGTGCTCTCTCACAGAGAGAGCAGCTCCAGCACCACACCTTTCTGGTCTCTCTCCTAAACAGGGCGTACCCCTTCATGACAACACCGCAGTCATGCAAGCTATCCCACCACATCTCCATAACTGCAGTGAGATCAAAGCCCTTTCACTGCACACGTGTCTCTAGTTCCTCCATTATATTAGGAAAGAAAACATGCTTCAACTTTAGAAAGAACCAAGGATGTATAAGCATGTGCCCTCCAAGATCCATTGGAAATATTCCTATTGCACTGAACTGGTGGTCCCACAAACTATTCAGGCTCTAAAACCTCATTACTATGAGTAGAAAACCAGAAAAAGCATTCATTAAAAACACAGAAGAGCAATTCCACATGGCTCACAGGACAGCTCAGTAAAATACAACTTTACCCCTATTCCAGCAATGCCTGGCCCTGTACAAGTCATTACTCACAAAACGGCTCTGCAGCCACACATAGTTGCATCAACAATATCAGGTATCTGTGATATTTTACAGGTGTAAGGACAGCACAGCCCCCTCTCCCAAAGCTGCACCAGGTGTCTGAGTGCAGCATCCATCGATGCCTCTCCCTGTCACGGTGATATGAGGAGCATACACACATGTGAAAATTCATTTTAGAAGCATATAGCTTTTAGAAGCTTAAGCTTCACTTAAGCAGGTGAAGGGGGAAGCAGAAGAAACATATAGCTCAGTTAGCAATTTTCTTGTAATGGAACACATAAGGGTGTAGCAGAAGCAACTTGTAATAGAACACATAGGAATTTAGTTGCTGTGTGAAGGCCATAAAAATAAGATGCATCTTAGGTATTGTATATTGTGAGGAATCAGTAAAGCAGAACTTAGGCATTGCAAGGACTTGATAAAGTAGAACCTGTGTGGCTTAAGGCCAGCAAAAACCAGCTCCTAACTTCAGCAAAAATGAAGTAACCTAGGAAATAGACAAATTTTCACTGTGCCTGTCCAAAGACAGAAGTCAAACAGTGAACACTTAACAAAAGACTGGTTACTTCATCATGACTCCCAAAAACCCCTGCCCAAGAAGTGCAGCAACAAGTGCAAGAAGGCAGAAAGAAAATAAGCAAAGATAGGTAAGCAAAAAAGTGTGGGTCTGTGTGACCAATATATATTTATACCTAAATCCTGTCTCAAACAGGTATGCATGCTTTAGTAAAAATATCCCCTATACATCTCCAATTAAAACACTAAAACATACCCTTTACAATTTGAATTGTAAAGTCCTTATTCCGCAACACAGCAGCACCCACACACAATGGGCAGCCCAGTCCCAGATGGGAGGGTTATGGGGTGCTTGCACTCTCACAGCATCCATTGTGGACGGGCTTTCGTGTACAGACATGTACTAGCCTGCTGTGTGCCAATGAGATTCTGGCCTATTTCAAAAATAGCATGACTAGCAGGAGTAGGGAAGTGATTCTTCCCCTGTGCTCAGCACTGGTGAGGCCACATCTCAAATACTGTGTCCAGTTCAGGGTTCCTCAGTTCAGGAATGCCACTGAGGTGCTGGAGCAGGTCCAAGGAAGAACAGTGGAGCTGGTGAAGGGTTTGGAGCACAAGTTTTATGAGGAGTGGCTGAGGGAGCTGGGGTTGTTCAGCCTGAAGAAAAGGAGGCTCGGGGGTGACCTTATCACTCTCTATAAATGCCTAATAGGAGGTTGTAGCCAGGTGGGGATCACTCGCTTACAGGCAATCAGCGACATGACGAGAGAACATAACGTTAAGCTGTGCCAGGGGAAGTTTAGGTTGACATTAGCAAGAATTTCTTCACAGAAAGGGTGATGAGACATTGAATTGGACCGCCCAGGGAGATGGTGGAGTCACTGTCCCTGGGAGTGTTTAAAGAAACACTCGACGTGCCAGTCGGTGCCTCGTGGTCTAGCTGACTATGTGGCGATAGATGACAGACTAAACTGGATGATCTCAGAGGTGCTTACCCCCTAACTGATTCCGTGTGCAGACATACCCGGCGCAGCCCCCGCCCCAACCGCACCTCAACCCCGCCCCAACCGCACCTCAACCCCGCCCCAACCCCACCTCAACCCCACCCCAACCCCACCTCAACCCCACCCCACCCCACCCCACCCCACCCAACCCGCCCCAACCCGTCCCGCTCCGCCCCAACCCGCTCCGCCCCGTCCCGCCCCGTCCCGCCCCGTCCCGTCCCGCTCCGCTCCGCCCCGCTCCGCCCCGTTCCCCCGGCACTGCGGCGCCGGTGCCGGTCATGGCGGCGGCAGCGCGCTTGTTCCGCGGGGCTGCCCGCGGCCCGCCCGCCCTCGCCTTTGCCCGGGCTCTGGGCTCCGCGCCGCCGGGATCGGCGGGCCGGGGGGTGCGGCGGGGCGCGCTGGCGGCTGCGGGGGCGCTGGGCGGACTGGGGCTGGCGCTGGGGCTGTGGCGGCGGCAAGCCGCGTTGGCGGCGGCCCTGGAGGATGAGGAGGAGAAGGAGCTGCGGCAGCGGTTCATGGCGCCGCCGGTGAGCGGGCTGCGGGAGCTGCGGCGGCGGCGGCGGGAGCTGCGGAGCCGCATGGAGCTGCTCATTATGGAGACGCAGGCGGAGGTGTGTCGTGCCCTGGCCGCCCTGGACCCCGGCGCCTCCTTCGCCGTTGACAGCTGGGAAAGGAAGGAAGGTACGGGGGAGCCGCGGGGGAGACCGCAGACACCGGCACCCCGGGCTCGGTCACCCCTCGGTGATCTTAACGTGGAGCCTGGCGTTGGCAGGCGGAGGCGGCATCAGCTGCGTGCTGCAGGATGGCGAGGTCTTCGAGAAGGCGGGGGTGAACGTGTCCGTCGTGTCCGGGCTCCTGTCTGAGGAGGCAGCGCGGCAGATGCGGAGCAGGGGGAAATCTCTGAAGGCCAAGGACGGTAAGGCGTCTAGCGCGCAGGTGGGATAGGGAACCGGGACATGTGCACCTGAGCATTCCCGTGCAGGTACTCTGAAAACAACCTGGCCTTTGAGCAGAACCTGAGGGAGGCCAGATTGATCAAAGCTCAAAGGTTTTCATTTGTATCTTAGTCTAGTCATTAAGCCTGGCAGGTGGGCTTTAATATCTCTAGAAAGCCAGGTATAGGAGTGCTTCTCCCTCTGTCTTGCTGATAGAAGGAATGTATTGTAGGCACAGATGGTTTCTCAATAATGACGCTGTAGCACAACAGTGAAACAGTGCAGGAATTATGCACAAAGACTGGAGGGAGAAAACCAACAACACCTGTAGGCTAAACTCAACACACATTTGTGTAGCAGAGTGTAATTGTGAGGACTGGGGGTGGTATAAAGCCTTAGCAGTGCATTATGTTTTAAGTGGTCTTCATCTAGTTGGTCCTCCAAAGTATTGTCGCAGTTTAGAAAAAATACCAAAGAATTGAGTTAGGTGCACAGAAGTGTATGGATGAGAAGTAACTCGTCCACTGATTAATAATTATGGATGACCCAACATGAAACATTTTCCTGTTGTGGCTTGGAGCCTAAGGGAAAGTAGTGATGTTCCTTAAATGATAACAAATGAAGTTTATTGAAAAAGTGAAGGGCTTTTTCTGTGCATCTTTTTATCTAGGGAAGCTGCCTTTTTGCGCTATGGGTGTGAGCTCTGTTATCCATCCAAAGAATCCTCATGTTCCTACCATGCACTTCAACTACAGATACTTTGAAATTGAAGAAGCAGATGGTAAGGATTATAATCCAATTGGGAATGTATGAAATGTCTGACTCTGCCCAAAGGAAGTGTGAATGCATGGCTGGGGTAAGAGAACCAGTGAGAGTTTGCTCCCAGCTGTGTCAAGAGTCACCAGCCCATCTTGTGAAACTGCTATCCTATAGTCAGGGTCAGTGGTCCAAAATGGTTTTCACTAGGTTGACATTTGTTTCATCTTTTCCTGAAGTCGCTGTTCATTGTGCTACTTTGTAGTCAAATCTTACACTATTGAAGTTTAAGGATGCCACTGAGAAATGATTTTGTTTTGTATTGTAAAAGTAGTTGTTAGTGAACCACTAGCAACAAGTTGCTGCTCAGAAGTTTAAAATAAAAATGTTGCTGTTTGCCTCTGCTATAGGAACTAAACAGTGGTGGTTTGGTGGTGGGACTGACCTCACTCCAACTTACCTGAATGAAGAGGACGCTGTTCATTTTCACAAGACTCTGAAAGAAGCCTGTGACAAGCATGATCTGAAGTTCTATCCCAAGTACAAGAAATGGTATGTGAGGGAAGGTGTGTTTGGGGGGAGCAGAAACAACGTTGGCAGTTAAGTGTACACTAGAAACTGTAGGTTCTGCTGCCTTTTGAAAAGTATCAGAAAGCCCTAATGAAAATCAGAAATGTACTAGGACAAAACTGTACTGTTGTCTAAAGAAATATCTTAATTTACAGAATCCTGGATTTTTCAAATCAGAGGGCTGACAACTAGGATCATAAGTCTATAGACCAAAGAAAAACCAAGCTGACTCATCAAGATTGTGCTGCCCTAGGCAACTTAAAATTCCTTTTAGCCTCTGGTGTTAAGCTAGAACAAGACTTCTGCCCTGTGGACTTGCACAAATTCTGTTAACTCGTGGTAAATGCGCGTGATGCAGTGTGAACTCTTGGGCCATCATAGCAGTTCTGAAAAATCCCACTTTTGTTTTTCTGCCTTCAGTCTGGCCTTCATGGCTTTTTTTTTTCCTAATTTCCAGGTAAGTAAAGGACCTTGTCCTTAATGTAGAAGCGTCATAATTTAATGAAGTTGTATTTTTTTCTTTGGTGACACATTCGCTGGGAGTTGAAGAGCACATTTTCTAAGACACAAACTTTGAATGTTCTTCTTGTGCTGAGAGATACAAGTTAAATTAAATGGGAACTTGCTGCTCTGTGTCCGATAATCCTATCTGCCACAAGCTGTGTATGCAGGAAGGTGGGGGTACCCTTTTGTAAGCTACTAGATCTTGTCTGAGGAGAGGAGATAAAGTGGGTGTTGTAGTTTGGGTGGCCACCACTTAGTAGAGAGACATGTCTTAGAGCCTTGAGATTACAGTCTTGCTGTCTGAGGATTTTTTGCATGGTAGATTAGAGAATCTGCCTTAATGGTCAGGTTTTTTGCAGCCTAAGTAGGTTAGCAATGCCAGCTGCAGGGGGTAGGAGACTTTTTCCCACTTTGCTAAAGATAAATGTTATTACATTTACCACATTGTCTACCTGATCTAGGTTTAAGATTTTTGTGAGGCTTGCTCTCTTTTATGTTTCTGACTTGGCATTTTTTCCTAATTCTTCCTGCTATTGTAAAATAAAAAAAACTGATCATCCCAGTGAATTAAAAAAAAATAGTGTAGGTTATCTGTTACACCTCCATGTCTTTTGTGATATGACCATGCTTGAGGACGATTGTGGATATATGGAAAACTTGTCCTAAAGGAAGGCCAGGTTTTTTTGATGTTGATGGTTTCTGTTTCCTACTTCCCTGTGCTTTCTCCTCCTGTGAAGACTTGCACGCCCAAGCAAGGAATTTTTAAAAAAATAGGGTTAAGTCATTTAAGTTACAGTAATTTTACAACTAAATACTCCCTATAAATACAAAAGAGATTAATTACATTCAGGATAAGCTGCCCTTACTCATTTATAAACTTAAACATGACTCATGAAAAGCCACTGCTATAATGACTCAATCTTCTAAGTTTTAACTATTAAAAAGCCTTTTTCCAAGGAAGGGTGCCGTGACAGTTGCTTTCTTATCTGGTCTTGGGGCCTTAGATTACTTTTGTTTTAATGAAGAAAATTCTTTTACTTGAGAATAAATTCTCTTCCAAGTTTGCATTCATATGAAGGCTTTCCAAATAATTTGGGAACTACATATAATGCTGGGAATGGAAACTACCAAGAGACCTTAGTTTCTCAAGTTTGAACTCAGATGTCCCTGTGCTGAGTAGGTAGAGGATATGGATTGGATCAACCCACATGGACACATCTGCCATGGGTGTTCAGCCACTTTGTGGTGCTGTACAGCTCTACAGAGACCATTTAATCAGAGCTTTTACTGCAAGTGACACGAAGGTGCTTTCCAGGTGATGCTGCACTCTGAGCAGTCAGGGAAACAGTGGGGCACCCAGTCCTGCAGAAACTGCCTTGTGGTCGGTATTTCACTGATTCTGTCCTGCAGCACGCAGCTCTTGGGGGTTCTGTTTGTGTCTTTGAGTACTCTGGACCATATTAGTAATCATCTGATGCTTCTTCTAGGTGTGATGACTACTTCTATATCAAGCACCGTGGTGAACGAAGAGGGATTGGAGGCATATTCTTTGATGATGTGGACTCTCCCTCCAAGGAGGAAGCATTCCAGTTTGTAAAGAGTTGTGCCAAAGCTGTCGTGCCTTGTTATATTCCCATTGTGAAAAAGCACTGCCACGACTCCTTCACACCAGAGGAAAAGCTATGGCAACAGCTTCGGAGAGGACGGTGAGTACTGGAGGAACAAAAGTAAAAGAAGAGGTGGACTGTGCTGGCAAGAAAAAAACATGAGCTAGTCCTTCATGGTTACAGGTCACATGGGCCAAAAAAGCTCACCAAGGATTGCAGCATTTTTGTGCATGGAACTAATTCTGAACTCCAAGGCTAGATTGCTAAAGAGGGTGCAAAGAAGGCGTTTCCCACTCTCCCATGTTGCAACACAAGCAATCCAAACAAAATGCCATCATTTCTTTCCAACTCCTTCAAAAAGCAAGAAAAGCTTCTGCTGTGTAAGAGGCAAAAGGATGTGGGTGTGGTTGGTGTCCTGAATCTTGCCCTCTCCTGCAGCCCAGAGGTACTGGATATTGGGCTGCCCTGTCACATGAGGAGCTAAGGGTGAGGGAATGATGCTTGCTCTTAAGTCATGCACCAAAACCCCATAAAGTCAGGAAATAACTGTACTTGAGTACTTTGAGCTCCTTCCATACATATGTATTCCATCTGATCTTTGCATTGAAATTCCTGTAAGGGAATTGAGAATTCCTGTAAAATAATACAGAGGGTTGGAATTTTTTTATCCTGGCATGTAAAAGACTTAGGAGGATGCTTGGTAATGTCAGCAGCTGTTAATGCTGCAAAAGCTTAAGTACATTGGTCAGTTCAGTTGTACTCTGTTCTCCATGTCCTGTGATTGTGTGAGTGTATGGAGAAAGGAAATTACATGTGCTGTGTGCTTAACTAGAATCTTTAGTTTCTGCCTGTTCTGCAGAGAAATGTGAGACTGGCGTGGAAAGAGTGTAAGCATTGAAGTTCAGATCACTGGCCTGCAGCTGTTGGTCACTTAAACAAGAGTCCTTAATTTGGTGGGACTGTTCTTCGGAACATTGGGCTTTCAGGATGCGTTCTGTGGATGAGATTTACTAAATCTGCAAACTTTAAAAGGCGGAGTAGCTTTTCCAAGTTGCAGCCAGGACCAGCTCTTGAGGCCTGTCTGTTTCCCTGGGACTGTTTGCAGGTTATGGGGCCATGTAAAGCTTTCCATTTCTGCAGATAGATAAGAGCTTTTCCCTTCCTGTGTCTTTAAGTACAAACACCCTGTGCTGGCTATCGAGATAATCCCTGATGAATTGTCACAGCTCTGTTCCTGTGCTGGGAGCAGAACATGGTCTATTTCATCACTTACAAGTCCCAGCCAGCATGATGAAGCTATCTGACTTCTGCTTTCCAGCTCTTCCAAGGAAACTCTGAACCAATCTCACTCCTGTTTCCCAGATCTTCCCAGGAACCCATGTTCTGACCTTGCTGCTTATATGTCCTTCATAATGGAGGACTGCACAGCAGATTTTTTTTTTTTATTCTGGTTATTTTCAGTACCTTTAAGGCCCCTCTTTATGTCTGACACCTCCACAAAGAAGAGAAGAACCATACAGAAGTGGTGTTGAGCTTGCCAGCAGGGCTGAGGCCTAAGAGGAGTAGAACAGGAGCCTGCAGGCTGCTCTCCTTTGAACAGTTGGTCTGCTCTAGTCTCTTAGCTGAGGTCACTTTTCCCTGTGCTCTGTAGAGTGGCAAGGTCATACCTGCATTCCTGTGCAGAGGATGCTAAAGAACAATTAGCAGAAAGACAGACTGGTTTTGTTTGAGTTCTGCTGGTTGAAGAAAGCACAACAAACTTCTGCTAATAAACTCGGGTTCTTTCTGTTGCATCTCTTCATTCCTGTAGGTATGTAGAGTTCAACTTGGTTTATGACAGAGGGACAAAGTTTGGCCTCCTGACACCAGGATCAAGAATCGAAAGCATTCTTATGTCTCTGCCGCTGACTGCAAGGTAAGGGTGTAGTTATGTTGGGTTGCAGTAGGCACTGTTCTTAGTAAAATACTTCACAGGATTAAATCAAAGGTCTCTCCTGATCTCCAGTCTCTTAACAGTGGTGAGCTCATGCCTGATACAAGAAGTGCACAAGTACAGTTCTCTATTCTGCAAATTCAGATGCTTCTCTGTTACCAGTTGTGTGTGACAGAGATTTTCTGGCAACAAAATTTATGTGTTTTGTGCTTAGGTCCCCTTGATAGATTTCTTGTCCTCACTCCATGGGTTTTTGTTTTGTAGTCCTTAGAAACCATGAGAGCTTCTGTCAGGCCTGCCAAAAGTGTGGCAAGGAGCTCCACAGTTTAATTGTGTGTTGTATGAGAAAGTACCTCTTTGTTTTCTACTTGAACCTGATGACTTCACCTGACTTTCCACTGAGTAACATGATTTTCTTCCTGATCGTTTTCTCCATAACACTTTATTTTACAGGATTCTGGGGGGTTTCCATTGTCTGTTTTCCAGGCTGACAACTCTGGCTCTTTTTAGTCTTTTGTACAATTGCTGTTTCCTACTTTTGCCACTTTCTCTAGGCTTAAGTTTTCTGTGCCCTTTCTGAACTGGGAATAAGGAACAGACAATGTAAGCTATATATCTGTATACAAGGTGCAGGTTGTGCTGCTGACTCACAGTGGCATAGCAATGTTTTAATTCATTATTCTTGTCATAATCCTAATATTCTGTTTGCTGGTTTTCACTGCTGTTCAGCATTAAGGTGGCTTTTTCATAAAACTGTTAGGATGCCGAGGTCTTTTCTGGGCTATAAAATTTAACTCAATCTGTATGCAGCTTTTTTGTGTGTCCATCACATCAAGCAACAATGAATTTCACTCGCCATTTTATTGCTCAGTTGCTTGGCTAAATACTGTTTTTAACTGTCTTTTTAGGTTTCAACCCATCTTGCTTATGCTTGTGACGCTAGCAAATTTGGTCATTTATTTATTCTCACTTTCAAGTTGCTTTTGGGTATGCTGGCTAGTACAGAGCTTATCAGGAATTCCATAAAGTTCACTAGTGACCTTCCTCTGCTAGGAAAACTACCTGCTGCCTCGTGGCTGTGAAGGCAGTGCTGTTTTCACCATGTATTTTCATCCCACTGACAACACCTGATGTGTCCCTGACCTCGTGGTGTAGCATGTCCTATGTTTTGATTTGAATTTCTGGGATTGTCTGGGTTTGCTCTTTTTTATCAGTGTAAGTGGCTCGCTTCACAGCATGAATGGCTCATTCCTTGGGGAGAAAATGGAGGGAGGATGTACCCATCTCTCTGTGTCTGCTGAGGCTTTCCTTTCTCTGTTGTGCCTCTTTCAAATGCTTTTTCAATGAGAAAAAGGGATCTTTCACTGGTTTTGTTTTTTAAAACCAAGATTCAACAAAGACTTGTAAAGCTTCCAGTCCAGATTCTGGAATAATGTTTTGTGTCACTGTCAAAATTCTGTGGGTTCCTTTTTTTGTTCATCTTCCTTGTGATACTAGTGTGTCACAAGAGACTGTTAAAAGACTTCTGCAAATAAACCTGCATGCCTTGTGGGGAATGGGGCAGTGCTCTTTCCTTTTAACTTGTCCTTCCAGCTTTTTCAAAAGTTTGTAAGAAGATGAATCTAAAATTTCTCTCGTCTACCCTGGTGGCATTATTATTTGTTTGAACTTGTGATTTGTAACCATATCTGTCACCTCAGCCAAGAGTATCAACTATGTGTGTAGCTTTGCATCCTTAGAAAAGGCGACTCCAGTCCAAACACAGCCTGGTGCAGGAGAAGTGGGCTGTGTCTGAGTGAGTTTCCCTTCTCCCTGCAGGTGGGAGTACATGCACAACCCACCAGAGAGCTCCAAAGAAGCAGAAATCCTGGAGGTTCTGCGAAATCCCAAAGACTGGGTGCACTAACACGGATCATGAAGAAGATGGATTGCTTCCACTGAGCCATGCTGAGAGAACAGAATGTCTGCAAACCAGCCCATTCCAACTGCTGTTTGCTGTGTGGTGTTTCAGTGTGTCCATTTATACTCTTACCTCGTGCCTTAATTATGCTGTAGACTTGTTAGAACTTGCAAATGCGTGAAATCATTCTTTTAGATTGATGGGCTAACCTTGGCACCCCCTGTTGCTGTTGCCTTGTGAAGGACTGGTGAAGGCCTCACAGGTCTACTCTGCATGCTTTAGATGATTGCAAAATGGCAAACTACTGTGATGTGTTCAGGGAAATGAAAGCAGCGTCTGTGCCTAAATAGCACTGCTTACCCTTATAAAATGTTGGGATGCTTAAAAACCTTTTTTTACAGAATAAAGGGAATATTTGGTATTACATTAAACCTTAAACTATGCTTTCAGGAAGCTGTGAAAAAGGAGGTGCTTAATCACATGGTTTTTGATGATGTTGATTGTAGAGGGGGGGGAAATGGTTTAAGATGTGCTGCAGCAGCATAACTTGGCTGATGGGTATCTGAGAGAATGAGGGTTGAGGTCGCAGTGTTACCTCACGGGAATAAAAGGATGGCTGGCTGGTGGAGGAGAAAATCAGCGCTGAGGATCTGTGCTGCGATCACGACAGCAGGAAACTGCTGCTCGGGCCAGCTCCATTGCCAAGGAGGTTGACGGTGTAACCGGACACTGCTTTCCTCACGCTCCTGCCAGCTATGGACTGATTGTCCTGTATCTCAGCAGGAACTGAGTTGAGGACTCCATAGAGAAAAGCAAGGTGGGGGGCGAGAGTTGCAGTGCCCCCCACTCGAGGAAAAATGGACAGCTCCGTCTCCCCGTCGGGGAATCGAACCCCGGTCTCCCGCGTGACAGGCGGGGATACTAACCACTATACTAACGAGGAGTTGGATGTCCTAGCCTTGCCTTCCTGTTGTCCCGTGCTGTCACCTCAGCTGTCACAGGCTCCTGAGGTACGGGTGGCGCTGGCCTGGCCCCCGTACCTGGGCAGAGTGGGGCGAGACGCCGGCCCGGCTCGCACTCGGCTGTCCCTCCGTGACCGCCCAAGTCAAACTCCCTGTTGGGGGGTACCGAGTTCCTTTCCGTGTTACCCCTCCTCCCCTAAAACAAAATAAAGCCGCATTCTGCTAAGTCAGCGGTCTCCTCGTGTCCAAGTTGAAAAGGTTAAACTGGCCCGTACGGGGATCGAACCCGCGACCTTGGCGTTATTAGCACCACGCTCTAACCAACTGAGCTAACCGGCCAATCTGCTGTACAGCCCCTGAGTACAAGAACGCGAAGGTTCTGTTCTCAGGGACATGCCGTGAGTATGCCCACTGCCGATGGCTCTGCAGCACCGCCATCCCTCTTCCTAGACACCGCCTCGGCCAGGTGTTCCACGGAGCCGTGGCAGAACAGCAAGGGCGCTGACCGGGCTGACAAGCATTCCTAAAATCTTGAGACTTTCACACCTTTCGGTTTTCTCTGCTTGCTCCCCTCTGCGGTGCCCGGGCGGCGATTACCGGCGGCTCGGTACGAGGTGCTGCGACACAGGAACGGGAACCCTTCTCCCGGTGATGGGTCATTTGGATCAGTTGTGAAATCAAGGCATTGGTTAGAAAAGTGCAGAAAATATTTCAGAACAAAAGACCTCTGAGTCAGTGAAAAAGTTGTAGAGGAAGAGAACGCCATCAAACTCCCAGCCCTTCTTTTCACACACCGTCAGTACGAGTGCTGAATTGAGACCCTCTCCTTTGTTTCATTTGCCACTAACACGACCTATCAATAAACACAGCAAGAAAAAAACAGACTGGGAAACCAAAAATAAGGTAATATCTGCAGAGAGAAGCATATATAAACGTGTCATGACAATACAAGAGCTTCCTCAAACCCAGGCGACATTCCTGCACTCTGCAGGAAAAGATCCCTCAGCTGCCACCAAAGCAATGACCGATACACGGTGTGAGGCAGCGGTCACAGATCGTGTGTAAGAAAATCTGGAGTAAGGAAGGAAAAGGAGACATCTGATTGAAAAAAAGGGCAGAAAAACCCAGGAGGGCATGAAGAAGAAAGAAGCAGAAAACCCCACAATAAGGTTTTCTTTTAGAATAAAAACTTCTAAATTGAAAAGGCATTATTCACCTTTAGATCAGAGCAGTCCAAACATGCTGGGCCTTAAAAAAAAAGTGAGCAGTCCATAAAAAAATAATTATGTGATTAGCTGCAGAACTGGATGAATCTGCAAAAAGTCAAATACCTAAAAGAGTTCCTTAAGCAGCAGCACTCAATCACTAACACTGTGGGACTCCCAGACTGTAGGTTTTCCTCCATCAGAGACCACAGTCCTCAGAAAGCTGATCAAAAATTTTTAGGAAACAGGATGGAAGCAATAGAATCACTCCAGAGGCGAGATGAAGGGTGCCTGTTGTAAGCGGAATATGGATTTTAAATTCCATCTCATGCTTTCTCAAAAACACACTTCTAATGGGTTTTGTTAGAATTCCAAGCTCAAGAAGCATCATGACAATGACAACAGAGAGGAGGCTGTAAGGTCACTTTGTGTTTCTGCTGTTGTGAGTAGAAATCATCTCACCGTAAAATAATTTCAGAGCCACTGGGATAAGACATTTTCCAGAGCAGGAGATTGCTCAGTAAAGAAAGAACAAACAACTCTGAATTTGTGTGCCAGGAGCCAGAAGCTACAATACAACTGCAATGAAACGTGGTGTCTTTCTGCAAGAGAAGGGATTGCAGCCCTAACTCGTGTTATTACCAACACTAATCCTTTTTTGTAAGGTTATCCCTAATTTATTGATCACTCAAGTCCTTTAAAATACCGTTTTCTAAGAAAATGATGAAGGAACTATTTCACTATTTTAAAAACGCAAGAAGCACAGTTTGTTTTGCTCCTATAATATAGAGCTATTGTGTCATTAGAGTTCAAAATACATTTCCAAATACATTTCCCAGTCTTTCAGGATAAGAAGTATGCCTGGGGAGAGGTTTACATTATTTTTTCTTTCTGGAATAAGTAATTGTCTTGTCAACTGTTGCATCAGGAATGTACAGATGAAAGATGGTGAAACTTTGATGGCAGATGTCTGTCTAAACGCAATTCTTAGAACTAAATGTTTGAAACACGTGTTTCCTTTTCCCTTCCCCAATGAGTCAAATTTGATACTTTCAACATCCTTCCTTTCCCAGGAAAAACAACTAGTTCCAAGGAAACCTAAATTTGTAATATCACATAAGCAGAACTAATCCCAGAATTAGAAAGTAAAGATAAGATGACATTTACTTTCCTCCTCTTAATTATGGTACATTGCGGGTAAGCGATCATGTTAATAAAATTAATTTTTGAACTCTTCTACCATATAATGGATTTAATTAGCTTTCTAATCAATTGTTTTTAATCAATCATACGCAGTGTACTACTCACAAACAGTGTGATTCTCCACTTTAACCAGCAAGCTGCAAAGTTTTATTTTAAAGACTGCTGTAGTTAGAATAGATTGCGAAAACCACTGAAACTTCTTAAGTTTTGCTAAAATAACCGTGATGAGCTTTAGTGAACAAAGCCTGGGGGAGAGAGGTATTGCTGAAAACTGGACACCTGGAATGCAGAATTCATAGCCTCCTAGGACATGATGCAGGAACCAAAAGTTAAAGAAGAAATCAAGAAAGACAACGCAGCGTTTGGACTGGAAACGCCTTATCAGCGAAAAAGATAGCAAAAAGACTGAAAATGGGCACCATGAGAAATCAATAACCAACAGGATATAGAATACTGCTTAAGAACGATATAGTTTATAACCAATGGACGTTAATTTATTGGCTTGATAAAAGTGTATAAATAAGTGAAAAGTCTTGAAAGTGGCCCTGCATCTAGGCAGAGCTATGCCCATGCAGGCCGGCGCTGTGAATAAAGCAATGAATAAAAATTTTAAAGAACAAAAAACTACTTTCTAGTACCAAAAACATAGTGTTTGATTCATCCCGGAGATTTCAGCGACAGGGGGAACAAAATGACGCATGTACACGGCAGAAACCGATTAGAAATGTGCCTTCAAAACGCCAGCTGCTGGTCACAGCTTTCAAATTGCTCCTGATCTCCCCCAGACTCTGTACCGCTACAGAAAATCGTATTTCAAATTGTTATCACCCCACAACTCCCCTCCTTGTTACTTTATGGGAAACCGATTCCACAGTGCCAACTTTGCTGCCTTTTCCGCAAGGAAAACCCAACTACGCTGGGGGGTCTATCTGAAAGTTCGGAATGTAAACCAGCCAGCAAACCACGCCTCTCATAAATTACCAGATGGCAGACAACAGGTCGATGGATTTGGGGGCCAGGGGGTGGGTTTCCCACTCAGCCACACCCTTCAAATCCGCTCCGTGAGGCGAGACTCACCGTCAAACTCGCGTTCAAGCTCAGAGCAGGCGCAGGAGGTCGCGGGTTGCAGGTAGGTAGGAGAGGTTTGGTGGGGTGTCCCTCCTCTGTCGGGCACAGCAGTGCGGGCAGCTCCCTGAGGGAGCCGAGCCCCCGCCATTGCCCTCAGGCGCTGCCCGCCTTGGGGGCGGCCGCCGGCCGGGCAGCCCGCAGCGCGCTCCTCGTTAGTATAGTGGTGAGTATCCCCGCCTGTCACGCGGGAGACCGGGGTTCGATTCCCCGACGGGGAGGCGGCCTTGCCGTTTTGCCGTCACCGCTTTTATTACTCACCGGCGAAATTCCCACTGCTTCCCTTACCAGCGGGAAGATAGCTGGAGGGGTGCGGCGGAGCAGGGAGGTGGCGTCCGCGGCGGTGGCGCCGGGCGTTGGGCGGCCGTGATCGTATAGTGGTCAGTACTCTGCGTTGTGGTCGCAGCAACCTCGGTTCGAATCCGAGTCACGGCAGAATTTCTTTTTTTTTATTTTTTGGTTTTGTTTTCCCCCTCTTTCTGCCGCCGTCGCTGTCTACGAGCGCTTTAGCCGGGACGGGGCGAGGTGACTTTGCTCCTCCCGGTCCCGGCTGCGGGGTGGGTCCGCTCGGGACCCGTCCGTGGGCGGGAGTGGTTTGCGACCGAGAACGCTAAAACGGCAAATAAAAAATAAACGCAAAAAACGCCCCTCCACCTCCCAAAGAACCCCCACCTCGCAAAAAGCTCACTGGCCCGTACGGGGATCGAACCCGCGACCTTGGCGTTATTAGCACCACGCTCTAACCAACTGAGCTAACCGGCCGGCCGTGCGCGCGCCCCCGTGGGGTGGATGCACAGCCTATCACGTGCTTCGGCCCGCCCCCGCGCGCGCGGCCTGGGCGGGCGCTGGCGGCCCCGCGCGCCACTCCCGGCGCCCCTCAGCGGGGGCCGGGAAAACACCGGAGGGAAACGCTGGAAAAGGGCAGGGGGCGGAGCCGCCGCCCGGGCGGGGAAACACGGGAAACCAAAAGAGCCGCACATCCGGTAGTCGTGGCCGAGTGGTTAAGGCGATGGACTAGAAATCCATTGGGGTCTCCCCGCGCAGGTTCGAATCCTGCCGACTACGAGGGGTTTCTTTTCATTCCTTCTGAACGCTCCTCTCTGCGGTATCCCAAATCCGCTCGCTGTTTGCTTTTTTTTTTTTTTTTTTTTTTTTTTTTTTTTTTTTTTTTTTTTTT
>CM031857.1:20955091-20988456 GCA_018697195.1 Certhia americana
GGAGGGAATGTGGAGTCACTCCCCGAGAGCCCCAGCTGGGAGCAGGGACGGGGAGCCGGCGGGAGCGCTCCCGCTCTTTTGGGCAGGGCGAGGCAGGGGTGCCGCGGCCCGCCCGGCGCCGTGGCTTAGCTGGTTAAAGCGCCTGTCTAGTAAACAGGAGATCCTGGGTTCGAATCCCAGCGGTGCCTGGCCTTCCCCCGCGGGTTTATTTTGGGAGACCCAACGCTGTCCCCTGGCCGGGTTTCTTCCCGCTCCTCCCGTGCCCGCAGCAGCGCAGCGCGGTCCGACTGGCTCGTGTCTGTCTGGGTAGCGGGATAAGCTGGGCAGGGCGCCGATCTTTTTCATTATTTGCCCCGCAGAGACTGAGGAGTTCCCCTGTACTCAGCTGACGCCTTTTCGCGGGGCGTCCTCTAGCGCTGACTGGGGTCTCCCCCCGTGTGGTTTCGTGCAGGAAATCGGGAGAGCACCGCCCTTCACAGGTCAAGCCTGGGCACCGCCCTTCCTTCAGCCTCTCGCTTCCTCACGTCCGGCTGGACGCCGTCCCCGCCCAGGAAATGGCCCCGGCTGATCAAATCGGAACCCCGGCAGCTACGGCTTTTACCCGGCGCTGTAGGCGGTCACGGCAAGGTGTGGGCGCCTCCAAAATGGAAGGGTTCGCTTCCCGTTCTGCTGATCGGCCCAAGGAGTGCGGGATGAGCCGCACCAGCAGCCCCCAAAACGGAGGGGGGGCCAAAAAAAGACAGGTGTGGCCCGTACGGGGATCGAACCCGCGACCTTGGCGTTATTAGCACCACGCTCTAACCAACTGAGCTAACCGGCCTGGCCGCCCATGGTTTCACCAGTGTTTTACATCTCGGACTGCAGCCAGGGCGGTGCTGACCCCGACCCGCGCAGCCGCTGCAGCTCTGCCCCCATCCGCGACGGCATCGCCTGCACCGAACGCAAATGCGCGGGCACCACGTCCCTCCTCCGCCACCCACGTCTGGGGGGTCCACTCATCAAAACTGTATGGGGCACAGAGAGAAAATTTAAAAAAAAAACCAAACAAGAATGTCAGGAGTGGGATTCGAACCCACGCCTCCAGGGGAGACTGCGACCTGAACGCAGCGCCTTAGACCGCTCGGCCATCCTGACTGCTGGGAAAAACGTTCTAGCCGGCCCAATTCGGTTCCGCCGCATCCCGGAGTGTCCCCGAGTTACTGTGCCTGGTGGAATCAGTGTGCCCTGTTCGTGACACCCGAGCTGACAGCGGGACAGCGGCAGAGCGCTGCCAGGGCAACACGGCACCCAGCTGCCCCTTACAGCCTCCAGGCACCGTGTAACCACCCTTAGTACCACACCCTCCACAAGAAACCAAGGATTTTTGGGCTGCAAAGACCTGCTTACGTTAGAGCAGTCCAGAGACCTGACGAACATTAGAGATAGAGTTTTGCTCAGTTCCCTAGATAACTGTGCAAACTGAAGTCACTTATGATTCCTTTAAAATAATTTGACTTTGAATACCAAAACCACACGTTCACATCACTTTGAAGCAGAAATTTGCCAGTTCATTAGCTGGCAGCTAAAGGTAGGTGCTAGACCTTCAACTTCAGAATTTCCTAAAAATTAATACTGAGAAAAAAATCCCCACAACAATTAGGAACTCAGGTTCTGTTTCATAGAAACATATCAGAGTCCCTGCTTCAGTAAGTATTTTGAGCAGGATGTAAAAAGACCTCCTTAGGAACAAAGGAGAAAGTGAGGTATTCTTCTAAGTCTTTCCTTAATTTTGTTACTTAAAATGCTAAAATACAGTGTTCTTATAGAATCTTGCTCAAATTTTTTTTTATTTCTTCACCCCCACACCTCACCATGCAACCTCTGAACTTCCCTACCTCATCTTTATCTCCCTTGTTCTTGTCTCACTTATGCCTGTGCATCTCCTGTCCTGAAAAGGAAAGTTTTCTAACTCAAAAGCATTCACAGAAAACCAAGAACCATTTTTGTTTTAAAACAATAGTTTAAAGCTTTATTGACCTTGGATACGTGAACAATATTGAAATTAGTTATTGAAGTTGATAACTTTCCAGAACAGTTACAAAAGTGTACAAAAGTGTAGTTGATTGTTCAAAATAAATGACCACCTCAAAGCAGAAGTCTTATGTTGAAATCTGCACAGTTACCTGTAGGTATAACTTACTTTCTTTTGTGTAGTGTAAACAATAATTAGATGCCAAAGAGAATTTTGAGGTCATCGAGAGTGAGCTTAGTGAAGGCCTCTCCTTTGCCTGACAGAACCTGCTGGGCAAGACCTTTCTTCCTCTTCTGGAGCTGCAGGATCTTTTCTTCTACTGTTCCTTCACAGACAAACCTAAAACAAAAATAAAATTTAAAAAAGACAAACCAAAACAATGCTCCAAAAAAAGTGCTGGTGTTATAGAAACACTTCGCCAGTAAATTTCGAAAGATTCATCTTGCTTAGGAATTAGTAATTAGCCAATTACGTGACTGACAAAATGCTTTTCCTACTAATTTGTCTCAGAGAGAGAACAGAAACCAGCTGTCCTCATATCTAACCATGGTAACATTTCAAATACGAGTCTGATGCACTTCAGGTCTCAACTTTGGCCATCTGAAGTAACTAATTTTGTGACAAAATCCTATTATTAGTGCTTGATTAACTGATGGCACCTATTATACAAAAAACATTGTACCCAAAATAACATTTTAGATTCCAATCTTTGAATGTGCTGTGGACTTATAATAACCAAGTCAATCTTTCAGTACTTAGTTATAGACGCTTCTTCTAAAAGTCAGCTTTGCCACTTATTACAAGTGCTTTATGTGTTTTTTATTAGTGATACTAGAAAGGTTCAGGCTTAGGGATCACAGTGAAAACATCTCCAGTCAATTAAGAGAGATGGTTTGGCACCCAAACTGTTCTCAGGAATGAATAGGACATTCCCAGTAATCCACAGGCTGAAAAAAAAGAAATCCCTGTTAGCTGTCAGGACAGCAACATGTGTGCAAGTGCCACACGGAACACACAAAAACATTTTTATCTCAGTGCCCAAACCTCAGTGCCAGACCTTGTGTCTAGCTCTAAGTAGAGAAACCAAGGTGTTGTCTCACTGACTAAAGCCAGCCAGTACATAAGCAGCAGCTCCTCATTCTGCCAAGTAAATTGCTGACCTGTGTATCACGACATCCTTCTGCTGCCCCACTCGGTAAATGCGGTCACATGCCTGGTCCTCCAGAGCAGGATTCCTACAAGGTAATTAAAAAAAAAAAGTTGCCTCATTTGCCTGCCTCCAGGGACTTCTATTTTCTTCCTCTGTAGAACTAAAACTTCCTTTGTCTGGGTTCCACACAAAGCCAACTGCATGACTGAGACCACTGGTCCATTTAATCCCAAGTCCAGCCAACAGCTGCTACTCAGAGAAAGCTGAGTAGGTGGTGAGGAAAGAGAGTGAAGCACAAAGGCAAGCCCCCAGGGAAAGAGGCCATCACTCAGGAATATTTACTTAAGAGATGGCTCCATCTGACAACAGTACAGGAAATATTTGTTGGTGTAACTTCCATATTGTAGAAGCATCTCCTTAATGTTATTTACTACTCACCAGCTGGTTTTGTATGAGGCACATTAGTTAGCTTTGTTAACGCTTAGTTTAAAAAACCCACAACTCTCACTTTGATGAGACAACACAAGTATCAGGAGCTTGCACAGACTCTTTGCATACGTAAAACCCAAAGGTACTCTAGCTGTGCCCAGTTACTAACTGTCAACACCACTGACTTGTTTCAAGCCAAACTGCCTGTAAGCATTACTGCACCATTTCCATTACTACAAGAAATTAAGCCAGGGACTGACTGTCAAGTCCCCGGTAGCCTTTTGTGATACAGAGCTGCATAGCTGCTTCTTTGGATTGCTGTTATATTCCTCTATTTTTTCTTGCCCCTACAGAACTGCTTCAGGGCAGTGAGCACTGAATTGACAAATCAGTATCTTGGATGAAGGCCATAGTAAAATCACTTTTCCACAACTAACCACTAACCCCTACTATAAGCTAAACACCTCCCTCCTGACCCCGTTGCATCAGACATCAAAATACATGCAGTGAGAAAGCAAGCAGCATGCCCTACATATCCTTCCAGATGGAATTTATATTTCCCTTTACCAGTGCATGTCAAGGAGAAAGAGATGGTTTCCTCCAGTCAAGTTCAAGCCAATGCCTCCAGCCAGCAACGAGACCAACATTACCTTCAAAAGCCAAAAAGAGCATTAAGGAACTCATTCACAGTCACAATGTCAGATATCACAGCTGCACGTAGCAGTGCTAGGGACTGTTTCCCTGCCCTGAAAGCATACCTGAGGCCCTTTGGGATTGTTATTGAACTCATCCACCACATCCATCCTCTGTTTGGGATTGACAGAGCCATCCACTGTGGCATACTTCAGCCCCAGGCGCCGCAGGTGCACTGCCACAACTTTGAGCATGCTCGTCCACTGAGAGACAACCACGCTGGAGAGAGAACAGGGAGTTCACAGCCAGCTCTCTCTGTACTGGAACAGTTTGGTCATTGCAGTGTCTCACCCAAGGGGTGGCAACAATTCAGGCACCCTTTCCCACTGCAAACTGGAGCCAATTTTATTCACAATTCAGAAATAGAGGTGTAGTGCTAGAACTTGCTGTGGAAGGCTAATACTCAATAAAGGTCACATAAATTAAGTCTATAACTTTCACCTCTATTTTTGGATTTTACATTTCTACCTCCCAATCATAAACCTGAGTCACAAGACAGCTTTTTCTGCAAAACACAAAAATCAATAGCAACATCAAATTTAGACTCACTATAGCCTCTCACTTCCCAGTTTCTTGGACTAAACAGTTTGTGAGGCAGTAATTTGTTTGATAATTTCTTGAAAAGGAACAAAAGCAATGTAGGTGCTCCCATTGTTATGATGGGAATGCTTTTTAGAAAAGACTGGAAAAAAGCTTTGTATAAATCCTCTGATCAATGCATCCCTTCATCTCTAACAGGTTCAGTTTTAACCTCTCCTTTAGTCCTCCACTTTTTTGGGGTTGTGGGGTGGGTAAATACTTCTCATCACAACCATTTTACTCCCAATCCTATTTCTGGAGAATAGTCTCCCTGGCCCTCAAGGCCTGAGATTTCTCATACTTACTTGTATCTTAAACTCCCCTCTTTTGTCCTAGACTTTTTTTTCTCAACGCTTGCATTCAACTACTGCAGTACTGTCACCATTTTACCATGCCATGAGTTTTCAATTATTTTAAGCTATTTCTGCTGTTGTCAAGAAACAGCCTGCTTCTCTCAATCACTATGATTAAAGAAATGGACATGCTTGCTAACCTTTTCTGAGGCTCTGAGTGACTCTGAATAGTTTTCAATTCAGCCAAGAGTTGAGCTATCTGCAGGAAAAAAAAAATCCAAAACATTAGTCTGCTTGCTCTCATAATCCAGCTCATGCTTGATAGTAAAAGTAGAAAGCAATCAGAATGGCTTTTCAACTGGAATTTCTTCTGTGCTTACAGTTTGAAGAGATTTTAATAGTCATGGGTAAGAACAATCCCACCACAGAAAACAGGGCCAGGAAATCAAATCATACAAGCCTGTCTTACAGATTCCATCTTTCCTGTAAGAAGTTACTGCAACCTCTCCTCTTGTTGTCATCCCTTTTTTCCCAAGCTCATTACAAGCTGGTCTCACATGCAAGCTCTTCTGAGCTTCTGGGAACCCACTGCTTAAGACTTTCACTTACAGTTCTTCAGCAGTCACATTCTCACAGCTTTACTAGAAGTACTCCTTAACATGTGAGAAGTTGGAGCCTTCCCAGAAGGGGTTCAGCAGGCTATCAAAGTACTCATCTGATTTCATCTCAGTTGGCAACTTAGCCTGATGGTAATTGCAATTACCAAGTTGTGACAATTCATGAGCCATTTAAGAGGCAAAGTACTGAAATCCAAGCTCCTCAAGGAAGGTAAGAATGCCACAACCAGAATACCTTGGTGCTCTCCCTGGTGATGTCAAAGAGATCTGTTTGAAAAGCTGTGCCATTGAGGTAGACTGTTGATTTATCATCAGGAGTCTGGAGCTCAGACAGTGCCAAAGCACCAAGCTGTTCCTCAATGGAGAGCGTAAGGCCCTCGCTGTTCAAGTTAACTTGATCCAGAGCCTGTGGGAAGAAAGCAATATAATAAGGGACCACAGTCAAGTCTGAGATCAAATTTAGTACTGATCCAGCCATCATAGTATCTACTGAAGACACTGGGTTTGCAAGATGCTATGTAATATGAAGACAGAACAATTAAGAAGCACTGCAAGTCCCTTTGGACCTTTATTCTGTCCCAAAAAGGGCTTTCCCATGGAAAGCATGGGAGCCAAGCCATTTCCTGTGGTCCAGTCTCCTCAGACCACCCCCACCACCCTCCCCCCAGCATTTAACAACTGCAGGATTACAGAGGTTAGAACATAAATGCCTAATAGGTGTTCCCCTAATAGCTGAACTTTCTCTACAGCTGCTATATATATACACATATATGTAGTTCAGAGCCAAGAACTGAAAGATTAGTCTGCTTCATGCAAGGCAGCCTCAAAGCACTGACAAAGCTCTCCAACACACAAGCCCTTGAAACAGGCTACACTTGTGCATTTTCCAAGGCAAGGCTAAGACTTCTTTACCATTAAAATTCTAGTTCCCTTTTTATCTGAATAAAGGTATTTCCAAAGACAGAGCTACCTGTATAAGTCATGCTTGGGAACTCTTCAGTAGAAGGTAAGCCCATCTAAAACATCTTGGGCTTTAAAATACAGAGTCCTAAAATTGACTCTGTTCATGCTCTCATAGCTAGGAGAAACAAAGGCATTACCAAGTTTGCTAAGTTGCATAAACAGTTAAAAAACCCCCACAAAACCCCCCACACCACTACAATGCAATTACCACTTTCAGTAAGGAGAGATGGCAGCAGCACTGACGGAGCCTCAAGAGCATTGACAAGACATGGACAGTACTTGAGACCTGGGATGCACTTTGTGAGCCCGGTAAAAATTCCTTTTGACTGACTCCAAACTCTTGTGCAACTGTCAAGAAAGGAAGACAACATCAAGAGCACTTGGAGGCATTTCCAAGCACTGCCCATCCACCTTCAGGAGGAGATGCATGAAGAGGAGTTAAGAATGAACAGGCAAGTAAATACAGGATTTAACAGAGGAACCCATCAACCCCCACTTTAATTAAAAAAAGAAAAAAGGCAACAACACAGGTCAGAGTATGATATACCATCCACTAATGCTGACATATGTTATCCCAGCAACTGGAACTTTATTTCAAAGGAAATTTTAGACCTGGAAGGGTTAAGAGATTTTCCCAGAGCCACAACAATGACAACTCATTTTTAAAATACTAAGGTGTAAATCTTTGTAATGTGAGGGGAGCATTTTCCAAAGAATTTCTAAGTCCTGACCCCAGGTCTGTTCTCCCTTCTGAATTGTGCACTTCAGAGCCACTTCTGCAAATATTTTCTGGGGAGGGCATGCTCAAACCTTTCTCAAAGGGGTTACTGCCATCATACTCTCTGCCTTCATTCTTCTGCTCTTGTCTCTTTAGGTAGGATTGTAGAGTTGACCTGTAAAAACAAGACAAAGACACTGGGATTCACAGCTAGAAAAAAGGCAAGAGGGACCTGAGCCTAGCAAGCTGATGCATTAAGATAAGGAAGGTTTTATTAATCATTTAGTCACAAAACAATCACAAAAAATAAAAAACAAACAAACCTGGTTTTATTAACTTAAGTATGATTAAACCAAAGATGCCTTTTGGAAATCACAAGAGAAAGCAAGTCTGCTTTTTGAGTATGAAAACACCTTTAAATGTCTATTTAAAAGGAAGAAAAATTCTTTACAGTGAGACTGCTGAAAGAGCCTAGGAGAACACAACATGATGCTGGCTTGCATTACAGCTATCTGAAGAGGCCAGCATGATTTCTAATTGCACAAGAATCACAGAGCAAAGATAATTACCTCCTTTACAGTTGCTCACACAACATCATTTAAGAACTACTTGTTGCTATTCCAAGTCTTTGGAATTTCACTTGAAATCAGTGAGATTAAGGCTAGAATACAAAGCTCATATGAGGCATGAATATATGGGAGAAAAGAAATTGATTAGTTCTGCCTACTACCTGAACAAACAATATATTTTCAAACACACTAGACAGATAAATCAGATGGGGAAAAAATTAACAGGAGTTTGTCCCAAAGCTCATCTGAAGTGAATTTCTCTTATTTTCACATCAATAAGAAATAAACCCACAAATACCATATATCTCTACCCACATTCAAATACCTGGATCTTGCAAAGAGCACATTGTACACAGATTGCTCCTCTGCTGTTAGTTTTAACTGATGCAACTGCATGCTACGCTGGGGCAGAGACACCTGAAGTGAAAATTCACAGGATCAGACATATGTAGTGCAACAGTTTTAGAGAGCATCACAAACACCAGCAATCCAAGATTTAACACAGTACTCTAAGTCTCAGAAGATAACTGTTAATACATATGGCTTAGTGAACAAATAGGTATGTTATGACACAACACAGACACTCACAGAACTCCAAGGAGCCTGGTTAACACTCATGATAAAATCTTTATTCCAGCTCATCCAATAACAAGAGGCATGAGCTACTATGTATGAACTGCTCAACAACTACCACAGAGGGATGTTTATACATTTTGTGTTGTCAAAGTAGCTTATTTCCCCATTCAAAATCAGACAGTACACCAAAACTACACCTTTTAAAGGCTTAAGACACACCTATGACCTAATACTCCACTCAACAGACCGTTTGGAAAAAGCAATGCAGAAAGCCAATGTTCCAGCACAGACCAGGGCCATTTGACATGTGGCAGCTTGGGTTCTCAGAGATCTAGGCTAGTCCAGTGATCTAGATTAACTTTACATTAAGTGGCCATCAACGTGCAATTACTTGGCATATTTTTGTCTGCATATGATTTATAACTGAAAGGTTTCATTATTCTCTTTAATTCTGCTTTCTGGGTAAGCAACCAAAGCATCCCACAGGCATTTGCTTCTCTTGCTCAAGAGACTGCAGCATGTAGGAAACCCCACCCATTAAGAAATTTATGCATGAAAATAACCAACTGTCTGCTGCAAGGAAAGCAATGGAATGATGGTATAGTTTTGGAGGGTGAAATTCTTACCAGGGGCTTGCCAGCTGAATCCAGCTGGTCCTTAGTTCTCTGCAGTAAGAGGCTCCTGGTTAAGAGGCTTAGCCTCTCCGCTCCCTTCCTTGTGTTGTTATCTACCTGGTACTTCCACACTTTGTATTCATCAAAAGGAGAGCAACGTAGAAACCTGTGATGGCAAGGAAGGAGACTTCATACCGAGGGATGATGATTTCTTCACTTACTCTGGAGTGACCAGAACCAAATTCCTTGCTACTCCTTGCTACCAAAACAAACCATTTCCAAATGCCATAACTGCATGAGCAAGGAGCAGTAAAACATTTCCAGTGTAATGATGGTGATAGCTTGTTTGCTTAGATATCCTACCATCACTAATACTGTAAGCACCTCTTTCTGATTATGTACTCATCACTTCCTCCTAGCCCATTCTGTTTCAAGCACCACCAGCAAAGAAAGTACATCAAGATGCAGAGGCATTTGCCAAAAAGCATATTCATCTGTTATTTCAAAACAGCAAACTTCTTGCTTGACAATTAATTCGAATTATCCAGAACTAATTTCAAATGCAAGTTTTCTCTGGTTCTCCAACACCATTTGTAACCTTTCTCCCTCAGCAATGAGGAGCACCTGTATATCATTGTTCAGAGAATCCAAAGTTTTCACCCTTTCCTTCAATGCCCTTGTAGCACAACACTCCAAGAAGGTCCTCCCAGGCTGCCCTGGTAACAACAGGGATTAACACATAAAACCTCTGTTCATTAAAATTGGTTTTGTGCCTAGTCATCCTGAAGACAAAGGAGATCCAAGAAAATTTCCCCTTTGTTCTCCATGGAAAAGCTGCATGAAACAGCAGACACACAGTCAGCCTTGTGCAATGCCTCAACCACAGCCTCTGCAATCCAGTGCTAAACATTAACATAACTAATCCTACTACTCCACGTATCTTAGAGACATCTCAAATTTAGAAACAACTTCAGCACTTTATCAGAGAAGAATCAGAGGACTGGACCCCTGTCCATGTGGTCCCATGCAGCCAGCTCACCTCAGGAGAGAGTACATGTCCAGCAAGTTGTTCTGTATCGGCGTCCCAGTGACAGCCCATCTGGCACTGGCTCTCAATTTGCACACAGCTATAGAGGTTTGAACCCGTGGGTTTTTAATGTTGTGAGCTTCATCCAATATAATTCGAGCCCAAGCTACCCTGAGCAGAGGGGAACAGGGAGATGATCCACTCTGAAAGAAAAAGCAGACTATAATCTGAAGCAAAACCTAGGTTCTCCAAGGAACCACAAGCAAACCCCTTTTTTCAGCAAGAAGTCTTTTTCTCATGTTAGCAGCAGTTTGTGCTCTTACTGTCATGTAAAAAATGATCTCCAAAAATCATCTCTGTAAAGCTTCCACATTTAAAGTTTATAAGCCAAAAGCTAACTTATTTGTCTGATCTCAGTAACAATTTCTTGTATTTTGTTCATTTTCTTGCTTTTAACATTTTATCCTATAATGTTCCTGCTTAAAGAGGTATTTCATATCAGTAAAGTTTTGCTATGCTGAGATGAAGGACCACATATAATTATTCTGACCTCTCAAAACTTTATGGATGCTACCTAGAAGCTTCAGGAAATTACAAGTCCTGTTTTCTTCAAGAGCTACATCTAGAGGTGCGCACAAAGGTAGGAGACAGCAAGGGAATTCCTCTACACTGTGTAGTCATTTCAGTCAGCCCTCAGCAGCCACATAATTATTTTCATAGCCCAGCTGCTGTTTCTTCAAGGCAGCATAGAAACTGCCTCAGTCTCAGTTCAGACTGACCCAGAGCCTGAGCACAACAGGTTTCTGGTAGTTTTGAGTGACACTAGGTGCTTCAAGCAACAAAGAACATCAAATGGGAGATTCTACTTCTCCTTCACCTCAAAAGGAGAACGAGATTCACTGTTTCATTCTTAAAATTACTTCTTAAGACATTTCAACTCTATTCAGCACAGCATATTCTATAATTCTACAGAACAGATATATTGTGAATACATCTGTTCTTGCTGCACTTCACAGCACTTTCTCTCATCACTTTGCTTTTACAAAACTAATCAACAGGGGCTTATGAAAAAACAAAAATCAAGCTGCTGCTCACTGTAGCACATATAAGGTGCTACTTGAAACAATAATGGTTTGCAACACCTCAGAACAAAACCTTAAGGCAATTCCCTGTTGACATTATGGCTTCTCACCCTCACATCATGGTCCTGAGCAGGGACTTCCCCCTCCTCTTTGATTGTGGGAACCTCCTTGGAGAGAAGGCTGTAGGTTGTGACAACAACATCATAACCAGAAAGCCTGAATGAAGAGAAAGTAGTAATCAGGAGCAAGAACAAATAAAGAGTTCATTTTGCAAGAGAGACTAAATGCATGCTGAAGAATGCATTTAAGAACAACACAGTGCTATAGGAGCTGAAATGCTGAGTTTTACAGAAAACTGAACTTCATTGCAGTCAAACAGAAAAGATGCATCATCCCCATTTTATGGATACTGGAAGTAGACACATCAAGCTCAAGATGACAGTAAAAGCCCATTGATCAGAATGTACACCACATGGCATGAGCCCTACTGAGAGCCTGGCACTCAGGAATACTGCTCAGCATGGCCTGAAGAGGTCTAGCAAGCACACTGATCTATACGTACAGCTAATAAAAAAATACAACTATAAGCATGGAAAAAACTGACACTGACAATCTTTGCAAACAAGATATATTTTAGAGAATAAATACCTTTTTTTTTTTGCTATGAGAAGCAGCAACAGCCTCTACCAGAACCACTGAGCATGGGTACAGGCCATAAATGTTTTACTAAATACACCTTGACAGCACAAATCAGCCTGACTTTCTGGACCTTCCACATTTCAATACATCAAGTTATCCCATCATTCTACATCCACTGAATTTCAACTATGATAAACACAATCCCTTGCTACATAGTATTTTGCTTTTCTTGGTCATATTTATGGTTTAGCACTTACACTTCTGCATGCTTATCTCGATTTGGCCCATGGTACAAACAGACCCTCAGTTTGCCAAAGGCCACACGTCTCTCAATCTCTTTCTTCCAGTGATGGATCAAGGATGCAGGACAAATGACTAAAGTACCATGGGAAGGGATAACAGTGAAGTCTAAAAGAAAACATAGCAGACAGGTTTCAATATCTTCATTCGTTTCAATTAGACTAGAACAAAGACAGAATTTTTGGAAATTCACAATTCAGAAGAGTGTCCAACCAGTTCCATGTGAGACTGTGGACAGAGAAGCAATATGCTTTAAAAAAGCACTAATATCCACAGTGTCTGTGGACAAGATAAAAGTAATCTTTGGGGGAGTGTTGGAAAGGAAAAAGATCAGTCACAGGGATGTGAATAGTAGCTATTTTAAGTCCTTATGAAAACTATGCAAATGTTTAAAAAACTATGAAACCTTTTGCAAACCCAGCATATACTGGCTTTAACTATTTCAGGAAAACAATAAACATCTCCCCCACCAAACAATATAAAGTAATGAGTTGCAAAATCCTACACATCCAATGGAAGAAAAAAATTACCCTGATCAAGAGAAAGGCCATGCAATTTAGCCAAATGAAAGTTTCCTGCAGAAGGAAAGTGAGCACAGACAGAGTGTGTTGTTCTACAACCCATTACCCTACAATGCTTTGGGAATTTCAGATGGCACTTCATCATAATGTACGTGCTGTAGGATGGAAACAGTACTGTACCATTTTTGGATAGCCATATTTCTAATGTCTCCTTTCTTTTCTCTGTCTTCAGCTGCTTCTGGGCCAGAATGAGAGCAATCATTGTTAGAGTCTTCCCCAAGCCCATGTCATCCGCTGCAAAAAGACACACACAAGTTATCACCTGCAGGAATAAGCCCCCTTGGATCTACACTGAGGGAAATGCTACAACAGAAAGTGCCCTGGGGAACGCAGAAAATCAAAGATACACAGATGAAAAGTTCAGGGTATGATTTAGTAATTGATTAATAACTGTACTTGGTAATAGGGAACAGAAAACAAGCCCTTTTGACATGCCTAAAAAAAGAACCAGTTATTTGCCTCCAAGTAAGTTACATGCAAAACTTTGCTGCCATAGATCCGCCCCACAAAATCCAATTTGCTGTTCTGCTGCTCACCCAGAATTCCTCCACACGGCCTCTGACTCTCTCTCCAGAGGAGCCATGCAAGTGCCTGTTTCTGGTGCTGCAGCAGTGGGACCTGAGGGCGTGAGTGAGACAGAGGAGTTGAAGGAAACACCTGGCAAAATTTAGACATTTCTGCTTTCTGTACCAATTAGCCTGTTCAACTGTTCTCCTACAGTCATACAAAAGGGAATTTACCTAACTGTTCTTTTTCCACATGGGCTGGGATACCCAAGGTAAGCAACTTCCGAAGACAGGAGGTTAGCAGTATCATAGATAAGTCTTCCTAATGTTTCCTATCCTACCAGCCTAGTGCCTCAGAGTACACTCAGAGAGCAGATAATGATGGCTTTTTCAGCTGGAAAATCCACCCCAGACTACCTTGCTTACCACAGCTATCACTGTCAAGGAAAGGGATTGAGAACACTTCCCCTTTTCTCACTGAGTCTAAGATCCCTACAGACTCTTGAAACAGGAAGAGGCACTACATACTACCATCACAGAACATTCAGTGTTCTAGCCCACCACTGAAAAGGTCCCAAGACAATGTGACAAGTGACACAACATATATGTATCTACATACCATCCTGTGGTGTGTGCCTTTGTTCAAATACCTTGCATATAACCTCGAACAAATCAGAACTGACTGCTCTGGAGTCCCTCACATTGCATGAACTCAATCACATGCAACACTTTCTTGGAAGATTATTTCTTATAGCTCACCAGGAAGAATGAACAATGGGGTTTTCAGCCTGTTCCTCACACCTTTGCTCTGCCAGTCATGTACAGACCACATGGATGGAATGTAATTAGAGTATCTCCTTTCATCAGGATGCAAAGTAGGTCAAAGTGGGAAGGAAGGAATGCTCTAGGGTACCACTCAGAGGTTATGATTCATTCATCAGCATGACAGCTTCCATCCTTACCAACCCACCTTCAGTCCAGAGGGATCTTCAGCTGCTGTCTCCTCTGTTGGACAGGATTCTAGAGATTTGTGAAGATGATTAATAGCCTCAAATGTGGCACTGTGTACAGCCTTCATTTGGTCTCCTGTCATTCTTCCCTCATACGGATTCTGCACGCCAACACTCACTGCAAAGATACAGTACCAGAGATGCGTGTAAAAAGCTAACTCTCTCAAACAGATCTTCCAGCTCAGAGACTGAATTCAGTGGCTACAAATGCCTGAGGGATAGTATGCAGTAACAAAACAGGCTTAGTACTCTCACATGTACCCACAAGTTGCAGGATTATTTCAGAAATAGTACTCAACAGTATTGTCTGTAATGGCAAAGTCTTTCTATACTTCCAAAATTTTGGCGACCGTAATCCAACGCAGCAGCAGCTGAGGGGTGACCGTGTGAGCCTGCAGAGGCCATTGCTGTAGGATCCTGGAGCAGGAGTGGTGGTATCAACTTCGTATCACCTGGCCTTCCAGCTGGGTTAGGCAAAGATTCTCCATGGCAAATACTGCTTGTGCTATCCTGCCCTTAAGGAGAAAGGAATCACAGCCTGAAAAGGATGTACAGTGAACTTCAGAGCCTTGCTCTACAGCCCAGAGAAGAGCCTTCATTTGCCCTAAACAGTCTGCTTGCAAAATACTGTGAAGTGGTGAGACCAGTTTAATAGCATATTACCACATCACCTGAGTCACTGCAACTGCCAACACGTGCTCTTGGCCTGCTGCTGTGACAGGCAATGAGTCCAGCTCCAGCCTCAGTGTGTGGTTTTACAGCCACACAGTGAATTCTGCAACTGTGATCACAGTAGTGCAGACAAGATCAGTTCTGCACCCTGTTCCCAGAGGATTTATTGGTTTTGAAGACATCTCTCTTGTCAATATTCCAGCCAAGAACAAACGGGCCAAGAACTCATGAGCTGTTCTCTCTCAAGAACAGCACATTGGAAACTGCTCGTTTGGAATCTGGTAACTGGAATATTCAGTGACAACAACATGCATCCAGTCCATAATGCAAGAGAGGGAGTTAACACTTCATTGACACGTTCTCATAGAGATACCTGTCTCAGGCATGTAGCCAAAGCCAGAAACCTAGATCCTAATGGTGGGAGGAAACTCCCTTGGGAAGCCACCACATTACAGAGGAAACATTTGAATTGTTCCATTCACCTGCTCCCAGACACATATGTTTCAATTAACACTTTTCATCTTCAGTAAATCTCAACAGAAGAATATTTCATAGACCACAGGCCATATATAAGTTTATACTGTATTTCCTCCGTATTAACAACTCTTTTAAGACAAACTGTTATGTAACCTTCAGGAGGGAAAAAAAAACCAACTCCAAAACCAAAAACAGCCGTACCTTTTTCATTAGTATCTGCTGTTGAAATGTTAAGAGCACTGAGTGCAGCTTCCAAATCCCGCACTTGCTTTAATAACCGTTCCCCTTTATCTGGCAGCAACTGAATGTTCACTGTAGCCAATGTAGTCTGTGAAAAAGAAACCAAAACTTGAGTGTGGTTACCAAGCTCTCTGCCAACACAGAACACTCAGGTCAGAAGTCTACAAAGAAGTCTACAAACCCATTTCATTTGTATTTTGATACCGTTCTGTTATCTCCAAAAACTTTCAAGTGCCATTCAGTGCAATTAAACAGTCTTTTAGCAGAAAACAAACTAACCACTAGTGTTCTTTAGAAAATATGGAAGGACATAGGGACTCTTCCTTTTTATGAAATAAGCAGTCAGGTGAGTCAGACAACAAACATCTCTTAAAACATCCACATTTAACCTACTTCCACCTTTCTTTCTATGCTTGCACAAACAGTTCTGATTTCATTTCAAGGTTCTGTTCTGAACTCTAGACAAACGTGGGGCTCATAATAAAGACTGTAAAACATAGTGATTGGCAATTATTGAAAAAAAAAAGCAAACAGGCAGGTAGTTTATTTCATCCTAGCGTGAGCTTTCATAGCTAGGTCACTCCTACTGCACAAGAGCAAAGCTCAAACTGGCTGTGCATTATTCCATTTTATGGAAATTATTTTCAAGGTAAAAGGGTAAAAACAAGACAGAGCCTCAGGTGGATCAAAATTGAGCATCCTCAAAGGCAGAAGACTGTATTACCTTAGAGGAATTGGTGTGAATCTGCTTAATACAACCAGTCTGTACACAGGCTGAATTCCCTCCCATGCCACATCTTCTTAAACCCCATTTTGAGTTTCTGCTGTGAGGAGTTACCATATTCTGCTGCCTGTCATGAGTAAAGGAGGTCACCCTGAAAACAGAACAATAAACCCCCCAAACAACAGGTGCAAGAAATTACCTTTTTCTGTTTCAGCTGGACTACAAGATGGTTATGAAGCACTTTAGGGTCCTGGGGTCCTTCCATGTGATGTGATGCTGCTGCTCCTGGCAAAGATGTCCCCTGCACACTCTTTCCTGATTTTCCTGAAGGAATCTCAACTGATTTCTCAGGTTTATTTTTACCTGAGGAGGAACAAACGAAGTATACTTCATCACTGTCACTGCCAGAGGCTTCACCAGGAGGCTTTGGCAGCCCTGGCCCGAGTTGTGCCTCAGGCAGCTCTGCCTCTGCCCCTCCCCTCAGGGCAGCACTCTGGGATGCCGACTGTGCTCCTGCTGGGGAAGGGGCCTCTTCCTTAGACGCTGGTTTTATTTCACCATTCTTCTGACCAATGCAATCTTTCTCTCCTGTTTCTTTATCCCTACAACTTTTTAAGCTCTTTTCTCCAAGGTGCTCCTCCGCTGGAGGATTGGTACTTGCACTTTGCTTTCCAAGACTTAGTGGCGAGAGTTTTGATCTTGCACCTGGCTCCTTGCCCACACAATCAGAAGGCTTCTTGGATTCCCTGCCGCTGCCACCATATTTCTCGTCCTCTGAAAGTATATTTTTCCCTTTCCTGGTCTCAGAAAGGCAAAGGTTAGATTCAGACACTGTTGTCTCCTGAAGTTCTGGGTCACTTTTACTTCCTGTGGATGGTTTCTTTTTATTTTTGAGCTCTTCTGGAGGTACTGTCTCTATGGAGGAATTGGAGGTTGACTTCTTTTCTTTATGTGACACCAGCACAATCTCATCCTCTGCTTTAACTCCTTTTGCTTTACTTTCCTCTCCGTTTCTTTGCTTCGTTTGTTTCCAGGATGATGGTGCACAATTCTTGTCTAGCACTTTGAATGGATTTCTTTCGCTAGTGGGATTGAAGAAGGGTACTGTTCTGGGCAGGAATTCCAAGGATTTTGACACTTTGGTAGCTTTTGGATCCTGCAGTACATACATGGGAATAAATGCCAATGTGCAAATTATTAAAGCCTGTTAATAAAACACACAACCTGATCACCTCAAGCAAGACTTCATCCACTACCAAGATCATCCTTCCTATCATTTTAACAGAATCAGGATAAACATTTCACAAGAAATCCAAAACAAGACAGCTGTTTTTCTACTTTCTTTGCCATTCCCATTGTTTTTTTGGGATCAAGTCCCAATAGCACAATCTCTAGAAAAGAGGACAGCAGGGAATCAAATCCAGGTTTCTTCTAAGAGCGAAGACTAGCGAGTACATCCAACAACTTAGGAGAAAGAGAAGTCTCACCTAGAGGACAGCAGGCCTGATATAGTTTTCAGCTGGAAAATATTAAATCTCCCACTAAGTAGTTTCATGGGTGATTCTGAAATGAAAATTCCTGCTGGAATAGGGCAATACTGTAATACAAACAAAACACTCACCTGCCATGGGACACTTCCACACCATTTCTTCCCATTCAGCTTACTCTTAAGGCACCGGTAAAACAACCTACCGAGTAATAAAGCAAGGGTTCAATCCCAGGAGCCAGTAAAGAAACTCTAAGCATTCTTTTAAAAGCACTTTGCACCAAAAAACCATCACAGTCAAGTTCTACTAATCTGTGCTTCCCAGCCCAACCTTTGCATACATAACAAAAGGCCGTGAACACTGGCAACAGAGCTTTTTGCAGGAGTAGTGTTCCCTGAATAAAGATTCCTAGGGTTGTTTTGTTTTTTTAATTTTAACAATAGAAGAGTAACTGCTCAGGCAAAAACACCCTCTATGTTTAGAGCCTTAGAAGCAACTTATGATTTCAAGGTGCAAGGAAACAGCTCTTCTTTTACTGCACAGGCCACCCCATCTTTATAGAAACTCAGGGACAGAAGTACTTTGGATGTGATTTCTTCTTTAAACTAGCAACTAACCAGGACTGTTGCAAGTACTTTGCCAGAATTAACCAGAATTTAATGCCGAGTTTGGATGAACCCAACCACAGAGCCATGTTCAATTCTTTTAAAAACAAGTATTATTTGATGACCCAGATTTATACTATCGGATATAACTGTTAATAAAAGTGGCAAACATTTGGAAACAGGGCAAGTGAAGGCCTCAAGGCTCAACAACCCTCTTCAATTTTAGACAGAAATGCAAGTCAGTTGCTATCTAACAATTCCAAATATATCAACATGTGCAATAAACCCATTCCCACTTTAAATAACTGCTAGTTCAGCTCTCTCACTTGTTCACAAATGATAAAAAGGGCTAAGATCCTCCTGATCCTAAGAATAATGATCAAGAGGCAGCATCCTACAAAGTAAGTCTTCAAAGATGCCATAAAAATGAGATACTCTAATAAGAGCCCTCCTTTCCCCACAGAACACAGGTACAGCTTAGGTGGATATTAAATCCTCATTACAGAAAAACTGCTTAATCATAGGATTCAAGTTTTATGATGTGTAACTGTAAAAACTAAACGACCATTAGTCAGAATCAGTTTGAGAAGATTATTTTAAGCACTGAACATCGGATAAGGAAGGAAGAAGGAACATAGGTTTTACCCGTTTTACGGCATACATCCGGTTTTTAAAAGTATTTGAAGAACTTACTGGTATTCATCTTTGTCCGGATGCTGAACCAGGACTTGCAGCTCCACCATGCACCCTTCATGGATCAAGCAGTGTGAAGCAGGAACCCTGAAAGGAGGAAAGGACAAGAGGAAGAACGCAGACAAGACGAGCTGCCCGGGAAACTGCCACCGCAAAACAATGGCTACGTATGAAAACAAGGTTGCGACTGCTGTCACAGCAGTGAACTTCCCTCAGATAGCCAAGTGTGTCCCCTGCCCCATCGTCCCCCTCCTGCCGCCCCTGCCCTGCACCTACGGCGCTGGGAGGACGAAACTGCAGGCAGCGGGGCCCTGCGTTCCGCACACGTAGAAGCTCTTCCCTTTGTTGGGGCCATCGCGGACGCCCGTTTTCAGGAAGCAGAGGGACCCTGCGGGGCGGAGAAGAGCAGAACGGGTCAGGCTGAGCACCCCCACACACGCCCCCCGTCATGGGGAACCCCCCGAGCCGCCCCTCACCGTGCTCGGCGCACGGCACAGCCTCCATGGCACGGCCGCGCCCGCCCTTTGAACCGGCCAATCCCGCCGGGGCAGCCGGCGCTCCCACCAATCAGCGCGGGGCAGGGGGCGGGGCAGCCAATCGCTGCGGCGCTCCCCACACGCACAGCCCACGCGCCGCCGAGGGCGGGAACTGGCGCGGAGGGGGGGGGGGGGAGATACCGAAGGGGCGTGGCCACACTGGTAAGGGGCGTGGCCACACTGGTAAGGGGCGTGGCCACACGGATAAGAGGCGTGGCCACATGAAAAAGGGGCGTGATCACACGGAAAGGGGGCGTGGTCACACCATCAATGGGGCGTGGCCAAGGGGCGTGACCGCAGTCCCCGCCCGTTCCCCAAACGGGCCCGGAGCGGAGGGAGTCGTGCTCCACCCGGGACACCTCCCTGTCCCGGGAATGGCTCATCCTGCCAGCTGGGCACACCTTTGAAAGTAAAACACTCAAAGATGAATGTAAGTTGAAATAATAGTACGAACACCACAGACCATCAGCAGCTGGGAATAAGTTGGGTTTTTTTTCTCTTCTGTATTTAAGATGGGAAATAGAGTTTTACAAAACACGTGCATTTCTCAATTACTGCTTTTGTAAATGACAGCTCAAGTGAGAGAACAACTCCGGTAATAACAGAGTTATGGGAGGGTTCTAACGTGTGTACAAAAATATGAACAACATTTACACTAAATAACAGATTAGTGACATTAACACTGGCAGCCGAATTCAGCCACGGTGTACACTCTTGCAACCCCCCTGGCCTGCTTTGAAGGCTGCATTTGTCTCAGTACCTGTGTGAAAAACGTGCTTTTTACACAATACTATTAATTTTGTGCTTTCATAGGTGCCTTGGTATTTTTTCTCCTAAACACAGAGAGTGTTGGGCCAGCACCTTCTCCTCCACAGCGCATTCATACTCGTGTGTGCCCTTCTGACATTCAGCAACGACTCTGCTCAACTTGTTTCAAGCAGGAGTAGGGAATAAAAGGGATGCGGACAAAATACTTCCAGGCAAGTGTACAGCTTAAGGAGTGTTGAGTACTACAAGCTGTGTACTGTGATTGTAATGTTAACAGCAGCAATAATGACCTCGCTGCAGGGCGTTTCCCGGCAAATACTGAGATTTTTGGTTCTTTTTTTCCTAACAAGTGCCCACAAGTGCAATTTCTCTAACCCATTAGAAGTAAAAAATTCAGGAGTTAAACCTCATTATTATTAATTGATTTATTCCTGCATTATGCTAAGAGCCATCTTACTGGAGCTTAAGTGTCCTTGCTCTGACAGCCTGTTCTTAAATCAGCAAACCATGTACTGAATTTTAAGCATGCAGTTATATTTTACATGGGAACCCAATGGGATTCAGGCTAGTTCAGAAAGTCAAGTTGCTTTGTCCAGAGGTGGACATAAGCTTGTGCTGAAATACATCTCTGAGTCGGGAACACAGACAAATAGGATGTCTAAATACAGTACTGGACCGAGATTCTGCCTCACACCACTTTGCTTCTGTGCCTCTGAATAAGTTGCACAAAGACAAAACTTAATGAGGTATACACCTCGTTTTTGCCCAGATAAAAACATCCCACTCCTGATTTCCAAACAATCTGCAGCAAAACCTCATACAAAGCACTTCTGGGAGAAGGTAGAGAGGCACAAGGGAGCAGACATAGAGTAAACAAATGCAAATCCTTGGTCCTTAAGTCCATTTGCTACTGACACCCACCCCCAATGAATTATCCTGCTCACTTATGTATCCCTCTCTTTGAAAGACACGGTAAGGCAGGGCTTTAACCCCCCCAAAGTAAGGAAGGGGGCAGCCCAGGAAGGCATAGAAAGGTTCCTCAAGCTGGATATATTCCACCTTATCCCTCTTTTCTTTACAAAACTTTCCACCTTTGCAGCTTGTTTCACTGCCAGCAGCTCAGCTGTGCAGAGTTCCCCTTCTTTGGCAAGCAGGGCTGATCAACTCTCCCACAAAGGCCTAACAAGGTAATGTCTGTACAGTGCTTGAGAACATGCAAAGTGCAATATAAGTGCCAAATGTTCTTATTTTTGAGATTAATGAATTAATACTCCAAGAAATAGAAGCACTGAGGTAACTACAGCTTAAATACTACATTCCCTCATGATTTTAAAACAACCAGCTAACTCTTCTCTCTAGAAGATGAATCCTGAAGTGGTATTATCTTACTTATATCCTGTCAAGCACAGCCACAGAGTGCCCTTTTAATAACAGCAAAACCAGGGACATGAGCTGAAGTTCTCAGAGAAACTAAGAATTCTGCACTAATGATTTCCTCAAATCCCATCTCTCTGCTGTTCCCAGCACACGTTTACTCCCATTCATTACATCCAGAGGAGCTGGTGTCCACTGCTGCTGGAGCAAAGCACTGTTCAGTGTCAGGTCTGGCATTCTGATGGCTGAAAGACTGAAATATCCCCCTGCAAAAGTAAGTAGGACCGTAATCTGCATGAGCTCTCTGAAAAGTTCAGGTTTTGCCCTTAGTGAAGTCAAGTCCACATTCCTCAGCTGGGAGTCTGAGTCTGTAAGGCTTTATGTACTATCCAATGCACAAGCTCCTATCAGAGCACTGCAGCTATCAAGTATCAGCTGATTATTCTGGTGGTTGGAAGAGGATGGATGTTACAATGAATTAAACACTGCACATACCCTTTCTGTTTTGTTCTTGTAACAGCTTTGGCCAAGAATGGACCCAAGATTCAACTGACTAATGATCTGGTCAGTGAAACCAAGCCCTGCATTCCTATGTGATAATGATGTGGCAGAAGAGTCAGTAGCACCCTAACCAGTAAACAAACACTGCTGTAAAATGCTGATGCAAGTACCAGAACCCAGCTGTTTCCAGGTGTTGAAAAAACACTGGAAACATCCCGACAAGGGTCTGGATCTGGTGAAACACTACCAGTTGCAGTAGGCCCTGCTTAGTGGTTTCATTCTGTTTTCCTACTCCAGTGCTCGTGTCAAACATTCCCTTCATCGATGCTCTGCAATTTCAGTCTTTGGCTGGCATGGGGCCTTGCTCCACGCCGGGTGTTCCCACTGCTTCCTGCCAGAGTCCACGAGGGGAACAGGGCTCCTGGTAAAGCATCTTCCCCAAACAGGCTGAGTTTCACATCAGCTTCTATAGCTCGGGCCAGACTGGCTGCATAACTGTCCAGAGATTTATGGACTTCAGCTTTTACATGAAGAACAGAATTCTTTGCAGCTTCTGAAAAAAAAAAAAAAAATAGGTAACAGTTGATAAGCATGGCGGTGCAAATGCTTGAAAACTAATATAGATCCTGTTGTAAAGGCATGATCATGCCCTCTACAAAATAACTACTATTAAAATTACAAATTGCAATGCAAAAGTTACCAACAATACTCAGGCTTCCTACACCATTCTATGAACACTAAGCTTCAGAGTGACCTGGGATAATCTGTGTCGGTGCAGCTGTTTTTGAAGCATCTGTACATCTCTCTACCCTCCAACATGTTGAGCAATACAGGAGTTCATCCTAAATGCAACTCTTCAATGAGGCTGCTGAAATAATTTAAAGCCTCAGGGATGCTGAACACCCTGAGACTCACCAGGGAGAACTGTTAAACCTGTGAGGACTTGTGCACTGAGACTGCCCTCTTTCACTTACAAGAAATTTGATGTCTGCTCCTATGTAATCACTCAGAAAGATAGTGGGAAATGTATGCTAATGTGTTTGTACAAGGAAATATTCATCTCATGATGGGAAGAGGACAAAAGGGAATTTTGCCAAGATGTTTAAAAATTCCATAGAAAGACTTTTCTCATTTTTTCAGATTATTACTTGATTTTTAAAGGCATTCTGCTAATTTTCATCCTGTCCACAATCACATACTGTTTAGAAAATTCAATTGTTATTATCAGGTCTTCTATTGAAATTTTTGTAACTATCAGCATAAATTAATGTTCTGACATTTTAAAGATGATCACAGTAACGTTCTGCTAGCCCAGAATCAACAAGCAAGTTGACTGAAAAAATTGCATGTGGTTCATCTGTTTTCACCCATACCTGCTGAAGAACACACCCACTAAAGGAAAGTAGAATTTAAGTATAAAGAAGTAAATGAAACAGAATAAAATTGAATTCCTATCACTGAAGTTCGTAAATGGAAGAATTTCAAGTCTGTAAGTGACAAAGTTGAGAAGAGACAGCAAATGAGAAACACAGGGATAATGCAATCAAAATATGAGGGCAGGAAAATATATTCCCCAAGAAACACAAACCAGACTGTAACAGCCACCAAGATGAGTGGAATTGCAGAGATGATACTGCTGTGCAATTTAATTTATATATATGCAGGGAATCCCAGCTTCTAACTCTTGCCCTTGCCTGCTGCTACTTGAGATCTGGAAGAAAGACCAAATTTTGCTTTCTGTTGTACCTACATGAGTAATCAGGTCTGTCAAGGCACACAGTGGCCAGACACTTTTCAAGATAATTCTCAAGGTCCTGGGAGGCTTCCTGAGCATTCAGGATAGTTGACTCTAAGCATTTTCATACTTATCCGTACACTCACCTTTAATTTGTTCCACTTCATCTTCAAATGTCACTGAACTCCTTCTTCGAGGGGGACATATGCAGTGTGGGGCCTGAGGGCCATCTGAACTATAATCTTCAAGAAGCATTGTATCTGTTCCTGAAAAGAGCAAGAGGCCTCAAGTAAAACAATAACACTGGGATACAATATGGTGGCAAAAAGTTTTCAGCTATTTTCAGCAGTTCTTTCAACAGATGTCTAAACCCAGCTTTTGTGAGCAAATTTCAGCTCAAATGAAACACTGCACAGGAAAGGAATGAAGTTGGTTTCCATTGAAAGGATTGGGAAATATCATTAGATCACATACTACATGCAGCAAGTGACACAGAATAGGGACTAAGGCTTTCTTCTGCTCTTTAGTAACTCACACTGAAAGCATTCAAAGTGAAACAGTATTTCTCAGTGGATCACTGTATATCCATTCCCAGGCTTTGGACTGTGCTCCCTCCTTAACCATCAGTGACACTTCTATCAGCATCTTGGTATTGCTTTAGTCTTGTTCATTTGTTTCAACTGTTGTCACAAGATGGTAACCCCACATCCTCTAAACTCAGGCAGGTTTACCAGAAGGCTGCTCTCCTTTATCAATACACCTGCAGAATATCCACAACAGGCAGAAAACTACCAGCACAAAACAATTGCCAAAAATAAATCCCAGCTCCACAGACTTCATTACAAAAGTAGGAAACAAATCACTTACATCAAGCAACGTTTAAAAGATCACCCTCTGGTGTCTCTAGAGCAGAAATACTCTCTCAAATAACTAGTACAGTTAAGGACTGGTGGTGCCAGAAAAATCTAGCAACAGATCTGCATAGAAAATTACCATCAGAACTCTTTTTCCCTTTTCAAAACCATCTCCAACTGAGAGATCATAAGTAGTAATGAAATCATAAGCTGAAACCATCCTAAGTGTTTAAGTTTACACTTCAGGATGAACAAGACAAGGCCTCTTACAAAACAGGAAACAGAGAAGCACATTCTTCACTGTGCTTTGTTGCTCTGTTCCTTATGGATACAGAGAAAGTCTCCAAAGAACAACAGAAACTGAAGGAGAAGGGCACAAAAGCAGTGAGTCTTGTTCCCAGGACACATTACCAAAGGAAGAGTCACCATTCCATAAGCAGCATTTTGCAAGTAAATCTATTGAGAGCAAGGGAGGAAAAAAGCAACTGCAGCAGTTTTCCTGGAACAGCTGGAACAGATGGTTCATGTCATTAGTCCACCAGGAGACATCTGTGGGTGTAAATACTGACTGTCCACGAGACTGCTGCCAAGTGCAAACTTCTGCACAAGTAGGGAGCAAGAGACTTGCAGTTACCTGAATCCTGTGAGCAGCTGAAACCTGTGTCTCCTGTGCTGCTGCTGTTTCCCAGTGGCCTCCCACCTGCCATGAGGGCAGTAAGATGAGGAGATAGTCCCAAATCTGCAAGAAAGTTTTGTTTTTGTTACATAGTGAATGGTTAAGGAGTTTGCAATGGTAAAAACCTTTTCCAGCAATACCCACTCGACTGCCTTATTTATTGTTCTGCATATAAAACTTACCCTGCTGAAGCAGAGAGCACAGCTTCTGGACTTCCCATCTTAGAAATCCAGTCAGCAGCTCTCAAGTTTGGAAAGGCAAGTCTCCTTTCTCTCTGCACCATCTCCCTTCCACTCTTGTTGCAACTGTGTGTGTTTTATCAGCCAGACAGGCTGAGCACCAAGCATATGCTCTCACATGGATGGGGAGATTTGCCAGGTATCTTCTAGACAGAAAATAACCCAGTAGCCACCAGCAGCTGTGACAGGCCATTAGAGAGGGAAGAAGCATGTGAGCAAGGTTGGGGCACAGAGATGCCCAACTTCTTTCAAATCTCCAAAACAAGGAGGGAAGAGATTGTGGGATTTTTAGAAAGGTGCTGCTTTGGATCCCCACCTTGAGATTTTGTTGAGTTTGTTGGGGGTCTTTTTCCCCTCCCTATCAGCCTACAGCTAAGACATCAGATAAGAAGCTGACAGCTTCAAGTTTAGCGCTTGGAAAAAGAAAGAAATTTCCTGTCTTTCCCTCCCCACCTCAGTTTCCAATGTATTAATCCATAGCATTTCCTGAATACAGACTTGGCAAAGCTCCTGGAGCTTGTGATGTGGCTACAGCTCCACAACTCTTTCATTTATATGACAGTCTCTCCCAGTGTCCCCAGGTTACAGAAAAGATAATGGATGCCTTGCTACTCTAATCTTTCTTCTGCATTTTAGATCATTCTTCCCAATTAAATAATTTCAGTTCCTGCCTCTGCATGAAATATCCCTTGAACATGTTCTATTTTTGGAAGCTTCTGAACATGACCAGGGAAATTACTAAAAATCTGAATGTCACTACATTGCTACTTTAAAAAAGTAAAAAAACAAACCACCAAACTGAGCAACTGGAGGTCTCAGTCTGCGGCCTGAGGACACACCAAATAGTTCTATGGTCTTACACAGTTTTACTTTGTTTATGATCTTTTCCTCCCCACCATTAAGCCTCAAAGCTGAACTTGCAGAAACAATTACACCAGTGGAACCTTAGTGGATTTCAGAGAGTCGTAGCACAAGGCCATTAATCAAAGAAAAAGTGCAGTAAGGAGTACTGTTGGTAGAGCTCAAATCTGGGCAACACAAAGTGGAAGGGACACAAAAGGAAATGCCTGAGAAAGAAGGAAATAAATTATTTTTATTAACCTCATCACTATGCCATCTCTGCCTGAGAAAGTTTTACTATAGTAGGAGAAAGATATTAACTATAAAAAAAGAGAAAAATTTTCCTTCCAAATGTCTATAACCTGACTAATAAAATACCGCTGAAAATTCCAGAAACATCCAACTCCCTTTACAGAGCCCTGAAAAGTGCCAAACACAGGCAGACAGGAAACCTTGTTCTTGGTGGTATTAAGGAAGTGTCCTTTGCAGCCACATCTTACCTGTGATCCTGTTGGAAATGCTGAACAGCCTGGATGTCCTGTGCCGCTGAACAAAGGATTTGCGGTAATACCGATCCCCAAAGCACATTCCCAGGAGTTCCTTGCGCACTGTCTTGTTCCACAGCCCGTAAATTAGCGGATGGCAAATGGCACTGGAAAAGGACAGCCATGTAGCCAATGTCTCCAAAGCAGGGGAAATACTGTTTTTACCCCAAAGTGCCTCTGATGTTATTACTACCATGTAAGGTCCCCACGTAATGACGAAAGCCCCGATGACAACCAAGATGGTTATGAAAGCTTTGCACTGGTTAGCTGAGTAAACAACCCCTTGGAAAGCGTTCCTTCGGCTGCCAGAAGAGGACGTGGAGGTGCTGGAGTTC
Source organism: Certhia americana (assembly GCA_018697195.1). NCBI lineage: Eukaryota > Metazoa > Chordata > Aves > Passeriformes > Certhiidae > Certhia > Certhia americana. The sequence goes on from CM031857.1 coordinate 20,982,750, forward strand.
TTCCTCCCGTTCCTCTGCGAGTCCTCCTCCACAATGACAACGCTCCCACAGTGGATTTTGCGGGCCTTAATCCTTGCCACACGGAATATGAATCCGTAGCAGATCATCATGACCACGAACGGCAGCAGCGCGCACCAGATCTGCCAAAAGGCCGTGTAGGCAGCCTCCTTGTGCCAGGCTGCCACGCACATCCACTTGAACTGGTCAAACTCCAAAGAGGACCAGCCAAACAGGGGAGGGAGGCAGCCAATGAGGGAATGCAGCCACACGTACACAAGAGCTACCACTGCTCTGTTGCCCGTTATCTTCATCGGATAAACCATCGGGTACAGCACAGCATAGTACCTGCGGGGCAAGAAAAGAAGTAGTCCACGGGAGGATAAATGACATACAATAAAGAAAAGAACATTTAATGATGCTAATATCTAGTTCTTTTTTCTTCAGACAGGCTCAGAAATCCTGTTTCTAGAAACAGTTACACGTAAAAGTAGGTATCACTGCAGTCAAGACTGTCAAACTTGGCTGAAGTCACACATGCAACCATTAAATCTGTTCTTATGTGTGAGCATATGCTTAGGGTATAATGTGGAATTTTAAGTCACTATTTCATGTTTATCTAATAGCATGTTATTATACCATCAAAAGCTTTAAAAAAACTCTAGATGAATGTCTGCATTTTCCATTATTGATGATATTACTTCCTCTTTCTCCACATCAAAATTTCACAAGGGGTTGAAGTAAAAATGACACTCCAGGCTTGGAGTAACACTCCGTGTTAGCCTCTGTAGAGCTTCTCAACTCCTTGAACAGGCAGTGAGTTACTCTATGAGAGGAGCAGACAATTTATTACAATTCATTACCAAAGAGCAGCTTACCTGTCTATAGCTATGAGTCCCAGAGTAAGCATGCTGGCTGAGCTGATCAGCATGTAGAGCAGGGCTGAGAAATTGCACCAAACCACCCCAAAGATCCATTCTCGCCTGATGGAGCTGGTGACAACAAAAGGCAGCACCAGCACGGAGAGCAGAAAGTTGGAGAGGGTCAGGCTAAACACAAACTTGTTGCTCAAGGTGAGAAGGTATGACTTGCGATACAGAGTGACAACAATCACCAGGTTGCCCAAACAGATGAAGATGGCAATGACAATTATAGCAATGGACTCGGTGACTCTGACTGCCCCATCTTCCTCTGTGGTCAGGTTCCTCAGGCCCTTCCCATTGCTGAGGGAGGAATTGCTGCTCATGGTCAGAGCGTGCAGACCTGGAGCAGCCAAGACATGCTGAGCAGCTTGGAGCAGAACAACGCTCAGAAACATTCAGGTGATAGTTCTTCAAACTCTTTCCAATGACTGGAGGCCCTTTTGCCTTTGTTAAAATTTACCTGTAGTATGCAGGAAACTGCATATGGGCAAGCAAAGGGACAGTAAATTGCCTGTGGGCACACCAAAGAGGATAACACCAAGCCTAGAACAGGGAAGACAAGAAAAGGTGAAGGGGGGGAAATAAGAAAGAAAATAACCACATTTTACTTTAAAATTTTCTACAGATCTTACTTATTTCTAAGTCCTACTTACCAGCCCCTTCTTCGAGGCTGTGAAGAGACAAGAATGTTACTAACAGTCTTTGTTTTTCTTACTTTAAAGAAAGCCACTTAAAAAAAATAAAATTCTGAATTCTGCCCATCCTGATAGTTACCTTGTATTCTGCCTATACAGTATTTGCTGATGGTCTATGGATGCCTGGCTAGTCATACCCTGCTGACTCTTCCTTAACAGTTGCTAAGTAACATTCAAAGACTCAGAGACCACTGCATATACTGTCCCAACATCATTTCTCCGCATTCATAATCACCTTAGCTAGAGTGCTGATTGTATTTTACTGCCAACACCAAAGGATTGGAGGAATTGGCTTTCTGTACACGAGGTTTGAAATTCAGACACTTCCTTGCATTAAAATGAGGTCCACGCTACAGAGATACTTGGGAAGCCTTAATCCTTGACTTCTCAGAGTTAGCATCCATTGCACTGATTCACAGCCTCATTTTGTGAAACCTTGTTATTTCTTCCAATTCCTTAGAAATTCCTCTTTTCCCTGCTGCCTCCAAATGGCATTCACTACCTACTTCATTCAGTCTTTCACCTGTCTGCAGGACAGCATAATGAACTAAAAACAAACAAAAAAATGCAAATACGCAGAACAAAAAAAGTAGAAGAGTCTACCAATGAATATAAAGTTGATTTTAGCATTTCTGGGAAGTAAGGGACTCAGGAAAGTTATCTCAGCTAATTCTGCAACTGTGCCAGACATGGGTGTAAGACATCCAGGAGTACTCACAGAAATGCTCCCATCTGCGTGGCTGCTGTGGCAATAGGCAGCACTGCCAGTCTGGAAGGACTCCTTTTTTCCATTTTTATCTGTACTTTCCTAAGAACATAATTAAAGACATTACTGGGTCATGCTTTGTAAAAACATAAGTTAGCTCTTCCCTAGCCTCTGACTGAGGATGCGTGCAAAAACACTTCCCCTCGAGTTTCTTTCTCTCTCAGCATTCCTGCACCACCTCTGTGAGCCTTTCCAACACTTTTTGACCAGAACGGGTTTGGGAAGGGCAGCTTGCTCCCTGCGATAGCGATGCCCGGGGCACCTGGCGCTCCCCGTCCCCTCACGGCCCCGCTGCCCCCTGCGGGAGATAAGCGGCCTCTGGCAGGGGTGACCCTCCCGGGGCAGGGCTACCCGGGGCGGGGACAGCATCCCATCCCATCCCATCCCATCCCATCCCATCCCATCCCATCCCATCCCATCCCATCCCGTCCCATCCCGTCCCATTCCGTCCCGTCCCGTCCCGTCCCATCCCGTCCCATCCCGTCCCATTCCGTCCCGTCCCGTCCCGTCCCGTCCCGTCCCGTCCCGTCCCGTCCCGTCCCGTCCCGTCCCGGCCGCGGGCAGCGCGGCCAGGCGTCCCACGCACAAAGCGGGTGGGAACGAGTCGGAAACACGGTGGGGAAGGGGGATTTCGCCATTTTGCCCCCGCGCTCCCTCCGGCAGCGAACAAAGGGCTGGAACAGGGTCCTCCGCCCCGGGCATCCATCGCCTCCCCCCCGCCCGCCGGCGGCGAGCTCATCCCGCCGCCTCTGCCCCTCCCCGGCCCCGCACTCACCGCCCACCGCCGCCGCAGCGGGACGTTCCTGGCTGGGGCGCTCGGGACCCCTCTCCGCCGCCGAGACCCGAGTCTCCCCCGCCATGGGCACGGCCCCGGCCCCGTGCCTGCCCCTCCCGCCGTCCCGCCCCGCCGCCTCAGCCCGCCGCGCCCCCTCCCCGCCCGCCATGTTCTCCGCCGCCGCCCCGGGGCGGTCCGCGCACTTCCCGGGAGCTCAGTTCAAAGGCGGGGGAAAAGTCCTTTACGTGGATGTGGTAAAGGCGTTTGCTCCGCTTCGTTAGTGCCAAGCAGTCGTAGAGGCTAAGTGCTAGGCTTCCTCTGCCGCAAAATACTATTAAAAGTAACGCAAAGATTTGGGGAGGAGTTTTTCCCCTACACGCATCTGAAGCAAGACATCGGATATAGATGTCAGTATAATGTAAAAAGGGCAGAATATAAAGAGTGAGCAATAATTAAATGCCGTGCTTGTGCATCCCTAGTTCCTGCCTTTCTCTGGCAACGCCCTTGAGCGCAGAGGCTGAAGCCTTGATGTGAGCTGTGCTATGTTTTGATTGCTCGGTGGAAATCAAAATGCTGTGGACATCAGTTTCCTATGGCTGCTGCCTCAGTTAGCTACAATGCTCCAACAGCAGCAGCTGGGCCATGTTGTCTTGCTCCTGTGCCAGGGGAAGTCCATCGGGAGTTAGCCTGCCCACTGGATGATGCAGAAAAGCAAGACAAGCACCCACCCATCAGTGCTGGAATACAAAACGGATGTATCATTTTCAACCAGTTCTACTGATACTTTTCTAAAGGACTCTTTTAACCTTACCCACTCCATTGCACTGCAACATTTTAAAAAGACCGTCTTTAGACAGCATTCAAAAAACATAACAAAACAACACAAGAAATTCCACAATGAGCAAAAACTGATGCACAGAAGTTCTTCTGTGAATGTGAGGAAGAACTTATTTCCTGTGCAAGTGACTGTGCACTGGTTCCCCAGAGAGGTTGTGGAGTCTCCCGCACTGGAGATATTCCAGATTGTCTAGACACAACCCTATGCCACGTGCTCCAGGATGACCCTGCTTGAACCGGGAAGTTGGACCAGATGATCCACTGTGGCCCCTTCTAACCTTGCCCAGATGTGATTCTGTGTGCACACACGTACGTGTACTATCTAACACAGCACAGGACACCTGGTAATGCTTGTTGCAACAGTGACTTGTGACCATGGAGATGGCCCAGGCCCACCAGAGGCTTCAGTGCTCCCCAAAACTGTTCCTCCCAGGCTGTCCCACTGCTCTTGGCAAGGTGTACCCATGGGGAAGTGCCGGGAACAAGCATTTGTGGGGCCCACAAACATTCTCTGCTGGCTTCTGCAGCCCAGCTTGACTGGAACAGGGGTTCGGGTGACCTTACTGGCTTTTTATCCTGGGCAGAGGAGATTAGAGAGCCCATTCTCCCCACAGTGTCTCCAGCAGCACAAAGTGTGGATCCCCACCCCTCACTCACTTGCCCCCACCATATCACCTCCCACAATCTCATCTGGGTAAGGTTGGAAGGGGCCACAGTGCATCATCTGGTCCAACCTCCCTGCTCAAGCAGGGTAATCCCCGAGCACATGGCACAGGATTGGACTCTAGGTCTGGAATATCACCAGTGGTGGAGGCGTCACAACATCTCTGGACAACTTTTTCCAGTGCTCAGTCACCTGCACACTAAAGAAATTCCTCATGTTCAAGTGGAACTTCCTGTGCATCAGTTTCTGCCCTTTGCCTCTTGTCCCACTGCTTGGCACCACTGAGCAGAGCCTGGACCCATATACTTGTAATTCCTTCTTTAGATATTCGTACACGTTGAGAAGGGCCCCTCACAGCCTTCTCGAGGCTGAACAGGCCCAGCTCCCTCAGCCCTTCCACCTAACAGAGTTGCCCCAGTCCCTTAATCATTTTCGCTGCTCTCCGCTGGACCCGCTCCAGGAGCCAAATGTCTCTCCTATCCTGGACAGAACACTGCAGATGTATTCGGCAGTGTTCTATCCAGGACAGGAGCTGAGCAGAAGGGCGGGATCCCCTCCTTGCGCCCTGCCGGCGAGGCTCCTCCTGCTCCATCCCAGGATGGATCGCGCCGCGCTCGCCCCTGGAAGCGGAAACGCCACGGGGCGGCGGTTCCGGGGGCGCCGCCGCTGCCGTGAGGGCTGTGCGGGAGGAGAGGGGCTCGGCCGCCTCTGCCGCCGCCCCTGCCGCCGCCTCCTGCCTTCTGCTCGGCGGAGAGGAGGCCGCCATGCACCCCGTTTTCCAGAGCAGCCGGCGCGACTTCACCTTCGGGCCGTGGAAGCTGAGCGCCGCCAGGACGCACATCATGAAGTCAGCGCAGGCCGAGAGGTGGGGCGGGCTCCGGGCCGGGGGCGCAGGGGGGCACAGCACGGCACGGCATAGCACAGCACAACACAGCATGGCACAACACAGCATGGCACGGCACGGCATAGCATAGTACAGCACAGCACAGCATAGCACGGCACGGCACGGCACGGCATAGCATAGTACAGCACAACACAGCATAGCACGGC
>CM031857.1:20988466-21055766 GCA_018697195.1 Certhia americana
AGCACAGCACAGCACGGCATAGCACAGCACAACACAGCATGGCACAGCACAGCACGGCACAGCACGGCACGGCATAGCATAGTACAGCACAACACAGCATAGCACGGCACGGCACGGCACGGCACAGCATGGCACAACACAGCATAGCACAGCACGGCACAACACAGCACAGCACAGCACGGCATAGCACAGCACAACACAGCATAGCACAGCATAGCACAGCACGGCACAGCATGGCACAACACAGCATAGCACGGCACGGCACAGCATGGCACAACACAGCATAGCACAGCTCAACACGGCACGGCACAACACAGCACAGCACAACACAGCACGGCACAGCACAACACAGCACAGCACAACACAGCACGGCACAGCATAGCACAACACAGCACAGCACAACACAGCACAACACAGCACAGCACAACACAGCATAGCACAGCACAGCACAACACAGCATAGCACAGCATAGCACAGCATAGCACAGCATAACACAGCACAGCACAGCATAGCACAGCATAGCACAGCACGGCACAGCAGAACACAGCATAGCACAGCATAGCACGGCATAGCACAGCACAACACAGCATAGCATAGCACGGCACGGCATAGCACAGCATAGCACAGCATAGCACAGCACGGCACAGCAGAACACAGCATAGCACAGCATAGCACGGCATAGCACAGCACAACACAGCATAGCATAGCATGGCACGGCATAGCACAGCACAGCATAGCACAACACAGCACAGCACAGCACTACACAGCATAGCACAGCACAGCACAGCACAACACAGCACAGCACGGCACAGCACAACACAGCACAGCATAGCACAGCACAGCACAGCATAGCACAGCACAGCATGGCATAGCATAGCACAGCATAGCACGGTGTCCCCGCTGCTCGGGAACCCCCGCACGGTGTCCCTGCTGCTTGCAGAGCCACCACAGGGCTGCGGCCTCAGCCCACAGAGCGAGGGGCTGAGAGAATCGGGTGGCCTTGTGGAAGAAACACAGAGCGTTCCCAGGGCAGGGGAGAGGCTGTTCGGCCCAGCTGCGCAGGGACTGGGGTTGTTTCTTTAATTCCAGCTTGATTCTTTGGCTGGAGAAACTGGGGTGATTTGGGTTACAGGGAATTCCCAGAATTTTGTTTTAATGATTGCAGAAGGTGGCCTACAAGAAAGATGAAGCGGGACTTTTTACAAGGGCATGTAGTACAAGGACAGGGGGAATGGATTTGGATTGAAAGAGAGGAGATTTAGATTGGACCTTAGGAAAGAAATTCCTGATTGTGAGGATGGGTGAGTCACTGAAATGGGTTGCCCAGAGAAGTTGTAAATGCCCCATCCCTGGAGATGTTCAAGGCCAGGTTGGATGGAGTTTTGGGCAACTCAGTCTAGTGGAAGTGTCCTTGCCCATGGCAGAGGGGCTGGAACTTGACCTTTAAGGTTTTGTCCAACTCAAACCATTCTGTGCTTGTATGAGTGTAATGGTTTTGGATCTCTGGATCTCTGTGAACTGAGACCCACTCATTAGAAGTCTGATTTTCTTAATTACTTTTGAAAAAGGATATTTTTAATGTCTCATACCATGTCTTGGTAATGGCTATTTTAAGATAGCGGTTTGCATTAAGAATGTATAATTTGCTCTCTTCTTGCAGGAATTTCCAATCCAATGAAATCATTGGAGGAAATGTTCCTGTATCAGCATCAAGTACTTAAGTCAGATTTGCTGATGTGGAACTGAAGAGTTCATCTGTGCCATAACTGACCTTAAGTGGCAGATGGATTTGGCAGATACTTCTCCACTTCATTTTCTGGAATAAACTTCAGTATACATGGGAATCTCTTTAGTCTTATTAAATGTACTTTCATTTATCTTGCTTTTACCTTTTCTGAGGCTAATGAGGCATTCTCTGGGAGAAACTGGCTGCTCACGGCTGGGATGGGTGCTCTGTTTGCTGGGTAAAACACTGTCTGGATGGCTGAGCTCAAAGAGTGATGGTGAATGGAGTTACACCCCCTTACCATGAACCCTGGCTCATCAACAGTGGTGTTCCCCAGGGCTCTGTAGTGTTCACTGTCTTTATTGATAGTCTGGACAAGGTGATTGAGTGCACCCCTCAGTTCACAGATGACCCCAAGTCAGGTGGAAGTGTTGATTTGCTGGAGGGTAGGAAGGCTCAGCAGAGGCAGCTGTACAGGCTGGGTCTATGGGCTGAGGCCAATTGCAGGAGCTGAAAAAAGGTCACAGTGACCCATTTTGCCTTTTTTATTGCTTAGGGAACATTATTAGTATCTATAGGAATTTTATTTCTGGCAAATATGTATTGCAAAAATCCCTCAGCAATCTGTGTGGAAAGATGAAGGATTAAATATGTCATAGCCAAGAACTCTTTTCTATGCAGGACTTGTTTTTAGCAGTTCAGGGGTTCTTACACTTGATGAAATAGAAAAGTTCATAATGTTCTGCCTTCTCTGGGAAAAATTTAGGCTCTTTTTCTCCAGGTCTGTTTTTATTTCAGTTAAGTTAGCACTGTTCTTTTGTATTCAGCATTACAGAAATACTTAAAAAATACAAAATTACTTTTGATCAGGAATGCCTTGTTAGCAATGTGAACGTTATGATTAGGACACTCTTCTCCCTCGCCTCACTCAAATGAGTGTATTTCCTAAAGCTTTCTTCTCTCCAGATGCCATGTATTCCTATTTTGGTCTTGGTAAGTCAGGTAGGTAGGGAGGAAAAGAAAAGTTTAGGAAGCATACCACTACGTGTCTTCTACCAGCTTGAGAAAGTAGTAGAGCACAGTAGTGTCTTCTGTACTTTTAACATACTCCATCAGGGTTGTCTTAAGCATCTTTTTTGTAGACTCCTAAATTTGGAGGTATGGACCACTGTGCAGTGAATCCAAACTTGCTCATCATGCGTCCTTATTCCTAAAAGTTTCTTTGAGCACCTACTAAAGTTGTGCCATTGACCACCCAGGGATTTGCTAGCACAGGTGGCCAGTTGCTTTACCTGCTTCTCAGATACTTATGATACCTCATGTGTGAGAATCTTGTCTGAGCCTGATGGCAAAGGAATGTTTTAGGATTACTTTTTTGGTGGAAAAGTCACTTCAGATCAATGACTCTGCATTTCAGGTGAAATTATTAACCTGGGAAAACAAGGTTAAGTTTCACAGAACATACTGATGTTTTCTAAGTTATCATGGTCTAAAGAATCCTTATTCCAAAACAAGGACTGCTTTCACTGAGCTGTAGCTTACAGATGCCTCTTATTTTCCTCTGCAGGTTGGCTGATGAATTACACATGCCTTCTCTGCCAGAGATGATGTTTGGAGACAATGTCCTAAGAATACAGCATGACCATGGTTTTGGAATTGAATTCAATGCTACAGATGCTTTAAAATGTGTCAATAATTGTCAAGGTATGATCAAAGTCGCTTGTGCAGAGGAGTGGCAAGAGAGCAGGTACAGTATTTTATCACCAGTGGGCAAGTACCAGTGTGTTGTACATGAAACTGTCATACAGTAGTTAAAGGAGCAAACTGAATTCTTGAGAAGCACCTTGCATTTGGTTCTACCCTAGATAACAGCATGTGATCACAGAAGTCACTTCACTTTTCTTTCCTGTCATCATTCTTTCTGTTAGATTGGGTGGGCTGTATTTTTCAGCTGTGTCATGGCTTTCATTAAAGAAAACTTCAAGTTTAACATGACTTAATGCTATTTCTGTTTATTCAAACTCATAGGGCCTCGAGCATTGTAAGACTGTACTGTGTGGTGTTGCAATGTACTGCACATGTTCAAAACCTTAGCCTTAGGAATAAAGCAGAACAATTACCATGAATGAGAACTAATTATGATACTTAGTATTTACCAAATTGGATTAGTTGTAGAGCGCCTGGAAATAAAGCACAGAAAGAAAGCAAAGTTGTCATGAAAACTAAGCCAAATTGCAGTGTTAGTGATTGCTGTGTGTTGTCAAGAGATCATTTTCTGCCTACTTAGAGAAAAATTGATCTTGAAATACAAATTTTTCAGCAATATTGCATGAAAATCTTTATTTTGAGTCATAGAACTGAGATAGATTGAGAATTCTCATCATTGTTTTCCAAGTTATTATGGAAACAGATGTGAAACCATAATTAAGTCTTGACACTGTGATTGCAGCTCAGACAATGCTGCTTTTTTTCTTTAGGAACAGTGTGGGAATTCTAATGCAGAGTTTTACGTGAGGTTGTAATTTTTTGAGAATTGCTACAAAACAGTTACTACAAAGCTGTTTTCTCTTTCACTGTTGAGGAGTGAGACTGAGCACAGTAAGGAAGTTGTCAAGCCATATGACTGGACGTACACAACAGATTACAAAGGAACTTTGCTGGGAGATACTGCAACATTAAAGGTAATCATTTGCTTCTTGTTAATTGCTGACTGCATCTTGCTTCAGTCAAACATTTTTTTTTTTAGAGCTGTCACTTACCTTTCAGTAGGCTTCTGTAAAATCTTCTGTGCTTTGTAATTTCTGATTTCAAAGTGTAATTTGTGCTTCTCATGTCTCTCAGCTCATGATTTTATCCTAATCAAATCATGGCATATTTTAATACTGGGGGTGGGTGGTGTCTTAAAGTGTTCTGGGATTAAAGCTCATGGGAGGCTTCAGCTCTTGCTGTGGCCTGCTCTGTAACCCTGAGCTGCTCACATACAGCAGAACTATCAGCTGTGTCATTCTGTAGTGCCTTCATGCTCTGCTGCTTGCATGTTTGCTTTCTGACCTGGCCGCTTTCAATGGCCTGAGGTTTTTCTGCAACAGTAACTCAGTAACTCCTCCTTTTTAAAATCACAGGCCCTCCCATGTCTTTATTTTTGTGAAAATAAGACTGAAGTTCCCAGCTTCTGTTTACTGCATACAGGTTGCTTGCTGCTAAGCAGATAATCTGTATTAATTCAACTAGAATTGCCTTTGTTAGATATCATTTGAGTTGTGCTGGAATTAAAAGTACAGCATACAAATAAACAATGTTTGTCCATAGTCTTTAGACACCAGAAGTGTCTATGGAAGACCATGAGATGGAAAATGTACAGGTACTTGATTTCCATAGAAAGGCTTTACTAGAATCCTTTTCAAGGTGTGTAGTGGGCTAGGGTGCTAAATGCATGGAAATCTATTTATAAACATGAACTTCTCATACATGTGTTTAACACAAGACATCTTCAAATGTTTTGAAAGAAAGTGAACAGAATTGCTTGCAGCTGAAACCCTACTGAGCCTGTACCCAGAGAGAAGTTTATTTAGAATTTTCTACTCTTAGTTTTTGCTTTTGCTTGATGTTTATTTCCAAGAAAAAACTCTTGGAAACTTTTGATTTTAACTTTTTCTGTTAGAAATTTGAGGTGTCTTAAGCTTAGTGCCCTAAAAGCTTTTCCCTTTTTAAAACTGTGGAATTCAAAATATCAGGACAAACTTTATGTAGTTTGGCAACAAATTAATATGCTAACTCTTCTTAATCTTTTTCTCTAGGTTGTTCCAACAACAGAACACATAAATACAGAGAAATTGAAAGCCAGGGAACAAATTATGTTTTTTGAAGAAGTACTCCTGTTTGAAGATGAACTTCATGATCATGGAGTATCAAGTTTGAGTGTGAAAGTAGTGAGTATTGGGAGGTGTATAAAAGTTACCCAGGGACTCAGTTGGCAAAACACAGCTGCTTTTCTCATATTGTTCCGTCTGGGATTTAAACTTTAAAGCACAAAGTTCTTCATCCTTGCTTTTAGAAATACGTTATTACTGGAAACGGTGTTGTCTTGAAACCTTTGTCATCTGCTGTTTGCTCTAGGGGACAATCTTTTCCCTCCTTCTGCATCCTGCCAAATAGTCCTCTGAGACTCTGTCCCACTGGCCAGCTACAGCTGTGGCAAATCAACAGCCCAAATTTTGACTCCATTCTTGGAAACTTCTCATATTGTCTACCATTGTGAATATCTGATGTAGACAAGTACGTGCTTAAAGTAAGCCTTTGTAAGGTGCTGAACGGGCCATCTTTATTTTTGCAGAGAGTTATGCCTTCCAGCTTTTTTGTGCTGCTGAGGTTCTTCTTGCGAGTGGATGGGGTGCTCATCAGGATGAATGATACAAGGCTTCATCATGAGGTGAACCCTTACCTTCCATCATGGCTTATTTTACAGAGGTTCCCTTGTCATTTTACTTCCAGTGACCTGGTGATATTCCTCTAATTTAAAACTGATGTTTGTGGGGCATAAAAACTTCCAAGTGTATTTTATTGTTGTGGTGGTGCTGAGCTAGCAACCAAGTGCTAGATGCCACGGTGTATGAGCAGAGTAGGCCACCCCTCATGTGATGTAATCATTTAAATACTTTTGATAGACACAGAGATTAGAGAAGGAACTACAAGAGGAAAAATAGGCAGCAGTAAAGAGTTCAATACTGTCTTGTCTCCAAGTATGTTATTTTTGTCTTACCTAATAGAATTAGACTGCATGTGTAACTTGTAAATAACTGTCCATAATACATTGAATTCTGGTATCTCATAAATAATTCAGGATGTTAAGATTTGTGATTTGGTAATTCTGTGTAGATGTGTAGGGGTTGTAACTGAGTAAAAATTAGCAAGCAGTCATAGAATTTCTTTTTGAAGCATGCATGCAGGTGGTTTTTGGGAAAAAAAAAAAAGTTGTTATCATCTGTCTTCATGAACTTGAATACACATTTCTTCTCCTAGGTGAAATATGTGGTCAATGAAATTCCAATGCTTACTAAATTCAATGTATTTAAAATGCTTAGTTTGTACTGATACCAGATGATTGCTTTATTCCATTAGGCTGACAAGACCTACATGTTGCGAGAATACACATCCAGGGAAAGCAAAATATCAAGTTTAAAGGTATTCCATTTTTAAAAATTTGTTTCTTCTCCTTCTGTCTGCTTTTTAGTTTTATGGTCAGCATAGAAAATACTGTGACTTCCAGTCCTTTGTACAGTTTGGAATTAATATAGAGGAAAATTCTTTCTGCTTATACAGCTTTTGTTTTGGTGATTTTAGAGCAGATTTGTATTTTTTAAATGTTCAGATCACATGACAAGGTATAAAATTAGGTCACTTCTTCTACTATTGAATTAATAAAATGTTTTTATTATTTTATTTTTTCATAGAACTGTTCAGCTGCAAAATCAGGTGCTCCATGTCCCATGATGTTAAATTTCATGGCTGGTTGTGCACTTCCAAGCAGTAGTAGGGGTTAAGATCTGTTTAGTAATAGACTCTCTCAGTTTTTCTCAAATATTTGAGGTTAATAGTCACCTTTATACTGTAGTAATGGCTCAGAATAATTTGTGGTACATTTGGAGTTGTAGCTGTTGATTTTTATTCGTGACAAACACATGACCTTATTTTTTTTGTGTCTTTACTTCTCCCTTATTTTTCCTTTGCCTCTAAAAAAGTTTGCCTCTAGTGGTGTATACATCCAGTAAATTATAAATTAGTTGTATGTAAAAGTTTGGGGTTGGAGTACTTTTTCTTATCCCCTCTTTTCTTTCACTCGTTTCTTGTAAAATTTTTGCTTTTTAGAATGTTCCACCTTCCCTGTTCACGGAACCTAACGAGATCTCTCAGTATCTACCCATAAAGGAGACAATCTGTGAAAAACTAGAATTCCCAGAGAAGCTGGAGCCTAAACCAGAAACGTCACTGGAAACCGCATGTGCTAAGTCTAAATAAATGTGACTTTATAAGGACTTGAAGTAGACTGGAGATAATGTGATCGCAATTGTTATCATGGGGGCATTTCACTACTAGTGGAATGAAGAATTTGGCTAATTTTTCTATAGCCTTGAGAGAAAACATTTCAAGCAGGTTTTGCTAATGGTGTTTTTTGTTTGGATTTTTTTTTTTTAACCTGTGTCTGGAGTTGATGATAGACTGGTGGTGACTTACAGTTTTCAACAGCATTGGAGAAATGACTGTTGGGAGTCTGGGTTCTGTTTAGTTTCATCAAGCAGGCAGGAGTATTGTTTGGACCCCCATCCGCTAATAAGTCTATGAAGATTTTGTTATTGCTGCTTCAGATACTAAGAAACCACCAGAGTTGTAAAACTGGTATGATTTTATTTTTACTGAGAAATAATCCACAGTAAGAAAAAAATTCCTCTGCGTTTATTTTGATCTGTCAGTCCTAAACTACACATTTTGCTTGGCTTCCCCTACTAATAAACAACAAAGTTACTTTTTGTAGTTTCTGATCCACAGTCTCACCTAAGAATATTCATTTCATCTGAGGATAGGTTTAAGTGTAGGGAAAAAATACATTTGTTTGACACCATAAAAAGGTCAAATTGTTTGTGAGGCTTTAACTCCAGAGCAGGAGGAGGGCTGGAGGTTAAGAGAGAGACACTGATAAGTCTCTTCACAAAAGCTGGTTTAATCTGCTGTCAGCTGGAGTTTGCTGGGCAGTTCTTGGACTCTCACTTGTGGTCCCTGTGCTGCTCCAGTGATGTACAATGCTGGAAAGGCATTGCCCTGCACTGGCCTTCTCTTGGATGTGCCCACATGTGACACCCTGACCGCCAAATTGCAAAACCACAGTGGGGTTTAAAGCTTGGGAAGTCTGATCCCTAAAGGATGCTGGTATTTTCAGTATGAGAAAGGAGATCCTGTATGGCCTTAGAAGGATGCCAACATGTATTCCAGATACATAATTTTGGTTTATTTTCAAATTCTTCTAAGTTCTAATATTAATAGAAGTGTGATCAATTGTATAGTCATGATTTCAACACTGTAGATGAAACTGAAATACTTGTATTCCTTTTGGAAATCCTGCAATATATTACTGGTTTGGCCTAAGAATGGCCTAAGCTAAGCAGGCTTGTCTGGGTTTGCTGCTGACAGGCAGTGCAGGAAGCAAGTAACTGCAGTGAAAAGCAGACTTTGTGATGCAAGGTGCTTACAGATAAGAACGTGTACACATTCTGATGTCTTGGGGTTTGTTTAACACTCTTTGTATTCTACACTGCATGACTTAGTAGAAGCAACCCACCACAAAACCTAGTATCTAACCATGTCTTTTGTGAAGTGGTTTTCATGTAGAGAAGACCTGAGGTTTTTAGGGGGGAAGAAAAGTCTACTGCCATCTGAGTGACTGTTTCCTTAGTAAAAACTAATAACACACTAATTTCACTTTCATTTGAGGCAGCCTGGTCTAGTGAAATCTACAGCAGGTGGAAAGGCAGGAACTAACTGCAATTTTTCCTGTGTCACTGATTTACTCTAACCATGGGGAAGACATTTCTCTGTGCCTCCATTCCCTGTATATAAAATTGGGAGTTAATATATGCCAGAGAGACTGTGAGGATTAGTTTGTACAGAGTTTTTGATTAGAATATTTTTTTTCTGAATACACCTTCAGCCTTATCTTTGGAATCCTTTGGAAAGGATTACTGCAAAGAAATGATCCATGAGAAGAGTGAAGAGAGCCAAACTGAAAATTTCTGGAAGAAGTTGTCAGCTGTGATAAATATCAGATAATTATCAGACATGATCTAGGTGAATGAAGTTATGGCCATTTTGAAATAGGAGCAATTTCCCCATTACAGTCGTAAATTCTGTTGGCTTTTTTTCATCTTCCTTCCCTTGTTTCCTAAACATTTTAGTGTCAGGATGAAGAGGGGAACTGCAAAAGAATGCAGCATGGAAGAGATTAAAATCCATTTGGTAATAGAAGATTATTGGGGTCCACTCCAGTGATAGAGGGAAGTGAGAAAAGAGTGAAAAGGAAGGGAACAACAAATGGGGGCAAAGAGTTATTTTTCTGGTAGAAGTAAATCATGGCACTTCTTTTACTCTAAGCATATATTACTGTAAATTCCTTAGAGCTTATAAAAGCACACTTTAAAGCTGGTATGGCTGGGAGCAGAGCTCATGTAGTGCTGGCATGAAGGAAGCTATATCTGCATTTGTTAATTCGAGCTGTGATTTGAGCTTGGTCAGTGAACCAACATTAAACATTAAACTCCTCTGGGCTGAAATAGAGTGTGGGGGGAAAGCCAGAGTGGGGAGTGAGCAGTGGAAAGGGCACTCTGCATGTTTAGCTTATACTTTGTATTTTCTCTTGTCCATCATACATCCTAATTTGTGACCCGTTGGTAAAGTTCTATGGAATGGACTTGTATCCTGACTGTAGATATGTGCTCTCCATCTATTCTAAAAGGTGCTGTGCATTTCAGTGGAACACAAGTGTTGGGGAAATCACAAGAACACGTTTAGGAAGTTCCAGTTACAAGTTCAAAATTGGAGCACTTTGTGACTTTCTTACACCACAAGATTACCAAGAAGCAGCAGTATAAACTGGCATACAGCAAGCTCTCTGGCACAAAATTTCCACAGAGGAGTACCACTTTGTATAAGTAACTTTAGGGGGGAGGGAGCAGGGTGATTCTCCAGCCATTTTGTGTCGAGTTCTATGTGGCAGTTTATATTGTTCCTTGTATGTTGCTAAATAAAACGTACCAAACATTTTACAGTTCCGTTTTTAACTGAGCAAAATAAACTGAAATAACTACTCGTGATGCTGGTAGAACATTTCATCCACATACCTTTGTCTGGCAGGATACTGCTCTTCTCCTTACAAAAATAAAGTGAGCGGGAGAAGAGCCACAGTCGTGGGATTAACATGAAATGAGAAACGGAATTTCAGTGGGAAATGAGTTTCACTACTTGCCAAGCGGTGGGAAGAGATAGGATCCATCCACATCCGGACTCCATCCCCCGGCAGCCTGCGCGCCGCCCCGCCGGCCTTCCCCTACCTGCGGCGCGCAGGTGGGCGCGGTGGCTGCCGGGGCTGGTAGTCCCTGGGGAAGGGAAGGGAAGGGAAGGGAAGCGCAAGGAAGGGCAGGGCATTCCGGCCGGCCGGGCGGGCGGGGTGTGCAGCCATGGACAAGCTGAAGCGGGTGCTGAGCGGCCGCGACGCGGAGGAGCCGAGCGGCCTGGCCGAGGTAGCGCTGCCGCTGCCGGGCGGGGGGACGCGGGCAGCCCTGCCGCTGTGCTCGGCGTGGGCAGGGCGGGCGGTGCCGTGTGGGCTCCGCCAGCGCTGCTCCCCCCGTGCCGCGGCATCCCCCGCTTCCCCCGGGACACTCAGCTGAGTGCCCGGCCGGGACGCGGCGCAGCGTCTGAGAGGAAGTTTTCGCGCTTGGTGGGAGGCAAGAGGTGCAAGGAGTAAACAAGTTTCGCTTTTGTTTTTTCTCCTCGTTCCCAGGTTATCGATGCGACTTCCTTAAGTTGGGGCACCCGAATGAAAGGTTTCGTTGCGTGTTTTGCGATCGGATGCCTGTGCTCGGTCTTGGTAAGGACTTCTTGCCAGATCTCCCCGGTATTTTGAGTTTCACGAGCTCAGATAGTTACAGCCTCCCTCTGTGCTGTTGCTTGATTTTTCCGAGTCTTCTCTGCGGAGACGTTTCACTCGTTTCCAGTTAGATACAATATGCTGACTCTTAAAAAGAATGCCAACAAATGCGATTTACTTTCGTATGCGTAATTCCGCACTTTGGCTTGAAGTTTTCCTAAGATTTGTTTTGTGATATGACACGTCTTGGATATATATATATATATATATTATATTTGTTTCAATTTCAGATCTGTTAATTTTCCCTCCCTTTCTCCAAATGTTCCTTTTTAGGGTAGTTGTCTGTTATGGATACCAAGGAAAGGGCTGGTACTTTTTGCAGTGTTTTATACCCTGGGGAATATTTCATCTATTGGGAGGTAACAATCTTTATATATCCTTTCCCTAATACAGATGAGAAACAAAAGCAGAATGATAGTGCATTGGTAGAAATTGTTGCATTTGCGAGAGAAGATTTGCTTTTGTAGATAATTTTGTTGTTGAATTCTACAGAACAGCGTTTCCCCAGTAGTGCCCTGAAATGGCAAATAAAATTTCAATATTGTTTATTGTTATTAGTAATGCATTCAAGGTAAAAGTTGCTCATCAGTAAACAAGAATCACACTCATGCTGAGAGCATTGAGGTTTTTTGATTTTTTTTTTTTTTTTTGTTTGGTTTTTTTTGTTTTTTTTTTTTTTGTTTCCTCTTCCCCCAGACAAAAAGAATTCTTTGCCATTTTACGTTTGGAAGTGTTCTGTGTGTTTTGGTGAATATGTTTGGGGCAGTTTATCTGTCAGGGCCAGCATATGGAGTAAGACTTGATGGCCATCGAGGTTCCTGAAGCAGAGCCCTACACAGAAAGCCAGCTTTCTGTGGTTGTGCAGACTTAGCATGATGTAAGAAAGCATAAATAAAGGAATTGGAGGTAATATGCTAATGAGGCAGAATAATATAGTATATGAGACAGAAATATCACTGTAGAAAAAGCTTTCACCTTGTATAATTCATCCAGTATCCATCACCGGATCTCTAAATCACGTTGTAGATCTGGTAAGGGATCAGAGAATGGATCCAGGCCTGAAAACAGCCTTTTATGTAGAGGAATTGAGTTGGATTACCTATCAATCCATGGAGATCCTCTGTGGATGGTGTTCTTGAAAATCAGGTTTAAAAAAGCATTTTTGAAAAACAGGTTAGAAAAGTGTCTGTCAAGGATGATCTGATTGGAGCTGACCTTGGCCTATGCTTCTAACTTGACAGTTCTGCTTCTGTTAATTGTAAGGGAACAAGTGTGAATAAAATTGTAAATACCTTGCACAAAGAAAAGGGGGAATGGATTAGTCTCATTGCATAATCCCATTACTTTTGTTATGCCACACTGATTGCCATAACAACACAGTGTACTGATGCCCCTTTGGCAGCAGACAGTTTGATCTCACCGAATTTCACTTTTGCCTTTCTTTCTCCTTTCCGTCTTCATCTCGACTTGTTTTTCACAGCACTATGTTTCTTATGGGACCAGTGAAACAGCTGAAGCGCATGTTTGAGCCTACGCGTTTGATCGCTACTATTGTTATGCTAGTAAGTATCCAAGGAGTCGCTTTTAACTCCTACAAACCTGGCAACAATTTTCATTGTGAAGTCTTTTCATATCCATTCATCCAGCTTTGGCTCAGGGTGTGTCTGCGGGTGGTGGTTTGCTTCGTGGGTTTTTTTGTCTTTTCTTAAAATGTCGAACACAACACATCTGTAGTGGGAAGGCAAGTGTAGCACCAGAAAAGCACCTCTCTGATAGGCAAGACTGAGCTGAAGCTTGTTTTGCTAAATGAGCATTAAGAGTCTGTGGCTGGTGTGTGTGAACCATGCATGTGCTTTTTTAGGGTGCTTGAGGTCACAACATCATATTTATGTGTTGCCTAAGAAGTTAATAATGGAAAACTAGGGTTCTTTTTAAGTTGTCCAATGGATGTTGCTAGATTTTTTTTTTTTTTTTTTGCATAATTTTGTCTTTTTATATTCTGTCTGATTGCCTTGAAAGAGCTGTGTAGGTATTTCTACCTGGATAAAATCATTTCTTCATGACAAAGCATCTGGGGAAACTTCTTTGGTTACCTTGCATTAGGGAGCATCCCAGCTGGCTGATAGCTTCAGGTTTGGAAACTTGTATGAACAGAATGAAACTGCAAATTCAGCATTCAGTGGATTCACCCTTGGAATTATTTTATTTTCAGAAAACGGAAGTTATAGCAAACCTTGTGTTGTGTGTGTTTCTGTGCTTGAAAGTTGCTACCAAGTTTCAGACAAACTCTTCTCTAAAGTACATGGGTTTTTTTTGTCTCTGCAGCTTTCCTGTTTTCTCCTGGCAAGTCAAAAAGTTGAAAGGTGGTTTAACTTGCATGAAACTCCTTTTTTCGGTCTGAATGTCTTCAGAGTGTTTGCTTGGCATCAGCACTTCCCAATTTCTCTTTACACATCCAGAGGTGCTGCAGAGCTTGAGAAATTGACTGTGTGTGCTTGCAGTTCCAAGCAAGAAGCTACTGTGTGTGTGGTGTGTGTTTTTTGTATGAATTCAGGATGCCTGGAGTCTGGAGAATTCCTGTAATGTTGTTCACTGGGATAAAGCCCCTTATTAAATGTATGATGCAGTATTTAGACCAATATACAAATCACCACCTTAAAACCAATGGAAGAGCTGCATTTACTGTCAGCACTGGTTGAGCTCAAGTGTATTATTTCTTTGGCAATGCATGTCTTAGTGTCTGAATATGCAGAACTGTATGGGGTTTTTTTTTCCATTCTAGCAAAACGATGCACATTATAATCTCTAGTATTGTACACAGTGGTACATGTGTACAAAACACGTGTATCTAAAGGCTGTTAGGTGCTGATGAAAGGAGATGAATTATCAGCATCTATCATAGAGAACTGAGCTGTCATATCTTAAACTGAAGATGAAAACTAATAGGAGGCTTCTGTTAAAACTGAGGGTTAAAGCAGAAAATAATCCTGCTAATAATCCTCCCTAAAATTTTACCTGTAGTAAAGAAAGAAAGACACAATGTAACTCTGAAAACTGAAAAAGTGCTGTTTTGAATGACTGTGCCTTATACATATACACAAGAGAGCTACTAAGCAATAGCCCAAAGTTCTTGAAAGGGTAGCATAGTTTTAATTGGTGAGCTCTTAAGTAAAACCCTGGTAACCATGTAATCATCAGGAACTGCAGAGAAGCAGAAAGACTTAAGAGTGCTAACTGAGAAGTATTTGGAAAGTCTTACTTATGCAAAACGATGAAATGTGGTGTGTCCCTGTGACACCAAGAAGTGTGTGGGATGGAGTAGGGACCTGCAAAAGAGCTGCAGAAACCACTTCCTCTTGCTCCTTTGCAGCCATAAAATCATTTTCTGGCTGATATTTCCTGATTGCTTTAATTCACTTCAGAAATGTAATAGTGAGAGCATTTTGAGTACAAGGAACTTTTAAATACAAGGAACTCTTATGATGCAGAAATGAATAAAACTGTGAAATGATGCAATTAATTTCTGTCTCTGTGAAGAAACCCATTACAGTGTTGCAATATTTATAGAAACTGGAGTTGTTTCTATTTTCAATTAAAATCATTTGTTTTCTTCTAGTTGTGCCTCATACTAACACTGTGTTCTGCTTTCTGGGTGAGTACTGGAGTCCTGTATGTATATATAACTGGAGTTAATATAGCTGGAGTATATTTTAAAAGTAAGATTCTTACACTGTTGCCTCTGTTGTGTTTCTTCCCCCGTCTCCTCTCCTCTCCCCTCCAGTGGCGTAAGGCAGGACTCGCGCTGCTCTTCTGCATCTTACAGTTTTTTGCCATGGCATGGTGAGTGATTTCCTCCCTACACACTCCACTTTCTGTTGCACCTGACATCAGTAGCTGAATTGGGAGTGGATATTGACGTTGAGTTAGATGGAAGGAAAATTCTTACTTTGTCAATCCCTTAGATTCAAGACAACGCATCACTGAGGAGCTGACTGTTCCCACTTCCTGGTCTTTCACACCTCTACAGAGGCTTTGGAGACAGAGCTCAGGGCTCCATTTCTAGAGGAAGTTCCTTTGATTTATCTGAGCTCGAACTGAGCTTGGATTTTCCTTTCCCTTTTAAATCAATTTGTTGCCTACTACGTGATATTCCTCTTTTACACTCTCCTGAATTTGTCTCATTCAGAGACCCAGTTATGCCAATCAAATTCTCAGAGTTGTTCGTGTTAGCATATGGTTTGTACAAGGACACCAATGGAGTGCACAAACTGATATAGACACCTAGGTAGCCCTCAGTGCTAATCTTGCCTTCCTGTAGGTGTTGGAGCATGAAGAACACTGGATGCAGGAAGGCTGTGTTTAAAATGCTTTCACGACATCCCCCTCTGTTTTG
The DNA here is from genome assembly GCA_018697195.1 of Certhia americana. NCBI lineage: Eukaryota > Metazoa > Chordata > Aves > Passeriformes > Certhiidae > Certhia > Certhia americana. Next base: position 21,004,277 of record CM031857.1, read on the forward strand.
CCATAGTGTTTCATACTCTGGCTGGGCTAAGATGGCTTGCAAGGATACTCCTTCCTGTCACTCACAAACTCAAAGCTTCCTTTTGGTTATGTAACTTGCAGTTTAGAATATCAGAGGGGTTCTTCTTATTTGTGACTCTAATAAAATCTGACATGAAAAGTAACTTTCAAAATCTTTCTTCTTAGGTATAGCATTTCCTTCATACCATATGCAAGGTAAGCTTCTGACTCTCTGTTGTTTTGAGGTTTAATCATACAGAAGGTTAGTTTAGAGAAGCATTGTCATGTGTGGCTTGAGAAGGTTTTCCATGGTGCAGGAAATACAAGTGGGTACATCTGAAAATGAAAATAAGCAAAACATTTCTAGGGGGAGAACCCAAATGAGAGAGCTTCTCATAGAAATATGTAAGCCTGCTGGCCAAATGCTGAGCATAAGGCTTGTCTTTGGAATGCCTGAATGTTGGTCCAAACTGCTACTAGACAAGTGTATTCTTCTGTGTCCCTTTTGTCCTGTTGTCCCCATGACCCATGAGCACTGTTCTGTGTGAGCACAGAGTTCTGTCTCCTGCCCCACCCTCCTGTGTTGCACTGCCTCTGTGCAGCCTTGCAGGTGTCACTTCCACAGCAGGTGGGCACTGAGCAGACCTGCTTGTCTCTAAGGCATTTGTGTAGTCATGCAAATCATAATAATGCAATTAGTACATGGTCATGATCTCTACAGTCCTCAGTGTCAGTGGGATAGCAGCACGGAATGACTCTTACCAAATAATGTAACTGAGGTGTCTCTGACTCGCGTTTTTTTCTTTCTCCTGCCTGTAGGGATGCTGTGAAGAAATGCGTTTCAGTCTGTCTGTCCTAACAGGAATACTGGATGCCTCACAAAGTTCTAGGAAGTTCTAGGTAGAACTGTGTTGAGATCCCTGTGTTGTGTAGTTTCCCACTTCTGTCTTGAACACGTGCCTTCCAGCTGCTTTTTAGAAGCTCCTTGTGTTACACCCAGCATCTGCAGTTGCTTGGGTTTGTAAGCAATGGTGTCTGTGGGACGGGGGCTTGTGATGAAATGAAATTCACTCTGGCAGAAGAACTGGGCAGAGGTCTGCAATTTGTTGTGGTGATTCTTGCATAAATTCATGCATTTGGTTTTGCAAAAGTTTCAAAGTAATGTGTGAAGTCTGTAAAGTGAAGACCTTGGCTCCGATGGCTCTGTGCCAGCTGTAGAGTTGAAAACTGATTTCTTACCAACAACTTGGGATTTTTTAAAATAGCCTTATGTCACTTAATCTTTGCACTGTTTGCCTTGGATAATGGAATATTGGTATTCTTTCTTTTCCTGTCTCTCTTGCAAAATTTTAGGTCTGTGAGACTTCTAGAAGATGTAATTCTAAAGGCAAACACAATTGTGGACTAACCATGAAATGTTTGCGTCTTTAATGAAATACTTAGTTCTCAATCTATACTGATAGTCTTTCCTTAAAATACATGAAAGGGACATTTTAATCTGAAAAAACTTGCTCCTGTTGGAAAAGCACTCATAAAATAAGGTCCACTGATGTTTTCAGCTACCAGGAACCTGATTTCTTTTCCTTACTCATGGTTGCAAGGTAGGAAGCAGACATTTTTCACATGAAGTGACGTGCTTCTCTTCTCCTTCAGCTAAAGCATAAGAGCAATGCAAAGGGCATGGTAGACAAGCAATCAAAGAATTTATGTCCTTTCTCAAAGGACAGATTGTCATAAGGTGAAAGTGGGATATTTAGTTTATAAGCAGCCTGGATCAGGGAGAAGACATTTGCTTCTGAACTTGTAAATAAGTTAGAACACCAACATTTCTCTTTGTTTCTTTGTATGTAGAATCATTTTTCTTTCTGCTAAAACTCTTGCACACATCAGTGAACTTCTCTGCATGGAGGAGAAAGCACAATATTCTATTGCCTGTGGTAGCAAGGAAAGCGTGAAACAATCCCACTGCCAGCTCCAAACAAGGGCTGAGCGGTCTGTATGCAAGTTCCAAGGCCACTCTGTGTTTTCTTTTATCTTCTGAGCTACGTATAATCATTTACTTCCACAGCATTGCTGTGGTCAGTTTAATATCTGAGCACAGATTCCTGCTGCTGCTGTGTGAGGTAGTGTTTAACTGCTTTCCCCTTTCCTTTTACCAAACTGTCATGCTGGAGCCAGTGTTTAAGGTGATGGTTTTCCAGTGCACTCTAGTGGGAACAGAAGCATCTCTTCCCCAATCTACCAAGAGTTTAGTTGTTTAAGAGCATTTTGTTTGCATGGCAAATGCGTCCCTGACTTGTATCACAAAGATTTTAATGTAGGAAAAACCTAGATCTACTTGGCTGTAAAGTATAAGCTCACAGTAAAGGCAAATAGTTCTATGGCTTCCAGAAAGTTACTAAGAAATTAATTAATCCAAAATCTTAAATTTAAGTGTCCTTCTGATAATTTATAAAGCTTCAGTACCACCCACTTGTAAGGATCCTCATTAAAAATAATAAAATTAAAGATTGCCTTTTGCAGATGTTTTGAAAGGGAGATTTTGACAAGCATTCTGTGTATTCCAGGTGGCCAGAATTACTGTTGCAAAGGTATTTGAATGGAAAATGCCACCTTGGAAAGATGGTACTGATGTTGTGATTAATGAGTTATGAAAATTCAAGTGCTAGGCCCTGGTGGTTTTTTTTTATCTCCCAGGATTTAGAAGTTAGTGTTGGAATAAATATGTTGACTATTGCTCTTCTTGAAAAGAATATTTGGTTAAATGTCCAAGAGAGACTGGGAATTAAAGAAAATTGATCCTTTTTTTTCCCTGGCTGATCTAAGACAAGTGTCTAAACTGATGTGTGTCTTTTTTTATCAGGGAGTAAGTTCAAAACCTAATTTATATCTGTCAAAAGACCTATGCCAGTCTTTTCTTTGGACTTTGATAATGTTTACAGATTTCCTTTGTATAAGGGAAATTGAAATGCAACCCTAATTGCTTTTACGTTCCAATATTCCTTTAATTTTAGCAACTCTGAATGTCCCTGGGAAAAGCTACAAGCACAGTATCCATTGTTTCTCCTTTCCCTCTCCAGCTAAGTTGTGTTAACTCTGATCATCATTCCAGGTTCAGCAGCCATGATAACAGAATTTGATGTTTGAGATTCTTTTTTTTATTATTATTTCAAATTAGGAGGAGTAAAAGCCTTTTGCTTATTCCTTGGCTAGCTTGGGCAGGGTTCTGGTAGCCTGACTCTCTGGCAGTTCTTCTGGAAGAACAATACAATTGGGTAATGGCGAATGTTAGTTTTTTAATGTGCAGAGTAGCTGACTAGGACCTTTTAGCTTGCTCTTGTGAACACAGCCAACTAGAAGTAGGAAATTTATGAAAATACCAGAAGATAGCACATAAATGGATTTTTGTCCTTTCCCCCTCCCCTCAGTTCAAAACTGCAATTCCAGCTTCACAGCCTTTTATTCAGGAAGAGAGAAGAACAAATCTCCATTTGACTGCACAGCACATGAGGCTAAGCAATTGTGCCTTTACAGGAAGGGAACCCAAGGGGAGATGGCGAGGATGCAGGGATCACAAGAGTGCCACTGGGGTTTATGTTGCCCTTTGGTGTTGTATTCTGTTCCTGGGGACATCAGACCGTAGGAGAGACTTTCTATATTCTTGCCAATATGTGAAGCATACTCAGGGTATGCTGCTTCATCTGCAAGCAGTTTTGATTTAAAATAGCTCTCCCAGAACAAAACTCTTTGGATTCTTACTCACTTTTAAGTAGTTGTGGTGAGGTTGTTGACAAGTTTAACAGCAAAAGAAATTTCCACTTTACCGGAGTACTTTATTTTATATGATTTTTACATAACTGGGAGTAAACTATATGAATATTCCCTCTTGAATGGTTTTCAGTCTGAATTAGATTATACCATTATACCTTTTTTTTTTTGTCATTAGACCTACTTTGTGTTATGTTTTGCTATCATCGGCTTTGGTTATCTGCTTGGCAGGAAGCATGGTGGGTATTTCTGAAGCTTTCCATCTCCCTGTCCTAGAGGGCAGGAATGTTTATTGTGTGTGCTCTACTGTGAACAGAGAGTTTGTGGTTTGAATCACAAAGCTCCTTCCTTCCCAAAGTCCTTGCTCAGTTGCCTACAGCACTTAACTCAAGGCTGACTTCCCTAAGGAAACTTATTTGATGTTGGGTTCCCATCTCAGTAGGATTTGGTGTTCTAACAGAAAGTGCATTTTGCTCAGCCTGTTGTCCACTTTTTTTCACTTTTTGCTGTACAGATGAAGTAACCTCAACCAATTAGCCTTAGCTTACAGTTCCAGCAGGAAATTTGTATATCCTGGATCAGCTGACTTTCCAGCTGTATTAGAAAGGGAAATAGGGAGGGTGGTAGTCATCTGCTCCTAAAGTACTGAGACTCTATACATTGAAATATGGGATTTTTTTTTAACCACATCAAGGTTTTGCTCTGTTTTATGTGATGAAGTCCATTTTGAATACTAGTACTATCTGAAATGGTTCTACACTGATGATGTGAACAATTGCATCTCATTTTGCAGTAATAAGATTGTTCATGAGCTGTTGCAAAAAACAAGGAAGAATTTTCTGCCACAAGTTGAAATTCTTTTCAGAAACCATGTTTTAAAAGGAAAGTGTGTTGGGCTCTGTGTGTGCCCTACAACTTCCTGAGAACAGCTCTTGCTTCTTTTTGGTACTTAATCATATTTATGAAAGTGAGATCACTGTGCTATTGTAAACTGAGGAGGAGGAGGATGTTTAAACACATTTGTCTTAAATACTGATGTTTACAACCATGGCAAATACTGACCATTTTGGAGGGAAAGCACACAAATGGTTTATTGTCTGAAAACAATGTGCCTCGCTGTAATGTGACCACTGAATTTTTTATCAGCTGTGGAATTGTTTTGTAAAATAAAAACCAAACTCAGAAATTCTCTGCAATGTTTCATACTGTTACTGATTCTATTTGCTGATGTGCTTTTTCTATGTATTTACACTGTTTGATTTCTACTTTGATAAGCATCTCTTTTTCTGACCTACAACTTTCTCTGTAATGAAGTGAAACCCTTACAAGTGCTGTTTTTTTCCTTCAATAAAGTTATCACTGCATTAAATGAATTATTCTTACGGTTAATGTTCTTATGGCTTTTTAAACGATGCTGATTCTCCAGATGATGCTGAAATTGCTGTGAGTAGTTTGTTTCCTTTTGTTTGTGTGTTTGTAAATTTTTTTAAAAATTATTGTCCTGTCCTCACTTCCTTTGCTGTGCACACAACTTTTACTGCTGGAGGGAGTTTTTGTGTCACCAATGTTTTGCAGCAGCTTCACCCAGCAGTTGCAGGCACCCAGATAACTGTTGGCATGAGTGGAGTTGTTAAGGTGAGGATGGTATTTTTATTACTTCTTGTTTATTTACCTCAAGAGTCAACCCAGGTATGCCAACAAGCTGTCCTTAGTCCATGCCATAGAGAAAATAATGCCTGGTGCTATTCTGTCAGCAAAGACAGCAGGAAGCAACATGCCTCCAAAAGAAATATGCTCTGACTGCTGATGTACGCTCAATAAAATGTAAATGAAATAAAATATCAATGATTTATGGAGGTGTGTTAAAAATAATTAGAGGCAATTATTTTATTTCTTTAACTTTGAAAAAGCTGGTCTGTTTAAGTGTATGCCTACTATGCATCCAAGTACCTGCTGTGGGTTAATATTTTTTGCCAGTGTATCAAGACTGTGTGCATTGAGCTGTTCAGGGTATGTTACACTTTCTCCTAATTGACAGGCAGGTGGGGTTTTTTTCCTTTCTGTAAGGGTAGTGGTGAGACTTGTGTGCTGTGAGAAACTGTGTTGAAGTTTTCAATTATCTTTTTTTCTTGTTTTTTTGATTGTTCTTCTAAGCAAGCTCTGTCTTGCAGCTGAACTGAAGTTTCTGTCCTACAGGAAACTCCAAAGTTGCATTTGGAATACAAGCAGCAGCCTGTCTGCTGTAGTATAGAAACCTAGGGGTTTGCATTTCATCTTTTTGAAAAGGTTAGAGTGTCCCAGGAATGTCAGGAAAGCTGGATACATCTGTGTTATATCAAGACAACTGTGATTCCTCAAAGGGCAATAAATCCTTTCTGTGTCTAATAGCTTAGAGGTATTTTGCTTTCCTAACTCAACCTCCTGCATAACAACAAAGCTGTTGAACTTTTCCACTTCATTCTCATGCTGAGATCTTAATACTTAAATGATTGAAAAACCAAAATAAAGTGAAATCTTCATTTGAAATCCCTAAACAGTGACCAGCTGTCCTAAAGCGCATTCTGTTGATTAATGAATTTGCTCCTTAGAAATGGTCTGAAAGGGTTTGTCAGTTGTGCTACAGCATCTAGTCCCTGAGCCCCATTACCTAGCAAAGTCACCATCATTCAAATTCAGTGACAAGGCTCTTGGAAAGCTGCTGTAATGTCTGCCCCTTTGCCTTTTCCTTCCCCAAGGTCTGATTTGCAAGAGGGGAGGTATTTCATGGATGTGAGCCATTCAAAGGTGGGAGTTGATAGTTATTTCCATCTCTTGCTTATACCTTTCCTGTTGAGCTCAGCCTTGGTTGCAATATGTGTGGGGGTACAGGCTTGTAACTGCCCAGCCATTAAATGCTGGAGATTCCTAAAGGGAAAAAAAATCTGGGTTTCTCACTTTTCAGAAGAAAGCTGCTGGTGAATTTGAGATGGAATAGTCTATCTAAGCTGCCAGTCTTTGGGATTGCTATTTTAAGTTAGCCTGGTTGAAACCCTTTTAAGTTTCTCTTCCATTCCCTTGTGGCATCTCTAAGTTATTCCTGAGAATCCATGCTTCAAAACCTCTGTGGGAATAAGTGTGAAGTAACATGGGTGTAGTGTAAAAATGAAAGTGTTACCTGGGCAGGGTGATTTCATTGCAGCTCTGAGGGGCTGTCATGCCCTAAAAGCTGGGGAAGTACTGGAAGCTGGAGAGGGGCTTTGTACTAGGGCACATAGTGACAGGACAAGGGTGAACGGCTTCATACAGGAAGAGGGGAGATTTAGATCAAGGATTAGGAAGAAATTCTTTACTGTGAGAATAATGAGGCACAGGAATAGATTACCCAGAGATGCTCTTGATGCCCCATCCCTGGAAGTGTGCAAGGCCAGGCTGGAAGGGGCTCTGAGCAGCCTGGTCTAGCAGAAGGTGTCCCAGCCCATGGCAGGGGGGCTGGAATGAGATGATCTTGAAGGTCCCTTCCAACCCAAACCAGTCTGTGATGCAATATGTGGTGTGAAAAGAAAATATTTTATCATGGGTGTGTGCTCCTGTGGTTTCTGGTTGTGTCAGGATGTGTCAGGCTCATTGCTTTTGAATTGCTTTTCAGAGAATCAACTGCTTCAATGGGATTAATACTTGCAACTTCTTAACACTTATCATTAGCAGAAAGCTTTAACCTACACATCCAGGTCAAAAGAGCATGTTTGGTTTGCCCAATAAACATTGAATGTATTGCTTTCATTCTGAGATGTTGTAAGTAGAACTTACAGTTTTGCTTAGAATCACTTTTAAAATTTTTTTCTGATCTTTAAGATGGGAACAGTAATAGTTTCTCCCTCTAGGTGATAATTCATGTCTGAAGACATCACTGAATATCTTCAAGTAGAAATAAACAAATAAGGGAAAAGTATAATTATATCTTAAAACAAACTCAGTTATATTTATCACCAGCCTGACTACATATATTTGGTATGCTGTCAATGTTTCAATGAAGGGGCTACAGGGGTGGCTTTCCTGAGGAGCTGCCAGAAGCTGCCCATAAGTTGATAAAGCCAAGGCCAGCTGGTTCCAAGATGAACCCACTGCTGGCCAAGGCTGAGCCCACCAGCAGCAGTGGTACCTCCTCTGGGGTAATGTATTTGAGGAGAAAAAAACCTTTGCACTAATGCAGCCAACGAGATGGAAGAGAATTTGTGAAGAACAGCTCTGCAGACACCAAGGTCAGTGGAGCAGGAGGGGCAGGAGGTGTTCCAGGTACCGGAGCAGAGATTGCCCTGCAGCCCCTGGTGCTGACCACGGTGAGGCAGCTGTGTCTGTCCCACAGCTCATGGGGATCCATGGGGATGCAGAGACCCACCAGCCAGAGCAGATGGATGCCCGTGGGAGGCTGTGATTTGTGGGAAGCCCAAGCTGGAGCAGACTCCTGGACAGAGGAGCCCATGCCAGAGCAGGTTTGCTGGCAGGACTTGTGACCCTGCAGAGGACCCACATGGCAGTGGCCTGTTCTGAAGGATTGCACCCCCCATGGAAGTGACCCATACTAGAGCACTATGTGGAAAACTGGAGGCTGTGGGAAGGACTGATGGAGAAGTTCATGAAGGACTGTTTTCCACAGGAGGAATCCTGTGCTGGAGCAGGGGGGGAGTGTGAGGAGTCCTTCCCCTGAGAAGATCACTGGCAGGGAGGAGGAGGAGAAAATCAGGAGAAAAGATGGACCTGGGAATAAATGAGAGGTGGAGGGAAAGTGTTTTAGCGTTTGGTTTTATTTCTTATTATCTTACTCAGTTTTGATTGTTAATAAATTAAACTAATTTCCCCAAATCAAGCCTGTTTTGCCCATGATGGTAACTGGTGAGTGACCTCCCCCTGTCCTTATTTCAACCCTTGAGCCTTTTGTAATATTTTCTCTGTCCCTGCTGAGGAGGGCAGAGGATGGGAAAGAGAGAGCGGTACCTATCCTTTGGCAGGTACCTGGCACCCATCCAGGGTCAACCCATCACACTACATTAAGTTTTTTCTTTGGGTTTGGGATTTTTTTTCCTCCTTTTCTTTTTAAAAAGCAGAAAGATCGCTGTGGAAAGCCTTCCCTGCTCTCTGGGCTCAGAATTAATCTCAGTATAATCCCAGTTATAACACCAGACAGGGAGGTACCACTTGAACAAGCTGCCTGCCTTTCTGCTAAAAACATACCTGGGGGAAGTTATTGAAACTGTCCCCTCACCCAGACATTAATGAAAAAGCTAATCTTCTTTAAGTCTCCTCTAGCCTAGCAATCTCTTAAGGGGGTGGATACATGATTAAAAAACAGAAGGAAAGCAGCTGTCTTTTTATCCATTCTTAATTATTCCGTGGCAGTTGATAGGTGTTGATTTCCTGGGAGAGTCATGGTGATGGAGGTTACATTTCCCTGTGTTGTTGGGACTCAGTGTTCAGAGGGGGGTTAGTTGAATGTTGCAGTGGGAGCTTTGGAGATGGAAAGAGTGAGTCTTATTTTCTGCAATTTCATCTGATGATGAAGGGCTGCCTTTTCTTTGGAAACATGCAGCTAAAGGCCAAAACCAGCTATCCAATGTCAAGGCAAGGAAGGACTCTTTAATTATCTTTCTTCTTGTTTGCTTTTCTCCCCCCCTTCTCTCTGTGTACCTCACCAGCTGGTGGTCAGGGGCATTTAAGAACAAGCTTAATTAGAAAGTCAAAAATAACCCTTGCTTTTTTTTGCTGTAACTTGGTGAGTGAAGTCCAACAGGTATTGCAGGATTGTTCTGATTTTTCTTTCACTGCTCTCCCCAGTCCTCATTGCCTCATTTAAAATATGAGTTACTAAATTTTTAATAGTAAATTGGAGATGATTGTGAGTGTTGTGCTTGCATTTTGAGTTAGTTCTGCCTGTCTATGAGCCACAAGGAGTCTGATCCCTGCTTGGAAGTGTCCAGCTCTCCCAGCTGGGTTTCAGGGAAAGCTTACAAATTTGCAGGTTTTGTAGGGGCTTTTTCTGTTCCTTCTGCTGCCCCTCAGATTTGTTTGTCTAATTAAATGGGTGACAAGCGCAAGAGGGGCAATAAACAATCTTCTGTCCTCTGGCCATGCTGTGTCCCACTTGCAGTGGCACTGGCAGTCAGTCACCAGGAGTATCTACTGTGCTCATCTGCAAGTCCAGCTACCTTTTCTTCAAATACCAAGATCGAGGAAATTTAATTTCCAGCCCAAAAAGTAACCCACATCTGAGAATGCATTGATCTCCGTGCCTTGGAAATAGCTACAGCCAGTGACATTAATCTGTTTGGGCCTCTGTTTCAGCATCTGTAGGCTTGGAAAAATTAATCTTGCAAGAAAGTAGGAGAAAGAAGGTTTGTTTGGAAAGCATTCCAAGTTTTATTTAGGTGAATGGAGGGACAAAAGACTAGAGGATGTCTCTCACTTCTCCTAAAACAAGATAAATATTCAAAGTGAATTTCCACATGTAATTTTTTTGTTAAATGAAAAGTCAATAAACAAATAACTGTGATTCTGAATCTACCTGGTTTCTGTTCTGCAGCTCTCTCCCATGTCAGCTGTATGACACAGAAACAGTGCCCAGTGTGAAGAAGCCTCATTCATGGAATCTGGAAGTGTGTTTTAAAGAAAAATCTGAGGCCCAAGTACACTCAGCTGATCATGTGCTTGCATATATGTAAACTTTATATTTCTATTGCTAATTATTTTGGTTGGAAAGATGTGCCTATGGTGAACTGTGCCTTCTGCTACATACAACACAAAATACTCTTAGGCTGAACTCTTAGAGCTGGAACAACCTTCCCCATGCTGAAAATAGTAAATGGGGTGTTCCCAGTAACCAACCAACTACTCTCATTTTGGAAAATGTTGTGGTTTCAGGTGTCCTGAGCTATGGTAGCATAGTTACTAAAACTCAAACTGTGTGAAAGTCAGGTATTTTAAGCTGTTAGATTTGTGGTTTATTTTTTCCTCTGACACTAGACTTTCAAGAATCAGACACCTTGTATGAGTGATAACCATGAGCATACAAGTGTTACCCACTCTGGGATCTGAAAGAGCATTTTATTACAGTGCAGGATACAAGTTTTAGTATGATACTCCAAAGTAACAACATTCATGCTTCTCCCTTAGGGATGCTAGCTGTAAAAAAATCCAGTCTTATTGATGAAAAACTCTCTTCCCAACCCATTACTGGAACAGGTCCATTATCCACTCCTCCTTCTCTACAGCTCAGTCCCAGGAGTGCTTTGGGCAAGCAGTGCACTCCAAGCAAGACCTCCCTCTCTTTTGCTTTGTGCATCCTCCATTTCCAATCCATCTTTGCTGAGCATATTCTTTACCTTTAGTGATGTACCAGTGTCTGCTGATGAGAGACTTTCACTTCCTCATTTGGAAACCCTTTCACCAATGTGAACCGTTCTTGCTTTTTTGCATGCTTTTGGTTTCTTTTAAGTTCTAAGCATCTTGAGGAGGGTAGATGGGATCTTATTTTTGGAGGCTCTAATCCAGTACCACTCCACTTGAAGCCCTGCAGGAGACATGGGCAGTGAGTACTTCTGAAAGCCAGGCTGCTTCTCTTTTTATTTGTCTGTAGAAAGAACTGTGTGTAACTACTGAAATAGTATTACTTTTGTGAGTTGTTGTCTCTTTACCTGCCTTAACTTTGAATCTTCTGATTTCTGAGCAACTATACCTAAAAACGCTGTATGGAAATAGGGCTTCAGCTAAAAAAAAATCCCAAAGTAATGTGTACCTGTTTTAGAACCTACTGAAAACTTGAAGATGTTGAATTGAAATTTATGGCACTTCCACCAGCTCCAATTTCTCTGTCTATTTGCATCTGTAGTATAATAAAATTGAAAACTGTCTCATATAGTCTCCTATGCATTTTCTATGCCATTTGATCACATGCAGGGAAAAATGGCAGTAGTAGCTTCTCTCTCCTCTTTGAGTATTCAGAAAGGGGGAACCCAAAATTAAACATATTCCATTTACACCAGCACACCTGAGATGCAATTATTTTTCCAAATGCAAAGTGGTACCCTTCCAGGTACCTAAATATCCTATAGATTCTGAAGTATGTTCCTTAGATGTTCAGCAATGAAAGTCAGCTGTTTATCAACTGAAAGTTTTTAGCTGACACCTGCTAATGTAACTCAACTGAGTTTACGTATAAAATAATCTAGGTATTTTTGTTATAAGTTGACAATTAAAAAAAGAAGAGGGGAAGAGATGTCAGAGTGTGAAATTTGAAGGCAGCATAGAATCGGAATGATTTGGGATGGAAGGGTGCCAAATAAGGTGCCATCAAGCTCTGGCCATTGTTGTTTAGGTGGATGGTATCTCTCAGTTTTTTTAAAAGGCAAGATCTGTTGAGCCTTGTCAAATGATGGATTTAACTTAAATTCTGTTTTAAAAAGTCTGTTATACTCTTTCTTGTCTGTAAAAATCCCAACAGTGATTCACCAAGTAATTTTGTCTTTCTAAAAGAGACAGAAGCACAGAAATTCAACAGGGACTATTGAATTGAAAGAATGCAAAGTTCTCTATAAGCAGACAGAAAATATATTTCTCTAAAAATGACCTCTAGGACTACATTTTCAAAATCAAGTCCCTGACTATGTCATGGCCAACAGACAAGAAATTTTAAAGACGTTGTCAGGGATAGATGTATCAGAAAAAGTTAGGTGCTCCAGCATTTGTTATATACCAAAGCCCAGTGTTTACAGGTCACTGTTATTTGTGGGGTTTCCACTTAACCCTCCAGCAGGGGACTGAACCCACATCTCTTGTCTCCTTGGCTGAAAGCTGAAATTGTTGGAGTACTCAGTAAAATGGTGGCTTTTTTGTGGAGGGCATATGTTGTTGGATCAGGCTTGTCAGCGAAGGTCTCAGCATGAAGTGAGAGGGAGTGACTTTTTGGGATGCTGAGGGAGGTTTTGCATGAGATGGATCTTGAGCTGGTCAGCAGTGCCAGGCCCCAGGCTCATATCAGTCCCAGAAGTGTGTGGTCTGTCCCTGGAAACACAGCCAGAGGGGTGTTCAGCCACCTGTAAGGTGCAGCAGGGGCTTTGTGAATGACAGTGGGACCAAGGGATGGACACAATATCCATCAACAATGGAGTGTAGGGATGCTGCCTCCTCCTTGTGCACTGAAACCTCAGTGCAGAAGGGTCTCTTACTATTATATTTTGATTTAGGAATGTAGAAGAATGAGGTTAATGGATTTATGCAACATTCATGGTGAAAATATTTTAAGACAACCTTCTCTGTGTAACTATCTTGATTCTTCCCAGCTCCTTCAGTTAGAGTCCGCACCAGCGTGAATGCAATTTCCATGCATTGTTTCAGTCTCGAAATGAAACAATTTTCATTAATGGAAACCTGGTTCTCAAGCAGAACAATTAGACCCACTTCAGGTTGAAAAAAAGATAAAAGCATGCTAATTTGGATGGAGGACTCTTCTTTCAAGGCAGCCAATTGAGTCATCAGCCAGCCACCCACCTGACTGTCTAACAGGTAATTAGGAGATAGTCCTCTTTTTGTGTGGAGCGTGTGCGTAAACCTCCACACACTGGTGTCACTGCCCATTGGGACTTCCAGGGGAAAGAGCTAGGCAGTGGCAAAAGAGCGAGGAGAGCACGTTTGTCAGACGGTGCCCAACAAACTGACTTCTTTTTTTTTTTTATTTAGCTTCTTATCTTTGTCTTTTTCAGCAGCTACCTGAAGTTTCTGGCAGGAAAGCCATCATGGCAGACCTGGGCTGCAAAAAGCCCAATGACTGCACCGTCTCCAGGCTCCTCAGCGTAGTGGAGAGTGAACTCCGGGCCGGGAGAGACAAAGGCGACCCCACGGAGAAACAGCTCCAGGTCGTCTTGGAGGATGCGACGCTCTGGCAGAGATTCAGGGAAGTCACTAATGAGATGATCGTGACCAAGAACGGCAGGTGAGTGATCTGCTCAGCACTGCGGGCTCAGTGGAGGTGACAGCCAGGGGGGTTAAGCTCTACAATGATAAACTGTGTATGTGCACACTTGAGAGAACTGCAATGAGCGCACCAGAGTTTTCAGGGGACTGCAGCCTTGCAGTCTGCTAAAACCGGTGTGTGAACAAGATGGGGTGACCCTGCTTTTTTTTTGGTCGCTGCCAAACCATTCCTTCTATGAAGCATGCTGGAAAAATATATTGACTAACTTGTGATTGCACAAAAAGGAAACCTTTGCAAGGGAGTACCTCTCAAAACCTTTGGAATGGCTTTTTATGCTAACAATCATCAGTCTATATTAGGAAGTCCTCACCTGTAGGCTTCAAATTACTACACAGAAGCAGATTGGTGTTGTTAGACCCAGCTGCAGTTCCCATCCCTCTGGCCTTGGATATTAAGAGCTTGTAGGAACAGTCTGTACCAGAATGAGTGCAATAAAACTGCCCTACATGCTCTGTACGTATGTGCAGTCTGAATTGCATGGTCCCACAGTTGTTGCTGGTGCCCTTAGAAACTAGTGTAGAATATTGCTTAACATACATGGTTATAGAAGGACAAAACATTACAGTAGAAATGGATCACATGTCTCACTATTCGGGGAACACAGAAAGGCACAGGAAAAGAGTGAAAAATCTGATGAGAAGGAATGCTAATTTTGAATCAGTCACTGGCTTGAAGAAGGCTCCCCACAGAGCAGAGAGGTTCTGCTCTGAACTGGGATGACAGCAGAGTTCAGCCCATTATAGAGAAGCAGCTACCAGAATAAGATTTTCTCAGTGGTGCTAAGGTTTTATTTAATTTATCCTCACCAGCCCTTTGCTGCCCCCCACCCCAGCAGCTCCCTCAACATGCACGTTTTGTGAGACCTCTCAGGAGATCCACATAGGAGAGAATTAAGAGATGGAGAGAAAGATTTACTCATGTGGTGTGACTTCCATTAATTTTGCAGACTTTGATTTAGTAGAATTTGTAGATGAAATTGCTGTTGACTGTAGCCTGATGAGGAACATAGGTGAAAGCAGTAAAAATGAAAAAATCTAGTCTGTACTCTCAGCAAGATGATTCTGCAGAGAGAACAGTTACCTTCCCAAAGTACCAGCTCTTGGTGTAAGTGTACCTGTTGTTGTCTGATTCCTCCTTATAACCTATACTGATGGAAATCTGCTGCTGAGATTCTCTTTATAATGTGAAGCTGCTTTTGCTTCATTTAAATTGCTTTGAAAACTGCTGTTAGGCTACAGCAAACTTCTAAGTGGACTTTCACTTGGTGTACAGTAGCTTAACGGAGTGACTAAAAATGAGGTAGAGATGGGTTTGCCTCTGATTAATTAAATTGGTACAAAGAAACACACCTTACCAACAGGGTTTTTTCAGTTTTTGTCCTAGCAGCTAATGAAAATCATGACTTCACAGTGATACTTGTTCTTTCTGAAATGTCAGGGTGAGCGTGTATATAAAATCTTTTTATAATGTTGATAAGGGGATCTTCCGTTATCTGAATATGCCTGGGTGCTTTTTATTTCATTGTGGAAGCTGCCTGATTTTTAAATTTTAACTTATACACTCTTTATCAGCCTAATTCTACTTTTCCTGTAGCCAGTGAAATCTCTAGAAATGTCAGTGAGAGCAGGAATAGATTCTTTATGATCAAACTACAGCAATCTCAAAATAAAAAATTACAGAAGTACGTCACACTGCCTTTTGCATTAATCCTTTTAACATAGTTACTATAGTATCAGAGACTATGAAAAATGATCTCTGCATTTCTGAAAGTATCTTTCATCAAAAAATACAGCAGCACACTAAAACAGAGAAAATACAGACTGTGGCCTGAAGCAAAGAACACTGAATCATGCTATTCAAAAGGAAACAAACTTGAGGCAATTTCTTATGAGTGCTGAGCTTTTCTCAGGTTCAAGATTCTTCTTTAGTGACTCTCTCTAAAGGGATTCTCTGTAGAAAAAATATTGATCTTACTCTGCTGCTGCTAAATGAGTACAATTAAACCATTCTTGCTGAAGGGTAGATGAATGCTTTTGAAAACTGTGTTCTATAATGAAAGAGAAGAGCCAGCCTGAACTTTCGTGTATGAAAACTAAAACAGTTGGTGTGGACAGACTACATTGGTAACAAAGCTCAGAAATTAAACAGAAACCTGATACGGGAGTATCCCAGAGAATGAAAGTCTAATTGATTAGTGATCCTTAAGTGTCAAATTCTAGCATGCACAATTCTATCTGCTCTGAGTCATCTCTAATTGGTACTGAGGGTCCCAAAATGTCACAGTTAGATGAACCAAATTCAGTGTTAATATACAGATATGTCTCTGTGGCTGTATCATAGTTCATTATAGTAATCACCTGCCCTAGCAATATGCCTAGGGGAGATAAATATATTCTGAACAGGATTGACATCATTAAAATTAAACCACGAGCTATATCACAAAATACATCCCAACGGGTGCAGCTGATACAGTGGGAAACCATATCCTATTTTACTCAGGTCTATTGTATTCAATCAACACTTCAATATCAAATGCAGTGCTAGCTGACTGAGTAGGTTTTCTCTCTCAGTGTTTATACCATATTAGCTAGGAAGTATCCTGAGACTTTGCAATCCCTGTCATTGCCTGGAGACAGGAAGGTGCCGCTGTTCCCCTCTGCATATGGGGAGAATCCATAGGGGATCAGTGCAGGCGGCCAGGAGTGGCAGGAAAGAAGCCCTTTCCAGGCTTAAATGTAAAGCAACTTTACTGGTTACTGCACGTTCAAGTTTGATATCAAACATCTTCCCACTCAAGGTCTGTACTGTGGAGTAATTGCAGCAGATTTGCTCTAAATAAATTGAAGAGGCTGAAGTGCTTGCCTGTTGCAGCAATGGAGGTCACGTGTGCACCTACCTGATCATTGAAACAAACATTCTGACGGAAACAAATCCGGAGAAATCACAGTTTGCCATGCTAAAAGACATGATTTTAACAGTAAAGCCACTTAATCGGGAGAACATGTTAGGCAGCAAGTTTTGCATCGTTAGAGTCTGTACAGTCAAAACATGCTGGTCCAAGTGAGGCAGGGAATTTCTGGGAGTGAAGCCAGTTAACATAGGGAAGTGTTCTAATCTTAGTGCTACAGGAGGTTAAAATTGATGGTGACTGTATTGTCTTCTGGATTGGTCTATAGGTCCTTTGGGGATAAACTTGAGCCTCTCAAATAAAAAGGCAGAGCAGCCTGCCTGCATTGTGGGCAGAGGAATTAACAATCAGTGTGTAACACAAATAGCTCTGTGCAATCTAGCGAAATTAAATTTTCATGTGGATTAATTTTCCCCTCTAATTCAATTTCAGCTATGTATCTAAATGTGTTACTTTGAACATTGACTGGGAGAGATCAAAGTGTTGGAAGGAGCAATGCATCCATACTTGTTATCACATCCCAGTTTGGTAGCATCTTGATCAGAAAGACACGTGTTACATATAAATCCTTGACTAAGCTTCTATTTAATTAGAAAGGCTGTGGTTCATGGTACCTTGAAGACAAGTGAGGGGTGCTGTTCCTCAGGGGACAATACTGGGACTTGAGTTTTTCATTACCTTTATTGGTGAGAGGGGCACACCCTCAGCAAGTTTTCCAGAAATCCCAGCTGTGTGCTTTGGTTGACATATGGAGGGAAGGGATTTCATCCAGAGGGATCTGGACAGGCTTGAGGGTGAGGGTTATGCAAACCTCGTACAGTGAACTTTATGGTTCTGCATTAAAATACAGGCTGGGTGGAGATTAGGTTCAGGGCAGCCCTGAGAACAAGGACTCAGGAGTGCTGGTGGACAAGAAGCACAACACGACCCAGCAATGAGCACTGACAGCCCAGAAAGCCAAACACATTCTGGGCTGTATCTAAAGCAGCATGGCCAGAGGGGTGAAGGAGGGGATTCTCACCCTCTGCTCCACACTCGAGGGACTTCACCTGGAGTGCTCCATCCAGCACTGGGGTCTCCAGTACAGGAAAGACATCGACTTGTTGGAACAAATCCAGAGGAGAGAACCTCTCCTATGAGGAAAAGCTGAGGCAGTCATAGTTGTTCAACCTGGAGAGAAGAGAGACCTTACAGCAACCTCCCAGTACCTAAAGGGGGCTGCATGAGAGCTGGAGAGGGACTTTTTATAGAGACATGGAGTGATACAAGGAGTGGTGAGCCAATGGAAAAGGCTGCCCCTCATCCCTGGAGGTGTTCAAGGCCAGATTGAATGAGGCTTGCAGCAACCTGGTCTAGTGGAAGCCATTGGGGACAGCAATCCAGAGACTGGGACAAGATAATCCTCTAGGTTCCTTCCAATCCAAACCATTCCATGATATCTTCTTCAATACTGCACTGACCCTGTATCAGCAAGTATTAATAATAATATTAATGTAAGATGAAGAATCTCAAATTTCTCAAATTCTGTCTTTTCCTGTCAGCAGAAGGTGCAGAATGTATGCAGCAAAAACTATATAAACGTGTCCAGAAAGGTGAGTGGGATGTCACGGGAGACTGATAGTTAGCAATTTGCATTTGGGTGTCACTAGAGAGTATGACTGCAGGGGCAGAGACTTCCAGTGTCCTTTGAGACAGCCAGGAGTTTCAGGTCCTTTCTTGTGTATTTTGGATGTCTTATAGGGCTATCTAAGCCTCAAGAGCTACCTTACCTTAGGCCTATGACCACAGACCTCAAGCCATTCCTCTGGTTGCTTGGTGTACTCTCTTTGTACCCACTGATGAAAGGACGTCAAAGACTCATTGGCTTTCATTGGCATTTATGGTCCATAAAAACATGGCATGGAGAAATGGCAGGTGCCAGGAGAGGTCACTATGGAGGAGTCTAGGGCAGGGAGGCTAATTACTCATGGAAGAGGAATGTAGGAGGTGATATGTAACAGCAATTACATATATTCCTTGACAAGCTAAGAAGCTTAATGAATTGGATATCTTTGCTGGAAAACACCTCTGTTCTGATGCCCACACATTATTCCCAGTTCCTAAAAGGGTTGGAGTCCTTCCAGCTCTATTGCTGTAGACTTTCAGGCACTGAGGTGCCAATTCACAACTGTGTGGCATTGATCACAAGCACTGGGACAGATAGAAAGCCACTGAAAGTCAAGCTGTGAGCTCCTGCAAATCTCCTTTACAAAAGAAAAAATAAAATAATAAAAGGGGATTGAGAAAAGGCAGCATTGGAGCTTTAGGCACAAAAGGAGCATTTCCCCAAAACTAAACAAAGGCAGGGTTTCAGTTTTAAACACACGAGATAGTAGAAGGCTGGGCAGAAGTTTAGAGCTTGTGTGTAAGATGGAACTAAAAGCAAACGGACATGGCCAAGCTGGTGAGATCAGGGAATATGGAAATATGGGACCAAATTACTGGAGAAACTTCCAAGTGCAAGGTCTGATGGCAAGGGTGGATTGAAGGAAGGGAGGATGTTTTTTTATACTGAACTGTCAGCGAGCATCTGGAAACAAACATACTGAGGAGAGTCTTTCAAGACCAGTTTCCAGTGGTGTCCCTGTTTTTGTTTCCCTGGCCAGGCGGATGTTCCCTGTTTTGAAGATCAGCGTGTCCGGCTTGGATCCAAATGCCATGTACTCCTTCCTGCTGGACTTTGCTCCGACTGATGGCCACCGCTGGAAGTACGTCAATGGAGAATGGGTGCCAGCTGGGAAACCAGAGCCACCGAACCACAGCTGTGTCTACATCCACCCAGACTCTCCTAATTTTGGGGCCCACTGGATGAAAGCTGCCATTTCCTTCAGCAAAGTCAAACTTACCAACAAGCTCAATGGGAGTGGGCAGGTATGGCCTGATGTTTCCACACCATCTCTTGGCTTCAATTGCAAGCACCTACCAATCAAGAAATATCAAGGGTGCATTTATGTAATTATAGAAGCCCTTACAGGCCTCTTCACCCACAGATGCCAATTATTCTCTGGAGGCCAAATGTAAACAGGGATAAACAGGCCTTAATTGGCACTTTCAGATTTTAATGGACTTCTTGATGTTAAGAGAGACAGAGTGCTGTGGTTTACTTAATCGTCAGGGAGGTCTTTTCAGAGTTGGTCTTGTGTGCTGGGGATTTTTACATAGGACTTCAGAGAAAGGGGGGAAAAATGGCCACGGGTATTAGGTTTTTGTTGTGTTCCCCAATGTTGTTTGGTGTAAGTGGAATGTTGGCAGGAGTCAGATGGCAGAATAAAAGGCTTCTCCTAAATGAAATAATTACTATGTCTGCTTCTGCATCATGATAATTATCAATATTCTATTGAATCAGCTTTGGCCTTTGGAAAGAAACCACATGTACCAGAAATAAGTGACTTTCTCTTTGAACCCCTTAAAAATGCGAATAGGAAAATTAGTTTTGTTTCATATTTTATTTTTGATGATGCATCTAAAGGCAAAATGTTGCACAAGACCTTTTGTTCTCTTGTTTGTTTTGTACAAAACTCCTACGGTGGATGATACTTGTCAGCCCAGAATCTATTTCTTTCATGTAAATGTTATACGTTCTCAATCCGTTATTTCCATTAGGTTTGTGAGGTACCTCCGTAAGCTTAATACTCTAATGAGGTAGGAAATTATCTCAGGTTTTACAGAATGGAGAACAGAAAGATGATCTGACTTTGCCTGCTGTGGAACCAGCACACAAGAATTATTGTAGAGCATAGAACAGGATCTGAATTTGCAAATGCTTCTCTTGTGTCCAGAAACTCAGAAAAGTCAAAAGCCCCAGAAAAATATGCATGGGGGAAAAAAGCTACAGAAAACTTGGAGGGTCAAAGAGTCCCTGAGGAAAAAAAACAGGCGATGCCTATGTATATATGAAGGATAGGAAAATTGTAGAAAGCAGGAGAGGAAAAGCCATATGCGAAACAGAACCCAAACAAAAGTTACTAAAGAATTAAATGACTCAAGCTTCCTTTGCTTTCTTTTGAAATCATGACCCCAGTCATGATTAAGGTGAATCATGTCCCCACTCTGTGCTTCAGCTGCCCCTTCTGTGTTGGTATTAGAAAGTAATTGATGACTATCAGTGCTTTGATGCTAATAGCCGCGTTCTTTCATATATATATATATATATATATATAGGCATGTACGTATGCATACATCACTTTGCAAAGTACAAATTAAAAATAAAAAAAAATCTTTTTCTTGCACTAGAGCCAATTAAAGGACCTAATAGACTTCCTGGAATCAATGCTATTCACAGCTTTTAGTGCCAGGGTAGATAGTTTGCCAAGGCTTGTTTAGATACACTTCGACTTGCCCAGAGAGGAGTCTGGGTGACTGCCTTAGCTTCCTCCTGGCACATTTTCTGTGATGGTGATTCTGAGTCCTCCAGACTACAGAAGCAGGACAGGGAGTGCCCCTGAGCTGTGTCAGCAGCCTCTAGTGTAGTGGAAGCCCTGTGGGTTGAGGGCCACAGCCACTAACACAAATACTCACTGATGCTGCTGCATCCAAAGCCTTAAATACAGTTCAGGGAAGTCTCATTCTGTTCAGCCGTGTGGTTATTGCAGGGTTGGAAGGCACCTACCCTCCTGCCTCAGCAGTCGCTGTCTGGGGAGGCTCAGCAGTGACAGCTGCTCTGTCACAGAGACAGAGGGCGGCTGTGAGGTACTGGAGTGGCACCGGGGGCTGTCTCTCTGTTTTGTTTCCTGCAGATAATGTTGAACTCGTTGCACAAATACGAGCCCCAGGTGCACATAGTTCGAGTGGGAGGCCCCCATCGGATGGTGATGAACTGCTCCTTCCCTGAGACCCAGTTCATAGCAGTGACTGCCTACCAGAACGAGGAGGTAGGCGTGTGCCACGCTGTGCTCTGGTCACCACTGAGGAGATCTGTTGGAAGCTGATTAACATGCTCCTTTTGTGCCTAAAGCTCCAATGCCGCCTTTTATATATACAAGACCAGCATGCCTTTTTCTTGTTTCCCCACCAGTCCCATGCAGTGTAATTCTCCATCCAGTCTAATACTCTGTCTTTTCTCTGCAGTAGGACATTGACTAATCTAGTGTCTGGCTCCAGTACTAAGTCAAGTTTAGTTTAATATCCTGCCACAGCTGTTCCAGACTGGTCCATCTGTCCCTGCATCTCAATCCTTTACTGGAAAAAAAAAAGCCAAACAGCAGTACAATCAAGCCAAATATCTTTCTCCAGCAATAATTTATAGTTATAATGATAACCCTATGTCTCCATGTTCCCTTTAATACTACTGCAGAACAACACAATACTTCACAGGAAAACTTCTGCCTGAGGGATGCTTTGGATTGTAAGAATTGCTAACTCTTGTGCCTTAGCTAATGTTGCTGCAGGTTTTATTCTTGATAGGAATTCAGTGTTTAAACCCTC
Source organism: Certhia americana (assembly GCA_018697195.1). Lineage (NCBI taxonomy): Eukaryota > Metazoa > Chordata > Aves > Passeriformes > Certhiidae > Certhia > Certhia americana. Next base: position 21,026,415 of record CM031857.1, read on the forward strand.
TTGAAAGGGTCTATCATTCCACCAGATTTACCAGACTAGCTCATGCCAAGCTGCCCCAGCTGGTGTTTTGCCTTTTGCAGTACACAGCAAAACTCTCTCCTACCCAGCCCTGGAAAACATCAATGTGGGGATATATTTTAGGCTAACCTAGGCAGTTCCACTCAGATTACTCTGGAGGATATTTTGTCAAGTTTCTATTTCAATATGCCTTCACTAACATGCCTTGTTTTCTGTAAACTTAAGATAACAGCTCTCAAAATCAAGTATAATCCCTTTGCCAAAGCCTTCCTGGATGCAAAGGAAAGGTGAGTTCATTTTTTTTTTTTGCTGCTGATATGGTTAAAACCGTGACATCACCATATGAAATAAAAATTGCATAACTGAATCTTGTTTCTGCTGTCTTAAATCCAGAGTCATTCCAATGGTATTATTGGGGAGACTATGTAATTATTATCATAGGTGTTCAGGTGGGTGAACATGTTCTTGGGGGATTCTAGCACTTATCTCTGTCTACACAGAAAGTGTGAAATGAGATGGTGTGAACTTCCCCAGTACTGTTCACATGTTCACTACAGTGTACTTGCACTCCAGTGAATCCTGTAATTTCATAGATCAGGGAGAAAAAATGTTAACTCCAGGTGTCAAAAAAGCATGGTTGAAGTGAAATTACAGTGTAACTGTAACAACTACACTGCTGTTATTAAGTCTGTGTGACAGTTTATAATGGGTTTATTAAAGGTAACAAGTCAGAGCTGCTTCCATCAGAAATTATTTGCAGTTTATCTTGCAAAATTTTCCTTGCATCACCCTCGTTAATGCACAGTGGAATCCAAATGATGCATTCCAGCCCATAATTTATAATTACTTTTGTTTGTACCTGCTTTATCTTCTGACACATGGAGTGTCCCATGTGTCTGCAGGAGAATCTGTGTTTCCTTTATTTCCTCTCACCACTTAAGAAGCTGCTTTGTCTCAGTGTCAGAGTTTCCAGCTGGGGAAGGGGGAATGCTGCCTTCAGCTTGCCTGCAAGTAGGAATGGTGCCCACAGGCAGATTTAAAATTCCAGGTTCATTTACCAAATATGGCACAAATTTAGGATCATTTTGTTTATGTCAGCAAGCATAAGCTCTTGCTTCCTTTATAGCAGAACATAGGAAGGTCTTCTGCTGCCTAGCAAGGTTAAAGAAGAGGGATTTCCCTCTTTTTTTACTCACTTCTCAATTTTTTACTGAATAGTTCTGGTTATAACTTTTGTAATTTTTCAATGAGAACACTTACCACTAAGTATTTTACTTTTCAGAAACCATTCTAAGGATGCTCCAGAGACAGTCTCTGAAGGTCAACATATGACATATTCTCACTGTAAGGTTTTTATTCATGTCAGCTGCAAGTTCTGTGAGATATGATGGGTGCTGGGAGCCTGGACCTTGCTTAACTGGTTCATACTGGTCACTTATTAAGTCCTGAATTGTGTTCATAGAGGGAGACCATTTAAAAAAAATAAGAAGATTGAAGAGACCTCACTGAGGAAATAATGTGAGAGGTCCAGCAGAGGGATCATTTCCCATACAATCCAGTTTTTCAATATTAAAAGGAATCTGGAATCAAGATGATATATGACATTTTTAGGGCTTTCTTACCCCTTTATTTTCGTATTTGTGAATGTTTCTTGTCATCTATAAAATTATCTTTCTTAGGTAAACAGGTAAAAAAATGAGGGGGAGCAGAAGCTGCATTTTCTTTACTGATAGTTTTTCTTTCATTTGTTCTTTAATGTTTGGGACATTTTCTGGTTGCTTTGAGGTTTCGTTTCCAGAGTTGGTGGGTTGAGAGGGGGGTGGAGGGTTGCTGTTTCTTTGCCAGTTGTTTCACAAACCAGTATCTTGGCATCTGCTTGATATTTCTGAGGCACAGCTGATTCTGTGAGCATGCTGGTTATTTCTTAGTTGTACTGCAGCACTTCGATGCAGCAATAGTGATAGTTTTGTTCTCTCTTTTCCCTCGAAGTGGGTGGCTGGTTGATTTCCAACCCAGACCCAGTGTGTGCCTCGGGAAGCACTAATTACCAGTACAGTGGACCTTTGCCTCTGCCCGCCCCGCAGGCTCCGCACAGCTGCGAGAGATACTCAGCCCTGCGAGGCCACCGGCCGGCTCCATACCCACCCTCCTACATGCAGAGGAATCACTCCCCTACAGGTATTCCTGGAGCACTGCTTTGCTGCCTCTGCCTGCCTGCCCCTTGCCTTAGGTTAGCCCAAGCACCGGAGCAAGCCCGAACTGAGGCTAGGAAAGGGCATGGTGAGTCTCTGGAACAACCTGCACAGAACCCTTCATGCACCCGGGATGACTGAGGCAGTAAAACAAGAGGTAGCAGGAGCTGGGTGCACTCTTAATGATAAACAAGAGTGTATGATGTTGCTTTCACTACAGCTGCCAGTTAGACAAAAGAGCATTGCAGGTCTTCCTTCGATGTCCTGCCATGGAGCAGTTGAGCTCTAAAGTCCAAAGCAGCTCTCAGGTAGTAGCTGATGTGAGGCAAAGTCATTTTGGTATTGTCAGAACACCCTCTGAGTCCCTTTCACTTTCTAGATGTGGATGCAGTGTTCCTGAAATTGATACTTTGATAGAAGAAATCGGTTGGAAAGAAGAGTAGGGATAAAGTGATCGCTTGCTAATTATAATTTAGAATGAATTCCTGTCTAATGGAAGTGTTTAGCATAGACTGGTTTTGTTTGAAAGGGAACCTTAAGATCATCTTGTTCCAACCCCCCTGCAATGGGTAGGGACACCCAGGTTGCCCAAAGCCCCATACAACCTGGCCTTGAAAATTTCTAGGAATGGGGCAGTATTTATAAAACTTTATTAAGTATTTTAGCTCAAATTATAAGGAAATCTGTATGGAAACATTGCCCAATATATTAGCAATTATGAAAAGCTATTAGTCAGACTTGCAAAAATGCAAGTCCTATGTCTGTCATGCTGTACCTTCTCATGTATCACACCTGGGATTGCAACGGCACCTTGCTATCCTCTAAATGAATATGGGAATTTTGCCTTTTTACCTGTAGTTGGGACTTATCTCCCATTACCTGTGATTGGGGATCTCATGACCAGATTGCTGCCTTAAGCCTGTTCGTTTGGCTGTCTTAAGACAATGGTCTGCAATAATCACTGAGGATTTGTTTGTTGCTTTTTTTTCCCTCCCCAAAGTTAACTTACTGGAGAACTCCAGCAATAATCTTCAGGTATTCTCCGGACATGACAGCTGGACTTTACCACCATCTCCACACACTAATTTGCTCTCAGTGCCACACACAAAGGGAGGTGCCAGCCCTGGACCCAGGTAAGGCTACAGGAAAACTGCTGGTATGGAGAGCACTGAGTCTTGTAGGACTGTCTTGGTGATTTGCCCTCTGTTCCAAACTTTAATCAGTGTTCAGGATTTGAAATGTGTCCTAAGTGCCCAATTCAAAATTTCTGAGCAGATCTTTCTGACAAGCTAATTATTTTCTGCTCTTAAATACATGGGAGCTTCATTTTTCCTCAGCACTGCTGATTTTGGAACACCCACAAAGAATTCTGGTCTCAACAATCTATCAGCATTTTAAAACCAAATTTTTTTTCTTCATATATTTCTCACTATTATCCTGCATGAAATGAGGATCCTATTCTAGGTGTAGATGGAATTTAGACCTAGAGAATGAATTAATTATCAAATATTTTCCCTTCCTTTCCCCAAATGAATGTGATAATTTCTTCTCTAACTTAAGTGTCAGGAAAATCAGCTGCAGTTTCAAATGCACTGTTGTCTGATTGAGTAGTTTTCTTCTCAGTGTTCGTACCATGGTAGCTAGGTAGTATCTTGAGATTTTGTGACCTCCCTCTCTAGAAACTCTTCTGACTCAGTTCCTGAGATGGGAAGAAGAGAAGTCACAGAGGCACATAAAAAGATCCTTAAATTTTGAAACCTCACTTATACTTACTTGTACATTTTGGTCCATGCCTCCCTCCAAGGTCACCAGGTGTGTGGGTTGCTGGTGATTTTTCACTTAAGATCTTCAAGGCTGATCTAGTGTGTGATAACTTGATTTGAATAGCTGCCTTTGAATAGATAATGAAATTGACTTTACTATAGCAAGTTTTATGTAGGCTAAATGCTTTGAAATAAGTCATTCAATCTGTGCTGCTTTTTTTCCAGCCACTACCCTTGCCTGTGGACAGTGAGCAACAGTGCTGTAAATGTGGCCAACCCAGGAAGCGAGGTGAACAGCAGCTCTCCAAGTGTGTTTTTAAGGGGTAATGTCCCCTTACCTGCTGCATCATCAGTGCAAATCCCTCTGCAGGGAATGGTATCTGGCAGCATGGAAGCACAAGGGGAAGGCACTCTCACCAGACTGTCTGACTCTGTGTGGACATCCACACACTCCTTTTAATGGACAGGCAGCTCCCAAGCGAAGCTCAGCCAACCAAAACTGACACAAATGGCAAATGATATCCGAGGAGTGCAGTGCAGAGCAGAATGTATGCAGGAAAAGGACTTCATCATTTCCCATATTGTATCTTTTGTGTGCCAACTAAGCCAAAATGCAAAAGCAGGAAAAATTATAGGAACCAGCTTGTTGCTGCAACTTTTATGCATCATTCAGGATGAGGTCTAGAAAGAAACTTTTTAGTTAGCTTTGCTTCTATATCACATTAAAAATGGTCAGAGACATGAGACTGAGTGAAGCAGACATGTCAGCTGGATAATCGCGTGTCATTTTAGAAGTTCCTTCTGTAACTAACAGCCAAGTCCAGGGGAAAATTGTGAGCAAGTTTGCAACTGGTCATTTGAAGGGACAGCACTGCTTTAAAGGCTTTCTGATTCTCTTACATAGAGGTTTTCACAATATCTGAAACTAAATCCCTCAGGGGATGAAATTAGGCTGACATCCTAATGCCACCTGCATACAGCATTTTCTGTCCACTTCCCTTCTCCATCTGCTGTTTGCTGTTGCATGCCACGGGGACAGTGGGCACACTCAAGCTTTGGAAGTGGCTGCATTGTAGCAGCAGGGTGAAGGGCAGCTCATTTATCTCATTTAGAGTCTGATATTACACTCTTCGAAACAGAAAGTTCCAATGTTTCCAGTATGCGCTATTTTTGAAAAGGTGGAGGGGGGAAAGAATTATAGAAAAAAAAAGTCAGCTTGCATTTCCACTTTGCTTCAGCTATACAGTACAAATAAATTATGAATACATGGTGTATTATCTCCTCAGTGCCTTTCCAAGGTGTAAACACACACACACAGTCTTTCTCACATAAAAACCTCTGAGCTATTTAAAGCAGCTCTGCCAGAAGCAAGTTGACAGAACAGGAATTTTCTATTCCTTGTCCAGTAACTGGGTGTAAGCTCCTGGGCATGGTATTTAATGTCTTCACACCTGCTTCCCTTCTCACTTTGTCTGCTTCAGTTTCCTTTTTCAGGCTACTGCTTTTCCCATCCTGCTTGAGTATACAACATTTAGCACAGTGGAGTCCTGGTCCTGTCTGGGATTTCTAACCGCTACTGAGATGCAAATAACAACAGCCATCCCTCATTCTTCCTTGTGCTTTCATGTATCTTCTCAGGCAAGCCTGATAAAATTCTCAGAGAAGAGTTCTGCTGTTTGTTCTCTATAACGAAAAAACTGCAAGCTAACTCATGTAGATATGTCCCTGAATAATGAAATGCCCAGCAGCAATTCTGATCTGTTTAGAGTCATGTGCATTGATAGGGGATAATCCCCAGCATAGAAGAGGATTTTCCAAAGCTCCTGTGAGCTGAAGTCTCTGCTTCTGCTAGATATACCAACATTCCCTTTGTGAACACTCATTTAGTTCATACAGACTCTGGGAGCAGCATTCCATTTTGGATAGACATTAGAGGCAGCAGCAAGAGGAGCCTTTTGATTCAGGTTGTCAAATATGCATCTGCCTGGTGAACTCAGCAAGCTTCTGTTTAATATTCTATTACCTGGCCTGGAACCACCCCCTTAAATTGCTCTCAGTGTTATGCATTTCCATGCCTTCCCCATCTGGTTTTCAGCTCTGCTGCAGGCAAGATCATGTGCCAGAATGTACTCAGTAACACTGTTTGTTTTGCGGCAATGCCCCAAGATCAAAGTAAAGAAGTTGCTTTGGGTGTGCATTTTCATTAATAGAGACATGGTCAAACAAGAGTTGATAGAGTGCAAAAAGCTCTGCATCCTGCTACCAGTCTAACCCTTGTCAGTTCTGACTGCAAATCTGCCTTCCCACATTTTGACAAAAGCTTGGTGATGAGTTTTTCAATGTTATGTTTCTCTACCTTGTGGCAAGAAATGTAAGTAGGTGTTTCTCTCAAAAATAACTCTGCTTTACAGATGAGGTTTATTAACTAACTTATGCTACCCTCTTCTGGCTGTTCAGCTCCCCACAGACATAACACACACAGAATCTACACAGAGATGCTAAAAAGCAGGCAAGGGGTGACTTCTCTGTGTTCCAGAACTTGCAATGCTTCCTTCATGGTTAATGAGTTGGGTAATTTCTTATCCCATATAATGCATTACAGTAATACATGAGTAATTATTATGCATTTTTATTTCACAAACAAACAATGTTGGGGAACATCTAATTAGCTTTCCTGATAGCCCCATAGGATTGACAGAATTAAAAAATTATTAAAATGAACAGGCAAAGTAATTTTTCTTTCTTTTCACTGTAAAAGCAGCCATGACTCATGTCACAGGAGGCAAAAGTTCTGAGATCTCAGAACTGAGCTAAGTCTTTATCATTGCAAACGATCTGATGTAAATGACACAGAAAGATAAAATACCCTTGGGTTGCTACTACCCATGGCCCCATCTCAGTACAAGTTTGTATTTGTAGCCCAAAGCCTTGGGCTTGAGGACAGCAGGGAGTATGCTGATCTTGGGTTCCGTGTTGGGGTGTCCTGCAAGGAACAGGGAGTGAGAACCTTTTATGGGTTCCTTCAAACTTGAGATCTGTGATTCTGATGAATGATTTTGCAGCTCTGCTAAATGATTTGGGAACTGCTATCTGGCTTGGACCGGTTACTTCTAAGCAGCGGAAGCACTAGGAGAAAGATTTTGTTAACTGTTCACAGAAAAACTGCTTCTCTATCTTCACAGCTCTCCTTTCCCAGTACAATGGACTTCCCTACAGTGCAGTAACAGGCTGGGATGCTGGCTGCAGTGTTCTCCTGTGGGAAGAAGATTCCCTTAAACTGTGTTTAAAACTGTTCCCCTCGTAATAAACCATTACTGTGGATTTGGTTTTGCACCGATAGTGCACTTGTTTCTCAGCAGATTTCTGCTTGGCATTAAAACCCATACAAGGATAATTTCTGAATGAATATTTCCTTGGTTGTTGTAAGTAGTAACTGAAATGGCAGCACGAAAAGAGAGCAAAGAGCCCTCTCCCCAGTTTTTATATATGTTTTGATAAAATCACTTCCTTTTTGGAAAAGAAATATACTCAAAGAATGGAATAGCTCTTTTGAGGTCTCCAGGGTAGATATGCTACCTGGCATTAATGATAGTTTGTCATTTTTAACCTGATTTGACCACGAAGCCTACACAGGTAGGTTTTTGTCCTGCCGGAAGCAATGCTGGGTACATGGCTGGTAGCCCTCAGGCCTCTCCCCGGGGCCAGGGCTTTGGAACACAGCTCCATGTTATTAGAGGAAGGAATCCTTTATTTTTACTTTCTGCAGGGCTTTAGCACTGTACTTGCCTACTAGATTTCATAGGGGTTGCAGGGTGCGACAACTCATTTAAGTGTATTAAAAAAGAAGTGGAGGGAAGAGGCTAATGAAAGCAGAAGGGCTACAAAATAAAAATACCGAGATGTCAGGACAACCTGGCTACCTCTGATGCTGCAGGTCCTGCCCAGTGTCCCTTCCCTGGACCTGGTGCTTGCTGGGCTGTTGGTAGGATGTGTTTTCCATCCTAATCCTGCCCTGCCTGCTGGACTCAGCTGTGATGGGTTTGTGCCCTACTGCAGAGAGCCCTGCCTGCACTGGGACAGCCCTTGCCTCGTCATCCTCTGCTTCTGCTGCCTCTGGCAGGTTTGTAGTGGTTTAATTTCTGTCTCACTTTTATGCAGTCCCTGCTGGTAAATGAGGAGTTCAGCAGGGCAGTCTTGAGCATGTCCTGAGCAGTTTCAGAGGTGTGTGGCTTTGTCTCTGTAATGGGTATGACACTTGAACCTGCAGAAGGGTGACGTACTTAAAATGTCCCTGTTCACGGGGTGTTGGCTTCTGTTGTAGATGCTGCTAAAAGGGAGTGCCATCCTAGGAAAGTTGTTTTAAAACATCCCCAGCTGTCACTGGGCCTCGGTGTCACTCGGCCTTAAATCCTCCCTGGGGGCTCCAGCAGCCCCTGGAGCGGGCCTTCCCCTCAGCCTTCCCACCTCTCCCGACGGCCTGATGCCGGTGTCTTTAAGTCCCAGGCTTTTCCCTCGTGGTTTATTTTCACTTGGAGGCCACAGCTGCCCAGAGATGTGTCCCTGTAAGCCCAATGGAAGGCTGCTCCTGCCCCTCTCTGCGCTTGGGTGCGCTCAGCAGCCCACGCGGCCTCATCCCAAAAAGTCCCTTCTGTCTCCTTGGGAATCACTGTGTCTCTTTGGGAGATGGGCTGCTCCAGCAGCACCTTGCTTAGGCCAAGAGAAGGGCTTAGCATGCGGCTTCAGGTGTTCTCTTCCGTGGCTGTGGAGTTTTAAGGGAACATCCCTATGCTCCCTGGTGGGCAGAAAACCAGGGAGCAGATAAACACCACCTTCCTGAATTCTCCAGTGCAAGCCCAGATATTTCCCGTGAGCCAGTGTCCATCAGCAGACACCCATGGTCCTGTTAAAAATGAGGAGCTTGACTCAGCCAATATATCAAGCAGTAATTCAATTTATTAATTAATGTGGTAAAATGTAAGTAAAGCGGCGCTGGGTAGAGAAGCAGGATCTCTCCCTCTAACTGCACACCGAATGCTGAAGCCTGCTGGTATTTATATGTGTATCTGTAGGCCTTCTCAGCAGTTTCTAATTCCAGTTTTTACCTCACAATTCTATACTTCATTGTGATCCATTCCTCTCAGGATGCATACTTCGGGATGTAAAATCAATGATAGTGATAGCTGGTTGCTTTACAGTTTCTATACTCCATTGTGATCTATTCCTCTTAGGATGTACATTCTGGGATATATACTCTAGATGGTAGGGGCCCAGCTTCCCTTTTCGAAACCATTAGTCAGCAAATTGATGTCCACCGTCCTTTCTCAGGCTCTTTTCTTCACTGTTTTGTTAGGAATTGTGAGATAGGCTCACTTCCTTCTTTTATTTAAACATTTTACACATTCTAAAGCTACAGTTTTAAAAATCCTTAATACAAAGCAATCTTCTAAAACTACAATTCAAAAGTTCTTATTACAAAACAGCTTAAGGCTTAATTACAAGTAGAAAGTATTTGTCAAAAGAAAAAGCAACATCTAAAGTTATTATTCACATATTCTTAAAACAACTTTAGATCTATAGTAGTTAATCATGAACAAAAGATTAGTTCAAAAGGCCTTCTTCCATGCTTTGCTTTCCATGTTTAAACTCATCTTTATAACTGTCTCATGACTGTATTCCACATATTTCACAATCATAATTACACCAATTATTTTTATTTACTTGACACAAATTATAACTTTGTATTTCGCAGTCCCATCAGTTAAAGCTTAGCTGCTGCTGCTGCTTGTCCACACTGGGTGCCTGGTTCAGCGCTCTGGGGTAGTTTTTGTTGTGAAGCTGATTCTGGGTTCTCATGCTTGATCAGACCTTCTGCACAGCTCTTTTAGGTTCTGTGTTTCTGTTAGCTCTTAAAATGAGCCTGGTAACAACTGCTAATATTTAGCCATTTTTATATTTTAAGTGCATATACTGGTTATATGAGTTTGTAGGCTAAAAATAAACCTAAATTTAACACGCTGGTATAAACACACTGTTTCTACCTAATGGTTGTAGCTGATGTGTGTCATAGTCGGTAGGTCTACAGTAACAATAAATAATAGTCCTTACCACAGAGAGGCTAATGCATGCTATGTGGTTTGAAAGTGTCTCATTTTGAGAAGTTGTCAAAACATATATTACGAGTGATTTTTATGGTGAGTTCAAGGATAGCTCATTTTTTAAATAAAGAATTAGTGGAACTAAGGGAGGATGTGAATTTTATGGACCAAACACCTATAGTTTTCATAGACTTTCTGTAGGACTTTGTATAAACTACTTAATAGATCATATAAATATATTACTCTTATATACTCGTATGTATAAATTACTCATAGATCAGGTACCTGAGCATCTTTTTATTATTTCAGGGGAAGTGTTTCTTCAAACATCACAGTTTCTTGTCTGAAAACTGGGCATTTTGCCTTCCTCTCAACCTCTAGGGAAAGATCTCTGGGGTAGAAGTTCCCCTTACTGCCCACATGTACAGAACTGACAAAATGAGGTCTTGTCTTGCTGGGGTCTTTTGGTGCAGTCTTACATGTAAAAGTTCCATATCCTTGCATGTTTGTATGTGTATCACCAGCAGAGGCAGAATCAGTAGCACTGTGGGCTTAATACTCTAAAACTTGTGAATTGTGCTCTGAAAAAGACATCATTGCTGTTCCCAAAACACAACTTGACTCCAAGAAGGAAGCAATGTGTCCAAGTAATCTGCTGTGGTGAATGATGCCCCTGAAAATGTTTTAGAAAACTGTTTGCCAGGCTGTACATTTGCAGTGAAATTGAGGTAAAGCTGTCTTCTGTTGTTTTAGGTTGCTCTGGGAAAAATCAGGGAAGCTTCCATGTAATTCCCCTCACCTTTACTTTAGTGACAAACCTCATCCAGAGGTCAGACGCAGCCCTGGACCAGGGCAGGCTGTGGGCTTCGTGGGTTGCACAGGGTGTCATCAACAGGAGTGCTGAAGACTGGTGGTCAGGTCTGGAGTTCCTGTCCCCATGTCACTGTGATCTCTGGCTATAGCTGGCACATTGCACCTAGAATAGGAGTGAAGAGTCAAATTCCATGGGCACCATGTGCTTGCTGGCTGCTGTAGCCTGTACTTATTGGTTTCTACTATTAGATTGCTTCAGAGAGGATGTGGTAACATAAAAAATACAAACCCCTACCTTCTGGTGATGAAGACATTTACAAAGTGCCTAATTTAAAACACAAAATACACTGTAACCTGGCTTTTGTCGGATCCCTGGGTTCACCTAGTTGTCCTGACCAGCCTCACCTGGAGCCTTCACCCCACTCTCCTGGAGCCTTATTTAAGCTCAGCCCGAGGGTATTAGCTCTTACCGGGGCTGTTTGAGTGTGCTCTGACTCTTGAGTTGGTGTTTGACTTCCCTGGGCCTGGTGCTTGCTGGGCTGTTGGTAGGATGTGTTTTCCATCCTAATCCTGCCCTGCCTGCTGGACTCAGCTGTGATGGGTTTGTGCCCTACTGCTGAGAGCCCTGTCTGCACCGGGGCAACCCTTGCCTCGCCATCCTCTGCTTCTGCTGCCTCTGGCAGGTTTGTAGCGGTTTAATTTCTGTCTCACTTTTATGTAGTCCCTGCTGGTAAATGAGGAGTCCAGCAGGGCAGTCTTGAGCATGTCCTGAGCAGTTTCAGAGGTGTGTGGCTTTTTCTCTGTAATGGGTATGACACTTGAATCTGCAGAAGGGTGACATACTTAAAATGTCCCTGTTCACGGGGTGTTGGCTTCTGTTGTAGATGCTGCTAAAAGGGAGTGCCATCCTAGGAAAGTTTTAATAAAACATCCTAAAAAGCCATTTGACTGTTCAAATCTATATTTTGCTTGGTAAAGGAATTGTTCCTTACTTACACACTGGCACCTGTGGAGTGTTGGTGCTCTCAGAGCCAGGTCCCTAGGGGAGCAGAGGAAAAAGAAGTATAAACCTGTTTAACATCTCTGTGTTGCCTCTACTTTGAATTGCCTGTTCAGACTCTAAACTCTTCTGAAAATGAACAGCCACCCCCTGTTTTTTTCTTTATTTTCTCGATGTTTTGGGGAAAAACAATAGGACTTCTAACCACAAATGTAATGAAAAATGACTGGAGTGTCTTAAATTTGCATTTATTGATAATGTGGCAAATTGGGTGTGTATGCAAAGAGGTAAAGATGTTTCATGGCCAGTATATATTGTTGCTATTACTGTGAAGTGCTGATTTTGTCAAAATAAAATTTTTCTTTTTGGGAAAGGTATATTTTTATGGATGTATTTTAATTGTTTTGGAGAAACCAAAGTTGCTTAAAATTTTCAGAAGAGGGGCTGAATGGTACTATTGCAGCTTAAATTGACTTTCACTTTGGAATTCAGAATTGTTAGGGCTTAAAAAATTAAACAAGAGAAACTTATTTTGAGCATACTGAGCCCCTTAAATGGGGATCTTTGACATAATTTCTTTCTAGATTTGTCTTATGCTCTCCGTCAGCTTGGACTATGGAGTCTTCCAGATTATTCTTTTGGGGCAGGAAAGACATAAACAAATTTAGTTCTGCCAGAACTGTATTATCTGGTGAGAATAAAGTAGGATTGTACTTCTGAAGAGTTGGTTATTTTTTTCAAGTAACTAATACACAAATTAGGAACAACAAAAATCCATGGATTTTTAAAGTGTTTGGAAGAACTGTTTTAGAAACTTTAAGTGCGCTAACTTGAAAGAAACACTGAAGTGTATATACACATCTGCAAGTATTTACACGTGAAGTTTATTGTTTCTTCCAGCATGGTCAGTGAAAACCGTTTTAAAATTATTTAATAAAGTTATTTTCTGTACAGCTGGTCCTTGGTTCAGAAAAACCAAAATAACTCAACAAATCAAAACCAACCACCATAAAAAAAAAAAAAAAAAAAAAAAGACACCAAAAAATCCAAATCAAGAAGCTTTTGAAAAAAGTCTATCTTTCTTTAGTTTATCTATGCCATTGCAGTTATGACTTTATTCTTGGGATGCTGTATCTGTGCATGTCTTAGGTTCTCTTCTGTTCCTTAGTTGTTCCCAAGGGCAATATGAAATACAGAAGGTGCAGACTCTGCCTCTTAGTCCTCTCAGAGGATTAAGGCATTGTCAGAGCAGAAGTGTGGCAGTTTGACCGAGGGTAGGTGTGAGTGTGAAGCCCTGCTCTGTTTAAGGTGACTCTGTAACTCAGCAGAAGGACTGAGCTGACTGTGGTGTGAGGACCAGGGACACAAGTTGTTCTGAAGCAGGCTTTGTTACTATGAAAAACCACTCTGCAGTGAAAAAGGTTTCACCAGCTGAGCATTTTCCTTTGAAACTCCTAAGTCTCCAGAGCAATTTTAGCCCTAGGACAAGGTGTGTGCATGTGTGCCTGTGGATAATCTGTATATGTAACCCTTCCCCTATAACAGCTGGCAGAGAGGAAACTGGATATGTTCCCTATCTGATGTGTTTCAATGTTCTCTATTCCTTGCTGTCTCTTCTTATAGAAGTTCCTCTCTATCCAAGTAAATACTCAGGCGAAAGAATCCATTTGTGTAATGTATGCTGGTCAATTGCACTAATTTTGCCCTGAAGTCCAGTGTCCAAAAGGGACATGTTGCTTTTTTATGTATTCTGTCAGCTTGCACTAAAATGTTTTGTCAAGATTTGTTCAAATCTTTGGTTTGAGTCACCCTGAGCAGTTTTTCTGTTTGTTTGTCTTTGGTTTTTTTTGCTTTTTATTTTGCTTATAGCAAGAAATCTGGTTTCTGGAGCCTTTAAATGCGTTCAATAATTTCTCTGTTAGAAAGGTTGACATAAATAGACAATCAACATAGGAATGTAGAAAGGTCAGGGAGCTCCAGGCATATGCTCTGTTCTCCTGCCATTGGAAGGAAAACATAATTCATTTTATAAACTAATCAAGATTTCTTGGACTAGTAATTGAGGCCTAGAACCCAGTAGGCCATGGAGAAAAGGCTGACATTTAGAAAGATTATTTCTAGCTTATATGTGTTTATTTATAGCTAAATATTAGTTCTTGGACTGGTGCTGTCCTGCTGAAATTATAAATTTCTTCTTCCGTATTTTTTTGTCTGGTCTTGGGTTTTTTGGCTGTTTTTTTTTTTTTTTTTTTTTTTTTTTTAGCTGCTGTGCTTGGCAACACTTCACAAACTGCCTCCTGAATACAGTTTTACACTACGTTTCATTTGGCCTTTCTTCTGCTGAAGGAAGGAGATGCTTGCTTTTTCCTCAGCTTGCATGTTCCTGCAGCTCCCTTTGTCCAGCCTCTCCATGCTGCATCCTCACTCTGAGGATGTGTGTGGACTTGTGATCTCCCTCGCTTGATACTGGGGCAAGTGGGGCTCCTTTCTGATGGGCAGCTGCTGTCAGATCAGATTAAAAGTGTTTTGTAACTGCAATCCCAGTATTAATTTTGCTTCCCAAACAAGAAGAGGTTTAGTTTTATTTCACTCAGTTCTGAACTATTTTGTTTTTCTGTTCTGTGTTCATCCTTTTCTGTGCTGACTCAGTTGAAATACACCCATCCTGAACCTGGTGAGCAAAGCTGTCAGCTGTACTTCAGAGTCATTCTTACTAGTGTTTGGTATAGTGCCACAAAACCTGCCCTTTTTCTTCTGGAAATACTTCAGATTTACCTACCCTATGTTCATGTTTGCCTCTCTCACAGAAGGTAAGCTTCTATTTTGGGCAGTACTGTTGAATGGGGAATGGCCTTTATTTCCCCTTGCTGCTGAGGGGAACCTATGATTCAGGACTCCTTGTAGTTTTTACAATATTATCTGAACCAGCCTGCTTACTGCTGTGGGGTTTTGCTACATTATTCATGCTGCCAAAAATGCTGGAGCAGAGGGAAACCTTGAATACAGGAGAAGCATCTCACCTACAAAAGGTGAAATCCTGGTAGCACTTCGAAATGATTTAACCGATTTGCAATGGGTGTCAATAGAGAACTTATCCTTTCCCCGCAATGTCTGACTGATTTGATCAGGACCTTACATAAAATCTGATGTCTGACTGTTGAACATGTGATTCATCCCTAATTTCAGTATGGAAGCAGGAAACCAGAGGGGGAAGAAAAGCAGTGGGAAGTAGGAAACTCAACCTCCACATTACACTTTATAGCCGATGTAATTTCAGTCAGTGTTCACCTCGGTGAAACAAAAAACTTAACCATTGCATCCTGTGTTTTAAGGAGCCAGGTGATGTGTGAAATCAATTTGACCTGAAGAAACAAGAAAGGGGATGCAGTCTCCTGCCCTAGAGAACTAATTAAAAGCTATCATCTTGCATCTGACAGCAGCTGCCTAATTGGATGTTAAAAATATGCCTGCCATTCTTTGAAAACTACATGTCTGCATGGCAGTGAGAACTGGTACTTTGGCCTTTGTACAGGGTGTTAAAAACCAAGGGCTGATGTCTGAGATAATGTCTGAATGTGTAATGGCTGCTTCCTCTCACTGCATAGGCTCTGCATCCCCAGCTTCTGACTCATGCTGAGGTCCCAGATTTTCAGCAGAAAGCCAGCTCATTTTACACTCCTGCAGAATTCTATCCTGACTTTGCAGAAGCCTTGTTTACAGAATAGTTATATATATATATTTTTTTTCTTTGTTTTTTTGCTTTGTTTTTTTTCCCTGGTGTTATTTTCTTAAATCAGGAAGAGGTAAAGCTGGTGTACAAGTCAGTGATCCAGAAGTGTCATTGTATGGTACAGCTGCTTGTAAAATTTGCCCCTCCAGAGCAGGGGACTTCTTGTCTGTGATTGCCTGTTAGTTTCAGCAGCCAAGATTTGCCTTTTAGAAAGAGGAAAAAAAACAAAAATAAGGTGTGTGTGAGGGGGAAGGACCAATTCAAAGACTCCTCAATGTTTGGGGTGGTATTTTTTTTCCTTTCTGCCTGGCAGTGAGTTGCTGGTAAAATTTTTTCTTCCAAATCCAGCAGATGGTGTTAGATGGCTATTTAATGACTCGCATGGGATGGAAAGATCCTGGTGATAGAACTGGGAGGATGCAAGAAGGAACAGTTTTGTAGGGATGTTCAGTGAATCTGAAAGCTGTGATAGGCTCCTGTTTTAAGCATCTGTGTGTATACTTTCAGCTTACTACTACTAGGGGGTGGGGAGCTTCAGAGCTGTAGTACTTGATTTAAATTGAGGTTTCTGTGACACCTATCATATTTTCCCTCTAAAGGCTTAGGTGTACTTGAATGCAATGGAGCAAAAATGAATATAGCCAGTGGCCCTCACTGAGCACTTTGGGGTTGGAAGGTGTATAAATTATCTTGGTATTTATTTTTAATCATATTTTTCCTTGCATGCACCTTAAACGGAAAAGGGAAGTGGTACAAACTCTCTGCAGTGCCCTCCTGTGACAGAAGTATTTCCTAAATCACACAGACAATACAAGGGAGATAAGTGAGGTGGAATGAATAAGATGTGAGCTCAGCAGGTTGTCCATTGTCCATCCAGGCTAAAAACTGGCATCAGTTTCTGACTGCTTTCTGTTAGCTGGGGTGATGAGTACACTGGGTTTGATCAAGCTCCTAGAGAACAAGCGTCTGTTTATACAGACATATCATCTGTTACAGGTGATATTACACGAGGAAACTGATGTCTGGAATTTGAGTACCTCTAGGCAGAAGAAAAATCAGCCTGAATAGGAACAGATAGAGATGGGCTGCAATTTTGCTACTCTTTAGGAAAGATCTTGGGAGTATTGTGGATATTTCATAGACTGTCTGGTAAGCACACAGCAGTTAAAGCTAAGAATTGTAGAGAGAGGCAATCAAACGTCTGTTCTTTGACTGCATTACCCAGCTCTTGAACACTGTAGCCAGTTCTAACAACAGTCTTAAAAAATTTTTAGAAGAGCAAGTAAAAATGTGGAAGAGCGTATAACTAGTTTGACCCTTCACCCTGGAAGTGAAGGGACTGGGGTGGGATGTGGGGGAATGCTATAAATAAGGGATATGGGGATATGCTAAAAGATGAACAGGGAAAGATTATTGCTATTTATTACTGGAATTGGAGAAAATGCCCTAAAACTTTGCGGGGATGGGGTGGTGTGTGTTTTGTTTGTTTGAGTTTTTTTAAGCCTGCTGGTTCCCATAGTGTATAAGGAAATTATGGAGCTTGTTTTCACCTGATTTTTCTTTCTTCTTTGTGGAATTAGGAGAAATAAATGTATCAAAGAAGATTGGGCAGATTCAGAAGATCCATTGCTGGCAGTGAAGCATGACTGCAGTCTTCAGTCTGAGCCCTAGGGCTGGGCCAAGGATGCTGGTAAGATTCACCTTAACATCAAGCAGTCAACAGGTTGACACAGAAAATCCTGAGCGCAAAAGTCTTGACATGCCAGTCAAGGGAATAATTTATATAATCCCAGGAAATTTGTTTTTATGAAGTGACAGCTTTTAATGGTGGCATAATATAGTCTACTTGTTAGATTTGTTCCTGAGCAGTCACTAAAAATAGCACACACTAGGGTATACCCATGTCCTGGTAGAGGCACAAGAAATGAAAGAAAGGTAAAGTAGCATGACTTGTCAGTTAATAGACTGCAGGACTGCTGGGTTTTGCTAAGATGTTTTTTTTAAGAACTAATTCCTCTGACAGGATGGGCCTATTTTCTGTCCTGCAGTGCTTAAATCCACACCCAATAATTAGAATAATTTATGCTATGATATTTAATCTTAGAGCATCCTAAAGAAATTTACGGCCTACTGTCCTCAAAGAGAGCCTTATCAATATCTGATCTGGGAAGCTGAGTCATCCCAAAGTGTGACCAACCCTTTCCTGGCTGGAAATCATATGTCCATTCCTGCCTGCAGAGGGAACCCCCCCCTCTGCCCCAAAGAGATAAACAGCCTCCTGGAAGCCCTTCTACCTTATATTCTGGTATTGATGGCCAGCTTGCAGAATCCTTTAGAGGAGAGAAGGCTGTGATCTTGCCTTGTGCCCAGAGTTTTCATTGGGTTTTGCTTCGTTCCATGTCTTTCCTCGTGTTGGATTGCTCAAAGACTACAAAAGAAACACCTGGGTAAGGAAAGGCTTCTGGTTAGTGCATCTCAAAGGTCTTGCTGGTTAGAAGGAGAATGTTGTGGATGCTAGTACTGCCTTAATATCTGATACATATGCAATTCTACATTGCAGATCTGATTTAGATGAGGTGGCTGAGTGTGTAACATTCTGTGCTAGGGCATTAAAGTTCCTTAGGTTTGCTTAGCTCTTGGTTACTTATGAAAATTCTCTTAACTGCTTTCGTCCATCTGGATGTCCACAGATGCTGTCCTCGGTAGAAACAGGCTCATCCTCACATTTGCAGACAATAATCCTCTTAAGTTACTGGGGTCTGGTTGTTTTGGGTTTTTTGTTTCTGCAGAATGAAAATTAGCTTTTCAATTTAGCTTATCAGCTTCTGAGGCAGCTGTATGTGTCCCCATACTGTGTGGGCTGAAGGGGAGCAGAGGCTCTCAAAATTGCCCTTGGCAGCCAAGAGAGTGGAAATTCATAAATAACTGTTGCTGTGGTAACACATCAGCACTGCCCCTGTGCTGAGTTTTCACTGATAGGTGCTAACACTTAAAATTATTAACCTGGTCTGGGAGTGGTGGTGGTGGCAGAGAGCTGCAAAACGGGATTAACCACTTGAGGTGTGTTAAGTGAAAATGTTCAGTCATTGCCTAGATGGCTCTGAGGATTGGTGAAGGGTTAAAACAGCTTTTAGTGGGTTTGGGCTCTTCAGTGATCCAGACAGAAGGTGTGGGTATGCAAGTGAAATAGTGGACAAGTTCCCAGGCTTTCCTTTGTCTTCATATTAATGGTCTTAGCAAAAAGTCCAGGGGCTGATATGAGAAACTGGAGCACTTTAGATGTGTTCAAAATCCTCCATTCCTTGCCAGCTAACCAAATACTGTTGAGAATCTATAGAGGCATTGTTCACAGAGGCCAAGTTGTCAAAATCTTTGGGATGATCTTAGCACAAGTCCAGTGATAGTGAAAGAATAGATTGAAGCATTGCTTAGGAATCTAAACATCTTCATTTCTTCTCTCAGTTATGCATGCTTCTTGAAAACAACTTATTCTATTTTTAGAAGTCATCTACAAATAACATTTTTAATCTTACATATATTGATATTCTCTCTGGAGTGGAAGAACAGCATGCATTATTCAAATGGCCTGTATGTTTGTGTTTTGGTTTTCATTATCAAATCAAATTGAGTGAGATTAATTTAATTGTATTTACATTCAGTTTTATTTTCTGGTGTGTATGCGTTAGCTCTGTCCCTAAATAGTCTTCCGGGGATGAAGAAAGGTTTACTTTGTCTTTTTTTTTCCTGGATGTGTTCTTGTTTGGTTGGGGGTTTTTTTTGGTTTTTTTTTTTTTTTTTTTTAATATATGAAAAGATGTTTGTTACTGCTAATCATTTAGCAGTGCTGGAGCTTGAGAGGTCTATTTTTTCTAAAATCTCTCCTATTTTCAGAATTATTTAATTCATATATGCTTTGGTTTATATGAAGTATCTTTTTTTTTCTGGCAGTAGCTTTGGATTTCATGGGTTATAAGCCTGAATTTAAAAGGAAGTATTCTAATAACCGATCTTCTCACTGCTACTTCATCTTTTCTCACACAAAAGATGTTTAGTTTATATGAAACATGATGAGTTCTTCTGGACTTCTTGATGGTGTCTTAAGATATTTGCTCTTGTACTGTGCATGCAGGGTCACATTAAAACACCTTAAATGACCATGTTTTACCTGATGATTTGGTACAGGGCTTTCAGAAGTTCCAGATAAGGCAATTGCTATATGACATTAGAACTTACTCTATTTTTATGAACTGTTGATCTTCTGTGGACTTTTGGAACCAGCAGATTTTGCTTGAAGAATTTTACATCCCCCCTGTATCTCCTTATTACACATATCTCAAACTTCACTTAATCTCTTATTTTCCCTAGCAGTTCTTGTCTGGTTTAGATGATTCAGGAAATGCTTGTCTGCCATTGGTATGAAATTACTGCAATAACTCAACAGCTTCATAGTGATTTTGTGTCTGGGAACTGATAGTGGTGCTTCTTTGCCAACATGGACAGTGTAAGCCTGTGGAGCTTCTCTCTGACCATTAGTGAAAAATACATATATTTTGGAGGTGCATCTAGGTCAGCAAATAGCCTCACAACATGGTTCTTAAATTGATTCACTCCATATTTAAGCCAAATGTTCTTCTGGAATGATTGGAACAGATGGGAATTACCTTTCCTGCAAGTGTGTGATGCTTTGCAGAACAGGCAGGCTGCCTTCTGAACTTTGACCAGGTCAGAAAACCTGCTGTGATAATTTGATTTTGGCTGTTTCAAAGGTAGAGCATCAGCAGAAGGATCTCATGCTGTTGAGGACTGAGTAGAAAGAACTAATGTTATTTTTTCATCTATGCTACAGGGAGCTAAAGTATTTCTCCCCACTTTTCTCATCTGAGACAAAATGATGCAGCTTTATTCTAGAAATCAGTAAGGTAATGAAGATAAGGGGAGCTTCTCACTTCTGAAACCATGTTCCTGTGCAAGGCTCAGTGTTGGAGACTGCAGCTCTGCAGTCTTCCTTCAGTTCTGCCTTCAGGCCCGGAATTATCTGTCAACATGTTAAGGGAATTTAAACCATGAAATGAAATTTGGTTGAATTGCAAAATGCATGATGAATTCAGGAAGGGAGCCAGCAATCACTTTGTCCTTCTCTGACATCTTATCACAAATAAAAAACTACTGTTGACAGCTGGAGTTAGTTACAGTGTGAGTGGAAAGTCTCATATTCCTCCCTCCACTCTCTTCCTCCCCAACCCTGGAAAAGAACAGGACAGCAGCACTCCACTTAGTGGGTTGGAATTTGTGCTGGCCTTCCTGTGATTCCCTGTGTGGATATTTAAAGCAATGTAAATGGCACCAGAAAAAGGTGTCTGTACTGAAGGGGAAGTTTATGTGCACAGTAATATTAAAATGATACCAGTGTAGTCCTGCTAGAAGATTCCCTTTTGTAGGGGACCCTGATGACTGTCATGCTTTGCAGATTGATCTGAAAGGTTGCACTAGGCTTATGCTTTGCATGGTCAGCAAAATAGTCCAGTGCTTTCATATGAGATCTGAAAAACTCAGAAGCTCTTGTCTTCAGCTGTTTATGCTGACATGATCAAGTGTTGGACATGACAGACCAAATTATCTTTCATTTTCTGCAAAGCTTTCACTGTCACTTTTGCTTTCTTTTTGCTATGACCCCCTTACTTAGGGGTTGAAGGGTCTGCTGCCATTCTCACTCTGCAGCAGCTGTTCTAGCTCAAAAATACTCAGCCTTTCTCATATCACAGACATCTTTTCACAAGTTCATCCTGCAGGCAGCATCTGACAGGAGCCTTTGAGGACCCTTTTCACCTTTGTGGCTTCCCTACTCAGTCCATAGGGCAGGCTTGGGCCATGGACCTTTATAAAAGTAGCTGTTTTCCTTGACTTTTAACAGTATATATTCCTTATGCTCTGATGGTGGGAGACAGCAGAGCAGATTGGTTGGTTTGTCTTTAAACTGTCACTGAGCTTAAGTATAAGATGGGCTGGATTGCTTTGCTGAAAGCCTTTCCCTGGTGGGATTGCACAAGTTTTAATCCTTGTTGTCTTGCTGCTCTGTGTGACTTGTTTTTATAATTTGATTACAGCATGATGCTGGAGAAGGAAAGAAACAAAATGTTGTTCCTGTGAGAGTCCAACAGTTAAGAGGTCACCAGCAAAAAGTCACAGTCTGCATGGTCAAAACAATAAACTTTTTTGAAGGATGGTAGCAAAGATTAGTTTTGTGTAGAGAAGCCATAGCTTCAAAAGCAATTTTAAATGAATGAGTCATGGTCTTGTTCTTACAGTGATGTGATATCTACACATAAGGAACAGAAATTAAAACAATATCTGACTGTTCCCCCCGCTAGAAAAAAACCTCAGGGGAAAAGAACATCTTACCCTAGCTACTCTTTCACAAACAAATGCATAAACATTGAACCTAAGCTGACGCTTGAATTTTAAAGCCAGTCTGGAAGGTAAACTAAGTCAAACTGCCTCCTGCTGAAAAGGCATGTATGCCTACTGGATTGCTTCAAAACTTAAAAAAAAAAAGGTGATGGGGAATGGGAGAGAAAGCCTTTAATGACTTAGCTTCAAGTTGCCATCAGATTGCTGCTGTGCTCTAAGTTAGCCTGTTCTGCCAGTGCAGAAGCTCCTGTCTTAGAGAATTTACTTGCACTTAGATACAAATCCTCTTGTCAGATGATGTGCTTGGAAGAAAGCCTGACAGGTAAGAGATTTGTAAGTCATTCAGGCCTTGATGTGCCTATTCGACTTCTGTTCTTCCCATTCTGGGAACTGAATCAAAAGAGTTTCTAGAGAGGGAGACTACAAAATCTGTGTTCTCCATTCAGTCCTTGAATGGCTCTGAAGAAGTAGCACCTCAAGCTGATCTAAATAGATAACAGAAATGAGAGCTGGATGGGGAAGTTCTAAGGTTCAAGTGTGTCCACTATCTGAGTACACCAGTCAAGGGCCAACATTATAAATCAGCATGACAAACATGAGCCTTGTTTCTGCTTTCAGCAGAAATACTGCCCTGGCTGACTTTCACTTTTTTGTCTCAGGGGAGGTCTGCCTTATCAGTATTGTTCACATTCCTGTAGATAATCTTGGACAAGGGAATGGCAGGGCCATTCTTTACACTGACACTACAGCATCAGACTCTTACCAGTGCCGTTTTAAACTGCCTCAGGGAATAAGTTAATTTAAAAAGAAGGTTCGGAAAACAAAGAGCACCAGATGAGCTATACCCACAGAGTTGACAAATACTCAGATTTCTTTATTTCAGCAGAGATAACCTAACACCCATCCCATTTAACCCAGAATTTTGATTAGAGAAGGGTTAACTGATAACTGTTGGGGTATTGCTTAGCTACAGAGTTCCAAGCCATCTGCAACCCTGTCTTTGCCATGTAAGAAGTGGTGAATAGGGTATTTCCAAGTTGAGCTGCCTTGTCTGGGGTCGTTTTGTCAAGGCTGGAGGGGAGAGGTTGGGTAGAGAAGCATTAGCACTTTGGCTGGCTCTTGCTTCTGTGCACTGGGTTATGCCAGCCCCCACTACAGAGCGTGAGTTTAAATTATGGAGCACCTGACAGTGATGATGAATATCGTATGTTAACATCTGGGAGAGGATACTGCTTTATTTATAGGTATTGGTTAGTGGAAAATGGTAGCAGGGTAATTTGTT
Source organism: Certhia americana (assembly GCA_018697195.1). Lineage (NCBI taxonomy): Eukaryota > Metazoa > Chordata > Aves > Passeriformes > Certhiidae > Certhia > Certhia americana. Next base: position 21,049,716 of record CM031857.1, read on the forward strand.
AACCACGCCTGTCTAGCAGAGGTATGAAAGTTGAATCAAACCGAGCGTTTGCTGTCTCTGCCCTTCTGCCCCAGCTCTTACTTCTCCTTCTGTAAATCCCAGGACTAGCACATTCAAAATATAAATACTCTTTTATAGGAGTTTCTGAGCCTTTGTTGCGTTATCTGTGCAGCTCCTGCTTTCAGGGGACCTTCACACAGACAAAATTGATCAGCAGCCGGAGGAGGAAAGCAGCCGTTGCCGCGGCAACCGGTGATGACTCACCCCGGGTAGCAGGCAGCAAAAGCTGTGAGGCTGCAGTAATTTTCCAGATGCTTAATCCAGCTCTCGTTTTTTTTTTTTTTTTGTTTTTTCCCCTCTTGCTGACAGGCAGAAATCCTCCTCTGCCTTTCTTTGCTCAGAGACCCACACAGCCTGCAGCCGTACGTGATCAGAGTAGTCCTTTGTGGTGCTCACCCAGGCTGGCGTCACAGAGACGTGTCTGGGCGATGTAGCTGAGCTACTCCACCGACTGAGCTGTAGCCCCCAAAGGTGGTAAAAATAGCACTGTAAACTGCCCGTCTGCAAAAATACCCCGTGTGTCATTGGCTGCACTCAATTCCTTTCTCCCAACTAACATCACGTTTACTGTAACTACAGCTATGAAATATTAAATCAGTTCATCTTGTTTCTTTTCAGTAAATGAGGCTATCCCTGTGCTGCATACAGAATGCGCTAAAAAGAGAAAAGTGAACTGTGTTCAGCACATGCATTTCCATGAATTATCTTCTCATTTCTATAACCTACTAATTTTTGCGCACAAATTTCAGTCTGCATGTAATGAAATAGAGCAAGTTAAGAGACTTTCCCAGGAAAAGGGCAATTAAAGGGAGCAATGCCTTCCATGTCACTCAGGGGGTATCTGCCTTGGGGTTTTCCTGCAGTGACTGCATTGTAATTCAGGCCTTGCCTCAGGTGGGGTACTTCTGAGTAGTTATTTACTTGCTCTGGTGGTGATGTGTTCTCTTTGTGATTACCATAGGATGCTGAAGAATCCAAGTGTAACTAGATTAAAAGTAGCTTCAGCTTGTTTATGTAGAAGGTACGCATTCCTCTCTAGAGTCAGAGGAGCAATTAGCACAGAGTGGTGGTGGAGGAATTTGCTTCCCCTGTTCAAGTGAGTTCATCTAGCTATGGGGAAAACAAAGCTGCTCTGCAGCATATGGAGAAGGAAGAGCTCATGGGGAAAATAGGGAAAATAGCAATAGAACTCTTTTGCTCCACATAGGGGACAAAAAGTACTGATGCTGCCAGCTGCTGTCTCATGCAATCCCTGGAAGGCAGATGGCTTTCTGTGGGTGAATCAAGTGAGGCCATCCACTCCTCCTTCCACAATGCAGCCTCTTGCTTGCAAGTCCTCATTAAAGATTTGTCAGGGTGTGTAGCTAAACCAAGCTGCTGCATTGCTGACAGGCTCTGCAATGTGTTGTTGGCTAAAGTTAAAGCCATATAAAGCCACCAAGTGTGTGGGGCATGAGAGCTGTCTGTGATGTTTGTTTTCTACTTCTTGTGGTTGTCATCTGCTAATAAATACCCATATGACATGAATATGCATTGTCTTGAGTCTTTGTCTCTTGTTAGTAGGTGGGATGTATAAGCCTTTAATGAGTGCGCTGTGGCTCCTCTTCAAGGGAAACCAGTTTGAAAGGTCAGCAGTGGAGGCTCCTCTTGTTCTTGTGAGATCATGAATTCTTTCTTGGTGTGCAGCTGTTCCTAATTATGGCCAGATCTTGAGTATCCAAGGGGAGAGCTATGATCAATGCCTAATACTGCAGCCTTGTTCAGGTTAGAATATCTGGTTTAGAACACTCTGTGGCACTTCACCACCTTTCTTGAGAAATAAGTATACCATGCACTGGTGAATTCGTTGAAAGGTTTGTTTCCAGGAGCAGACTATTTTGGAAATTAAAAAAAATGGAAGCCTAATATGAGACTTTTTGATTGATTTATCTCACCCCTCAAGATCGGGAGCATTAGTTACCTGGACAGCATGACATGTAATAAAAATACTTAGTCAGAGCTGCAATTTCAGTGGCAATTACTGCAGGCCTGCCTAGCTGTGCTAGTTTTATTATAATGTGTATTATTAATATATTTTAAGTTAGCACCCAAAGCTCTGCAGTTCTAGCATAATCCTTATGTAAAATCATCAAATCATCAATTGCATTAAGCTCATATGTATTTTGTGGGGGCTCAGTCTTTTTGGAAAAGCATGTTTACTGTTATAGTCACTACTGATAAGGGTATATTTACTTGCTAATGTGTTTTGTGATCAGTTAGACTTCAGTAGGTTGCCTGAAGTCTCATGGAATGGCAACTGAATTGCTGACTGTAGATAAGAGCATTTGTAATTAGGCGTAAGCTGTTTTCTTGGGTAGTTTCTTTGCAGAGGCACTTTATGGACAGAAGCTGGCTAAGGCCACTGTAACCTCTAAAAGCCCCCAAGGACTCTTAGGCCTGTGAAATTATTTAATAAGGGATAGAACCCTTACTTCTTTAAAAGGGAATGATATATTTCCAGATATGTTTTTTGCTCTTGGAACAGATAACTACTAATAATTTGGACTGGATAAAACCTTTAATAATCAGGGCAGCCATGCATGGTTGGAGTTGATGCACAAATCATACACTGTTAGCCTTGCTACTTCTCAAAATTTGTAAAATTGCATATTTCAAATCTTTCCTCTCCTTGATATTTTCTTTTTGAAGGCCTTTTGTACTGGGGGTACACTCTCCCAAATCTTATTGGACACCCTGCTCTATGGGAGCCTTATGGGAAAGTAGCACCTGTCTCCCTTTCAAAGTAATTCAAGGCAGTACCAGGATCAAACAGAGAAAAACACTGCTGAAGCTGACAGAGACATCTGATCACTCTTCTCTGTCCCATGCTATGCATGAGGCCTCTAGCCTTGTGTGCAAGCAAAGGACCCAACCTCCATGTCAAAATCTGCCCTTGTCATGGACTCCCAGCAGGGCAATGGCTTGGCTTCCTGGATTGCACAAACAAATACAAACAGATTTGGAAATCAAAACAAGCTTTGCTGGTGATTGAAGTCTCTTTGTGGAGTAAGAAAGGCATGAAGAAGGTGTGTTCAGTGGAGGCACACAGAATGGTAGAGCTCCACACGTGTATATGTGATTTCTGAGCCAGCTGGCAGCCTGGAGCTGCTGGAGCAGGAGCACAATCCATCACTGTTATGAGTTGAGCTGGTATCCCACTGAGCCAGGCAGCTCTGCAAAAACGATGGGGTAGCATTGCACCTCTGTGGGAAATCAGTAGCAAAATCAGTAGCTGCCTTGACTTCACAAAACTCCAGGCTAAGTTATCTCCCTGGAAGTGCTGCACAAATGGGTTTTATTTTTGTTTATTTTAAAAGACATGTGCTTTATGTTAGTTTATAGGAAAGAAATATTCAGGCATTGGAAACAGCATGAACTAAGTCTTGGGCTCTAAACAACTGAGCTTATATTTCCATTTGAATTTTGAAACTGTGTTCTAGAAGTATGCTCTTTAAAACCCTCTGATCCAGGTTAGAGTTTACAGAAAATAGGAATCTTATGTCTTTGGGATATGAGGCTCTGGGGAAACTTAAAAGCCAGGCTTATCGTACCTCATGATGCCCTATACCAACAAGGGAGAGAAAAGCGTGATCCTCATCTTGGTCGGTGCTTGGCACCTCTGTATGGAAATTCCCAATCAGAAGCCGTTTACTGCTAATTAAGTTTTGGCATTTGATGACTGTCTTTTGAAAACAATATTGTAAGCTGTTGAAGAGAGAGCACAGTCATTCCACTAATGAGATTTATAAATTTGTTTGCCTTCATTTTCCTGCATACTATTTCCTGGTAGTAAGGTGTATTACTGTGATAGGATGGCAGGGGAAGCAGTAGAAATGCTACTTTCTGAAATCTTAAAAGCTACAAGTACTGATTTTTTGGGAGAGGTGCTAGATCTCCTCAAGCAGGTGCTGTAGAGTGTCTGGTATGGTAAATCCTAGTGGATGTGGCTGCTGCATCGCCTCTGAGTAGCACCAGGACTCCTCACAGTGCTGTGAAGTAATGCCCTATTCGCACAATGTCTTCTAGTACCAGGTTGAGTGAGAAGGTGGGTCCAGCATTATTGGATAAAGGAAAAAAAAAGTCCTGCAGCATTCCTGGGCTCCTTGTTATTCATGGGATTGCTTTTGTCCTTTGTACTTCTTTAAAGACACCTAACTGAGTTTCCTTTGTTTAGGGAGACATGGAGCTGTCTGTTAGTAAGTCTCCTGTATAAGACACACTGAAGAAGCTGTTTGTAGTCACGGTCCTGCTAAGGTTTCTGAAGTAATTAAGAAGAATCTAATGCTTTAGATAATCTGTTATTGCACTCAAATTTAGTCTCTATTTTGTGTGGGGGGAAGTGAACCTGAGCTACCTGTACTTTCCATGAGATAGAAATCTCCTGTCTTTGCTTCATGAAAGAGTTCCAGCAGAGCTCTGGCTTATCTCTCTCTCTTTTTTTTTTTTTTTTTTTTTTAATTTTTTTTTTTAAATGATGTGTTCATAGTCAATTCTATTTATCTCTCCTCTGTGTGTCCCAAATATCTATTCCACTTCTGGGCACTGATTCAGAATTGAGTGCCATCTCCTATCTTTTGTGTAGTTCCCTAAGGTGTGGTGAGATTTCTCTGCAAGTCTGTCTCTGAAATTTGGGCCAAGTCTGCTTTGCCTAGATAAGAACTATCAGTGGTGAATGCAGTTGTCTTTAACAGTGAGCAGTTATCTTTAGCTTTCTTCCTGTGCTGCCTCCTCATCCATTTTCACCCATGAGCACTGCAGAATTTCCTCTGCTCAGCAGCTGTGTGTTGCCTCTGAACCTTAACTAGCGCCAGCGTCACTGGGTGGTTTGTTGGGCACAGGCTTCAAATCAGGGAAGAGACTTGATTCTTCCCCACCATCTCTTTTATTTTCTTTTTTTCCCCCATATCTTCGTTGTTATGGCACTTGTGTCAGTGCTCCTTTGGCTTTGCAGGTAAGTTTGCTTAAGACCTCTCCTGTGCACCTCCAGTACAGCACAAAGTGATTTGAAGGACCCTTCAGTGCAAAGCTCTTAGATGAAGACCACTGTATGTTAATAACAGCCTTTTCTTCTAACCTTTTCAACAGGTCACCTATGTATAGAGTCTCCTCACTTGTACATTGTGTAACAACACCCTGTCACTCATTTGTCTGAAGCTTTTGCTGCCAAGAGTATTTGGTACTTTTTGCTAGCACTAGGTTCTCCATAACACTGTCTTTATTTTAAACAGCACTTACATTTCCCTGACTGACAACCACTGCCTTGGGATTCCTGGGAGCATCAGTAGAGACAAAGAATTTTCTTCCCCCACAGAATTCAATTTTCTGGGTGTATTTTTTCTTTTCTTTCTTTTTTTCCTCTATGATGTGCCATTTGAAGACAGTAGATCTAAACCCCTCTATTTTAGGAGAGGGAAAAAAAAAGTAGAAATAAGCATTCGAAAGATGTTTCCATTTTGCAGCTCTCATCTAATGAAAGGGATGAATATTTTTAAGGATACTACTGTAGAAATTAATTATGTTGTAGAAATACACAACATTGTCCGCCTACAAGATCCTTTAATGCTCCCATTTTACTTGGAAGTCAGCTGAGGGCTAGAGAGCCTTTTGTTGTCCTGAAGGGAGGGTATTAAAGCAGCCCTTGAAGCCTCATCAGTTTAGAGAAGCACAGCCTGAAGCTGCATTCTTATTTACCTTGGATTTTTTCCAAGTTCTGCAACCCTTGACAAAGTGGGAAGGCAGTGCCACATCACGAGGGAGCTTCTCTCTTGCTGAGTAATTGAGGATGAAACTTCCCTATACACATAATAATTTAGCTAATACCTGAAGGCTGCTGTACTTCAGCTCATAGGGAGTGTGAGAGAATTACACAGGCACTGCTACAATGAAGCATGAGCTTGCTTTATCCTTTACCTTTACTAATACAGTTCATCAGCTTTAGTAAATGTTCTTGAG
>CM031857.1:21055866-21112761 GCA_018697195.1 Certhia americana
ATAATGGTTTCCTCCTTGAGCACAGAGAATAACTCATGGGGATTTAATGCTTATTCTACATGCTGAGGGATGGCAAAATGTTGCTTATTTTTTTGAGAATAATGATTTTTTTCCTACCTATGTTGCAATTATGGCAGATCACGTGCAGAGTGCACTATGCAATATTTCTTTACTTGTTCAGTAAAATGGTGTGACTACACCTAGAATATGGGCATGTGTGAGCTCAATGAGCCCTCTGCAGGGTAGGTGAGGAAAAGTGCAAGCCAGTGCCTTAAGGAGTAGCACTTGGGTGCAGAATGCTCCATTCCTGTACTCGGCAGTGGAAGAAAGCCCATAAAGATTCCTCCTTGAGAGGATTGCACCTAAGACAGCTAAAGGCATTTTGATGGGGCACGAAAAATACTTTTTTCCCAAGGTTATCTTACTTTGAGGCTACAGGTTTTCACATGATGTATGGGGAGGGTAACAAGCCTGGACTTTGTTTTGGTCTGTGCCTGCTGCTGTGGCAGCGTGTGGATCCTGGGAGGGATCCTGAATGATGTGACTAGGAGGTGGTTAGGGTGCTGCTGCTTCCAAATGGGTGGGCACCCCCAGCCTCCCCTTACAGCTGCCTCTTGCTCATAAGAAAGGTAATGATCTACAAAAAGTGAAAGGCTTGGAGGCTTCCTAATGAATACCAAAGCATCTTAACCATTCACTACTGTAGGTTCAGCCCTCAAGTTTCACCTGATAGGCTTTCCTGCTGTACCCTAAAAGAGTAAACAAGGCCTTGATACCATTTTCAGTCCTGCTCTGAAATGTGCTCTTAATTATGAGCTGCCAGAGCTTGTAAATTTGGCAGATGTCATCAAGGGCAGACAGTTTCTGGACCCAGGCCATCTAATCACATTCTCACTGCTGACAAAGCAGAGAGAACCATCAACTCCTATTTTTTGATTGTTAAAAATTAATTAGTCTTTCAAATGAAAAACAACTGAGTTTTGGGAGTAAAGCATTCAAGGACAGTCCTTGACATACAATTCCCAGGCTTCAGCATGAAATTTGCTGAAGAAAATGGCAGCTAATTCCACTACATTTTCATGGAGCCTAGAAAAAAAAGTGTGCCAGTTGCAACTTAGAAATGTCAGTGAAAATTGTATTCTTTATTTATATTAGTATTGATTTGATCACAGGTTCAGAGCTTGGGTTATCCTCCAACATGGGATATTTAGTATAGATCTTCAGGAAAAAATTGTTACAGTATGAGATCCAGCAATGTTGGGAAGTTACAGTGTTTGATATTGAAGGTGTTTTAGAACTATCATACTAACATATTGGGTATTATCAAGGTAAACTTGATCTTGTGTCAGAGAAAACATGGATCAGGTGACTTGGAGAGCTTCCCTTCAGCTGTATTTTTGGAACAGGCAGTTTCCCTTTTTAAGATAAATTTGATTGTGATGATGTCCTACTGTTAGTACCTGACAGGCACAGAAATGGCTTTAAAAAGCCAGGAAAAGAGAGCTAGGAGGCCTAGGTTCTATTCCTGCTCTGCAAGTTGACTGTGAACCAATCCTTTTGCTTTCTAAGCTAACATTCTCCATCTCTCCAACTACAAATTCATTGGTGTGGGGCTGATTCTCAGCATGTGTTTGCAGAGCATTGAACAGAGCTCAGCTCTAGTCTTCCTTGGGGCTGCAAAATGATGCTAAAGTTGATTCCTGATTTCATTTACAGGTGAGAGAAAAGTAAAAGGCAGAACTTAGAACACTTCAGATGTTGTGTCTTACTAAGTTAGGTCACTATTATTACTAACAGGGTGTCATTCAAATGTTGGGAGCTGCTTCTGAAAACAGATAGTGCATCAAAAGGCAGTGCCAACAAGCTGGGCAATGCCTGGCCTTGTAAAGTGGTGTCATGGTTTAGGAATGGTATTGTCAATTTTGTACTCCCACTGAAAAAAAATATGTGCTGCTTCTTCCCCTCTGCTCCTCCAATTAGAAGCACAAAGGGCAAAGTTCATGGATTGAAATAAGAAAAATTCACTGTAAACAGGAATGAGGTAAGAAAATGAACAGTAACTGCAACAATATTAATAGCAAAAAGTATAAGAAAAGAAATGATTCACAAGAAAAAACACCTAATAATAGACAATGTGGATGGCTTCCTCCCCCTTGTCCCCTGAAGAGTCCCTCTCCCCTGCCCATGATGTGAAGTGATGTAGAATAACCTCCTTGTCCCAGCTATGCCCCCTTCTGGCTACTGAAAAAAATTAACCCTGTCCTGTTCAGAATCAGGACAAATGGATATATTTGGCTGTGTTTCATCCCATGTGGGGGCCAAGAGATGCTGTAATGCTGTCAAATGGTTAGTGAGTAATCAAGATCTAGAGTTACTAGGATGGACTAAGCCTGAAGGTCTAAGTCCTGAGTTATTCTGGATTTGTGCTTTGTGCCTTTCCTCTGGCCTACTGACTAGATCTGGAATTTTTGTTTTGGTTAAGAGGGGAAATAGTCACCTGGAACTTTGCTTCTGGCATTTGTTTAGTGGGGAAAGTAATCATGTAGAGCTTTCTAAACTCCCTATATTTTTGCTTGGTGTTCCTCCTGATGAACAGGTTGGGTAGTGGGGAGGGAGATGGGAACATAGCAACAGTTTTTTAAACTGTTTAAACTTTAACAGTTCACAGTTCCAGTGTTCATATTATTTGTCTTTGCTGCACTGACTGCACATGTGAAGTGTTTTCCAGGTGCTATGAACATGGTGTACAATCATATCACAAAATTAGCATTTGAGTATTTTGGGTTTCTAACAGCAGCAGTTTCTACTTTATAATTCACACCAGCAGGAAGCAGTTCAATGATTGTTTTGATTTTTGTCACCATAATGCTTGACATTCGACCCTTGTTAATTTTCTTTCTATTCCTTGTATGTGTCCTGCTGGAGTGACAAGGTCTGTACCCTGCATCAGCCCTGAAACACAAGTGCTGTACAAAAGAGGGGGTAGAATCAAAAAGGTTTCCTTGGTTCTGACTGCCGCTGCAGGGGCTGGAGAAAAATATCTCATCTCCATAGGGGAAAAACTGTGATTAATTAGCACTGGTTCCCAAGGAAATAGCACAGGGTGGCTGAATGCAGCCCAGCAGAGGGAAGCTTTGTTTCTGGCAGCAGGGTGCAAGCCAGAGGTCTGGCTGTGAGAGAGCTCAAAATTCTGAGGTGCTTGCCTGTTCTCCCTGTAGGCGTTTGGTACGGTTTTGCTTCCTAGCTCTCTGCTTCCAGCCCCATTGGGATACCAGCAGCTGGGAGAAAGCTCTTTCTCAGGGGAGGGAGGAGCACTGTTTTTTGCTCTGCTTAGAAACTTCTTCCTGTCTTTTTATTTATATCTATTTGTGTATAAAGCCAAATACCATAAATAAACACAGATAAATCCAAGCATATGTTAATATGTTTTTACTCAAGTACTGCCCTAAAAAGGGGGTAAATTTCTGGACAGGCATGTTACTGGCTTTTATTTGCTCTAAAGTTAAATAAGATCTTTGTTTTTACTATTAATGTAACAATTCCTTTTTAGAGAATATTTTCTTCTAAAACATATTGTACTATGGAGTCTCTGGGAACTGAGGTACACTATACTACTACCTCAGTAAAGTATTCAGAGATCTATGAATGATTCTTTTTGAAGGTTACTTGAATCTCTTGGAATATTGATACATCACACCTGGCTTGGATAATGAAAACATTGAGTGTAGATAGTTGTGGTTTGGTTTAATGTTATATTTTCTTGCAAGACCACTTTTAACTGTAGTTTCTTTAAAAATGGTGTAGCTATATTGGGATGTCCATGGAGAAGTGGGATGGGACAAGAAGGTTCCTTTAAAGTCAAGGAAGCGTGTATTAACCTCATCCACAAATGCCAGTAGATCTGTGCAATTTGACAGATCTTTATTGTATGCAATTGATGGCATTTCTTATTTTATCAGTAAGCAGCCGTACCGAAAAGATAGATCACGCTTCTGCTCTTAGTAGTAGTGAGGATGGTAATTAGCAAATCATCAGGGATGAGGCAGACCACAAGATGATGTCTGTAGAAGAAGAATCTACAGTAAGAAAGACCAAAGTTATTTCTGGTTGTTCGTTAAACAGATGGGCTTAAAAATAAAATGAAATGCTGCTTAGCGTGATTGTAATACCTCAGCTGGCTGGTCCCACTCTGACTGTGCTCTTTTAACAAAGACTCCTGTGTTGATTTTTGTGATGCAAATATAGCAGAGGCAGGCAGCCATTAGAAAATAGCAGGAATGACTAGGAAGATTCATTTTTAACAGTGAGTATTTTTGGAAACTATCTTTCTGTACCTTGCAAGGAGTGAAGACATATACAAGTTTGCCAGCTATTATCCTGCTATTGCCATCTGGCCACCAACTCCGAGTAACTATCTGAAATAATGGAACGGTTCCTGGGACATGATACCTATCAGGGAGTTCTTGGCTGCAGAACAATTGTGTTACTGCCACTGTTATTGGGTAATTGGGTGTTGTCTCCCTTCTGTGACCCTGAAGGAGAGTTCAGAAACTGTGGAAGACACAGGGAGTGAATCTTCTCTTGGTACCTGGGAAAGAAACAACCAACACATCAGTGTAAAAAGCTTTCAAAAATGTGTTATGTTTGATAGAGATGCTTTGAAAAATGCATTCTTTCTACTTAAAAAAAAATCCCCTGTAGCAACCTGATGGTTCTGTACCAAGTGTATTTATTTTGTGAGGAGAAACAGGGGAACCTTTTTTTTTTGTAATTACCTCCTCTGCAAACTCATGCTCTGGCTCTGTGATGATGAGCCCCATGACAGAAAGGGACAAGATGGTCCACACAAAAAAAGGACAGAACTAGTACAAACTCTACCAATTAAAGTTCGGTTAGAAAATGTCAGAGGGGAAGTTTTATCTTTTAGGTTTTATGCCATGTCATTTCATCTCTTCTTCTGTAACTGAGATAAAAGAATCACATGTTCTGTACTGCTTCAAACTGCAGCTGAGCAGCTGTGACTAAGACTGGTCTGCTGTGGGTTTGAAAATCCCTTCCTGTCAAAAGGTGTTTGCTAAGGATACAATTCTATGTGTACTTCTTCTAGTGCTGGTGCAATGTAAACAGCTTAAAGTCTGGGGTTCAGCTTCACCCCCACTTGAAACAGTCTTCAAATTTGAATCTGGCACAGCTGAGATCTACCACATCTGAGGCAGAGATGGGAAATGGAGAGAAGAATGAGAAAGGGCAGGGACAAGCATGAATCTTTTAAATCAGCTTTTTATCAGAGAAATAATGGAACACAGCTTTGATCTCAGAGGGATGTGTAGTCAAAGAAATCAAGGCTGGGACTTGATCAACTTGATAAATCTGCTAATGTGGAGCAGTTCTGTGGGTACAACTCACACAGAGCTGAGTTGCCTCTGTGTGGTCAATAGGAACAGAAGAACTCAGGACAGTCAAACCAACACATTTGCAAGTAACTTTTTTGAGGGAGAAGAAATAAGAAAAGGGTATTTTTGGGGGTAATGTTTTGGTTTTTTGTCTGTGTTTTTTTTTTTCTTTTACATTGGTCTTTATAATGACTGAGGCAGACAGCTTCTTTCTTTTGAGTTCAATGAACTTTTCAAGAAAAAAAAGTTGTTTCCCATCATTTGGTCAGTGAAGCCTTAATGTGCTCATGTAAGTAATCACATTAAGCTGTAAATCCTTCACATACCAAGTGAAACCCATTTTCCAGAAGTAATAGCTGTTTACAGACTGGTCATGACAGGAAAATAAATCATGGTGTTTTGAAAATGGAACAGCTATGGTTCTCTGATTTTATTTGTAATTTCTTTCTCCGTCATCCTTCAATGTAATTTGTTTTTGTACTTTCTAGTGTAGAGTCCTTCATTTTCTTCCTTGGGAAGCAAAATTTCGAGTACTTGTTTAAGGAATTAGAGAAGCTCTCTTTTAGTATTAGTGTATGCACTTTAATGTTATCACAAGTGTTTGTTGGGAAGTATTAGTGTTGATCTGACAGACATAGTTTCACCCATGTATTGTAGTAGGGATCTCTCTAGAAAATCTGGCAGGCATAAGAAGGACTTTAGGTTGTTTAGTACTTGACAATGTCTTTTCTGAGTAAAAATAGTCTTATTTTACAAGCAAGTGAACTCTTGGGTTTATAAAAAAATATTTTTTTGTGTCTCTGTTGCCGGCTGTTTTTCCCCTCACCCGAAAATGTACAATTTTGTTTTCCCCAGCCAGACATCTTGAAAAGGAAAGGCCATGAGTCATCTCTTCTTATGTTTTCTTCATAGTTTATTATTTCTTATCATTACATTCTGTTCCTGACCTGCAGAGATCTGTGCAGCAGGACACATTCAGGTGCTCTCCCTCAAATACCATATATACTAAATGACCCTGCCCTCAGGGTCGTGTGGATATTTAATCTACAATCCACATAATCAGTATTTATAATACTTCTCCAATAACCATTATCTTTTCTAGAAGTTTAGACTCTATTCTAAACCAACCATAACATGCCACTTCTCTGCAGAACATGGAGGCAAAGAAGAAACCTAAAAGCCATGCGGTTCCTCCATCTTGTCATCACCTGCTTACCATCCTAAAACCCCCATATATAAAATTCTCACTCTGTAATAAAACTACACACTATTCTACTATCTTATACACATTCTTGAAAGCTCTGCTTCATTCCAGAGCTTAAAAGCCCTTTTTCCATGAACAAAGGTTAAAAACACTTTGTCAGAGATCTTAAAATCTCTTAAACATGCAAAGAAATATTTCTCATAATTCCAGACTCCGACAGTGAACTGCATAGAAGAATATAGGGGGTTAGTAAGTCACTTTGATGGGGTAGAGAAGCTGAGCAGAGGAGTATCACTCATTTGTAGATTTTAATTCTCTATTTCCTTGCTTACTGTTCTTTGTGATGGGATATGCAGTCCAGATATCTTGTTTGTGGAGAAGCAGCTAAGTGAGGTTCGTATTTAAATAGGTGATGGCCTGCATTCTCTACAGTAGTCTCTCTTCACTGTGCATCCTCTGGCATGCATGTATTTCCTGGCCTGGTTGATTTCTTTGTGCAGGCAATCTCCAGGCTAGTAGCTGATATTCCTGGCACTGCTGCTTACTTTGCACCAAGGAGGGACAGGCTGAGAGCAGCCTGGGGCTGGGAGAAGGGGAGCTGGTGGGATGCCCCAGAAACATCTCTCAACTGGCAAAAGGTCTTCTCCACTTAGTGCTTATTCTCTTTCATCAGCTCACACTGGGGCTCAGTTGCAGATCCTTGTTGTTTGTGTTATACTTATGGCCCTGCACTCAATAACTCAGAGCTCAAAGGTATCTGCAGTTAAACAATTTCCAAGCTGGTCCCTATGTAAATCAGTATGAACTTTGCTGCTTGCATGGCCATAGGCTCTTTCTTTATAAAAGTAAGAGAAGAGCATGCAGTGATCCTTCAGCCTGTCTGTGCCATTTACATCTCTGGAAAGGCAATGCTGGACCATGAGTATTTCTGACCTTTCAAATTATTCATGTTCACCAAGAGATGAGGTTTTCCAGGTAACTACAACACTGGAAACTTCATAGCCGTAAAGCATGGTTTCTTGTTATGCTCAAAGAACAGTAAGCACAATGGGATAGCTCTGTGTGTGTGTATGAACAATGACATTCCCTGGGTCAGACACCAGCAGAGGTCTGGATGCAAGATATGGTGATGATTCCCCTAGCAAGGGAGAGGTTTGTCTTTCCTGGCGTGGAGAAGGCGGAGTGAGAGTGTAATCTTTGGAGCTGCTGTCAAGATCAAATGTCTGCTTTGTTTGCTCCTTCAGTTGCTGTAATGAAATAATGGGTGTGCCTGGGTGGTGAGATAACAAGGCCCTGCAGCAAGACTGGGTTCAAAATGACCACAAGTGCCACTTGATGTTTTGGCTTACCTGATCTCCTGAAAGGATAGCCCTGCTTTTCTGTGGGCAGCAGGAGCTGGATGCTATACAGCACTCTAATAGCACTAAGCAATGAAAATGCTGATGGCGCGCATATCTTAATGGATGTCATTTCCTGCTTTTTATGAAGTTTGTCACACCTAGGAAAATGGTTCTGAGGAGTGATGTCTTACTTATTAATGTGTATTGTCATATAGAGCAGATTGACAGGTTGTTGAAAGCCCACCAAAATGGTCTTGAGGGGAATTTTTCATCCAGCCTTTCTGACTGGGCATTTGTAAGCTTAATTAGAGTGAATAGATGGTAGTAGTGCTTTAACTGTCATGAGGAATAGCTCCATCCGCCTGTGGAAGTGAGGGCTCTGTCATAGTGATTGTTGACCTGTCAATCTGCTGCTTGAAACATGGCTTACTTACTTTTAGTTTCCTTTCTGTGGGCTGGCACTGTTGCTTGGGTGGGACCCCTGCTCAGTGTCCCCTGAATGCTCAGTCTCTGCAGTGGGCAGGTTTTAGAGCCATTGCAAGCTTGCTAAGACTTCTTGTGGTATTGCTGCTTAGTCTGAAGTGGGCAGAAAACGTGAATGGATCTTCCTGTACTCTTTGTACAAAGAAACCAATCTGTTTATGAGAAACATCACGCTTGTATCTGTTCCTGGAAAGTCACATGGACTTATGTGCACTCACTTCCTCAAACATCAAGAAATTTACAACATGTAAAAGAAAGATCACAAGATATTAAAGTACTTCTCAGTCCAATCACCTTGTTTCTGTACAAGTGTTTTATGATGCTACAGAATATGCTAGCCTGATGGTCTCCTCTTGTCAGTAGTTTCTGAGTTTTGTTTGCTGTTCTATTTCTATTTTTCTGCTTTGAGAGTTTTAGGAAAGCAATGGGAGCTTTCATCTTTCTGACTGGCAGTTAGTACATGCTTTGCCTTTCCTAACTGAAGGCAATCTTTGCATATAAATGTGGACTTCATTAGGCTCTGCTTTGTGGGAGAGCAGTTGATCAAAGAATATTAGAGTGCTGGATTATTTTATTTTTCCTTGGAATGCTGAATGAGACAATACTGTTCTTTTGCAGGCTACAGCTACTTTTGTTTACTTTTGCTATGTTGAGTATGTCTTTAACTGGGACATGCAGTGAATGAGCTGAGTACTTCTCATGCTTAGTTCAAATAAGTGATTATTTGCTTAATAATCCCTTAGCTCTTCAACTACTGCAATGAAATCCCATTCCTGCCTGCCTTCCAGGCTGGTGTGAGGGAGGAGGGACGGCATCTATTCAAGATACCGCAAATATGACAGTACATTTTATTTACACTCATGACAGCTCTGTGTATGTGCTGTGTCCCTTATTTTATGGATGGGAACCCGAAGCACATACTGTCATGTTTCCAAAGGAATTCAGAGAGGTTGCTTATGGTTTTATAAGTGTGTTTTGTTCTGTTCTTCACATCCTTTTTCTACATTAAAATAACTGAAGTCGAACACCTTGGTCTTGTCAAAATACTGCTGAAAACTTTCTTTAATTTTAGGTATCTCAATGCATTACAGAGAAATCTCCCAGAACCAGGCTTTCAAAGGTTATGCAGGGAATCTGTGAATTAAACCTGATTATGAGGGTATGCAAAGCTGAATTTTGCCATCTGATCGTCTTCCTACGTCTTCTTTTTCCAACCCAGGTGATGTGATAAGTGCAGAAGGGGAAGGAACTGTTAAGAAAACAGTTTCACTGGTGTTTCTGTGGTGGCCAGCCCATCCTGCCCACTGCTTGACACAGTGCCAGTTTTCTGAGGAAAATGCACACCCTTCAATGAGGAGTGCTCTCACCAAAAGGAGCCAGGACCACAGAGCTGTGCTGCAGGCAGTGCAGCTCTGCCTCTTCTAAACAAGTCAGCCCAGGGTTTGCTGGACCCTGTCACACCACACAGGTATTGTAGCAGTGCAGCTGTTGATGCAGAGTCCCCAGGGAAGCTGCTGGCAGTGAGGAGCCTCTTGAGCACCAATAAACCTACAGGATGCTGACAACAGGGTCATGCATCTCACACCTCAGCTCATAGCTGAGGATGTGTGTGGGGGTTGCCTCTGACAAAACTATTGCATGGTTACAGCAGAGAGGGGAATTACCTGACAGTTTTCCAACATCAAAACTAAGTCATCACTTCCTTGGCTTATTTTACTGATTATTTTATGGCTGACCAGCAGCAACAGTGTCATCTGGAAATGCAGTAAGTATTAGCTGGAATCTTGGTGATGAAGACAGAGGATATGATACCAAGCTAGAAGTAGCAGTAGCTGCTGTAAATACATTTCTTCCTCCACTGAGTGCACTGAAGGCTGTATCTAACAAGTATTTAACCAGACAGCCCTGCTTATATCCCAGGTTGTGATCCAAGCTAGATGGTAGTGTTGCTTCTTGTTTTGTAGCTGATTGTTCAGCACAGCTGTTGCACAGTATATTAGGTGCCTCAAGCCCTGGTATTGCTCATGGCCTTCTCCTAGTGGCTCCATAAGATGCCTTGCCAGGCAGCTCCATGTCCTGGCCTTCAGGCTGCCACGACTCTGCTTTTGCAGAGCCTCTATTTCCTTTCCCTTGTTGTTTGTGTTATTCTCATGGCCCTGCACTCACAGCCTGAAGTGACAATCACTGCTGGGAGCATTCTGGGCTGCACTCTTGCTTTTGCATGAGGGGACCCAATGATGTATGCACAGAACTGGCACACAGCACCTGCCCCTGCCCTGCATGCACTCTGACTTTTCCTGTGGGAAAAGGATGGGAAGAAATGACCTGCTGCACTGGAAATGTGCCTGGTGAGGACACTCATTTGGGGACACCATTACTTCTTGTCCTGGATAGCCACAGGAGAGTGTTTTTCCTTCTAGTTCTGTTCTCTCTCTCTCTTTTTTTTTTTTTTTTTTTTTTTTTTGACTTTTTTTTTTCCCCTAAAAGGAAAGGAACTTTTACCACTACAATTGTTGTATAGCATCAGCTATGAATGCTGCTAGCAAATATTTTGTGAGTACACAGGTTGCACTGCTCTTTGTGAGGGTGCCCTAGTCCTGAGTAAGTTGGTCCTTTAACAGATTAAATGCCTCTGATGTTAATGATGGAGGACACTGGAAATTACCTTTCTGTCTTCCAAGCATGGTTATATAATAATTAAATAAAATTGCTTTGAGTAGTGCTTTAGACTGATTGTGTCCAGACCCAAGGAACAACTACAGCCTCACATAAGCTGAGAAGGACCTGGCCTCTGTATTAGATTAATATTATATGGCAGCTTGTTCAGATAGGCTTTGATGAAGGTTGAAGTGATGTGGACCCTGCTTTTAAGCTGTGTGCCTAGGAGCAGGACAGGAAACAACTACAGAGCTGTCATTTTGCTGCTGCAGTTACACATTGTTATAACTTCAGTTTGGATCAATTTCAGAAGAACACATCTGTATCAGGCAGAGAGAGCTTCATTCTCCACTGGTGTTATTAACCTGAAGGAACAATGGTGTCAGTGATGCTGGAAATGCTTGTACTTCCCTATTTCTAACTGACTGAGGACAATTGCTTAACTGGGCTTCATACCTTGCTTGCAAACCCTTTATTCCTGTGCTAATTTTCTGTGGCTCTTCTGCTTGTGAGGTAGAAGGGCTAATGGCATATGTGAGAAGCATGCACACTGAAGGCGCAGCTGCAGGGGCTTACTGCAGGGGTTTATTCCTGCTTGTGCTGCCTTCCTGCAGCTGCTGCGTGCCCTGGGTCAAGGCTGGGCTGTGCTGTGGCAGACCCAGTCCATCTGCACCTCTGCTTGCAGCTTGGGCACTTGACCTGCAGCACAGCCTAATGTGCCACACAGATAGCAGGGCTCTGTCTTATCTCAGGCTTGGTTTCTGTCTGTTTTGGTTTCCTGACTTCCCAGTGGGAAATGCTTTCTCACCTCTACTTGATCTTATGGTTGCAGGCTGTGAAGATGTATAAATGTTTTTGAAGTGTTTCAAGATCTTTTATTTTACATGTAAAGCCTGTTTTTATTTCCTTTTTGTCTCAGTGTTTACCTTCAGGGGCCCAAAGGAAAGGATTAGTTGGTAAACGCGATATGAAAAATCCAGCATACGTTTGTAGCAGAAGGTCTTGTAAATGGGTCTGGGGATTGAATAAGTCTTGAAGAATGATGGTTTGCAAATAGATTTACAATAAAAATTATTGATGAAAAGGCAGATAAATTTTATAAGCTCTAAGGATCCCCTGCAGATGCATCAAAGTGTGGTGAGTTTGCACTGCCACTGTGAACTTGCCCTGGTTGGAAGTTGCTTTCAGAGTTATGGCATCAAAACTGCAAAGAGATGCTCAGCAGGTCTTGCTGAAGCAGCTGGATGGACTTTCCTGCACTCCTGTTATTCAGTGCTGCTTTAACTTACAGCACACAAATTGCATAAAACCCAAATAGGGTTTGCAATTTAGGAATTGTCTGTATTCTGCAAGATCCATTGATTCATTTAACTGGTTACCTTTATTTCCTAAATTGAGCAGTGGGTGTGCTTGTCCAGTACCTTACTTTGTTAAAGCTGTGATAGAGAAGTGAGTTTCTGGTTGTTGGTGTTGTGCCAGTTATAATCACTAACACTAGATGTACCTGAGGAAAGAGACTGCTCATTTTATCCATTTTTAATTTAGTAGCACCTGGACTGTTGAATCAGGTCATGTCATGGTAAAGAGAGCTCTTTTTCCTCTTCTTCCACTTTCATAATGAATAATTTCTTACCTAGAAAGTACTCAGAATAGCAATTATACAGCTAGTGCCTTTCTGGTCATTTTGGTATCTGCACCGCAGGTGAATGTTTCTGTGGGTTGGTTTTTTGTTTTGTTTTGGTTTTATGTTTTGTTTCTGGGGTTTTTTTAGAGTTTGGTCTATTTGGCTGGGTGACTTGAAAACCAAGTGTAAAACAGCATTTCTTTTTCAGAGGCTCTTTGTTTCAGCTTTGTTATATGCAAGAAAACACAGTGTCCAGGCAGCAGAATTGCAGGCCTTGGATGCAGGATCAGTTTAGGAAGAAGTTTTAGGTGTTATACACAAGACAATGAAATTACCATATCCAAGCTCTTTAATTAGTCTCAGTGCCATGAGGCAATTGATATTCTTAGTGGAAATGACTGAATGCAGAGGCCGTTTTGGAAAAGCTCTCATGTAATAAGCTATGGAATGGTGCAGAATTATGCTAACAGAATGAGCCTGTAATCTGAATGATTGCACAGTTATACTGAATATGTGAACCAGCCAAGTTCAGAAATGACATCAGATGCTTTATTATGGATGTGGAAGTCTTTTGAATTCCAGAAAAAGCTGTAGAGCTAATTTAATATAAAGTTACAAAAGAAACACATGCACAAAAATAGAAAAAACCAAATATTTAAGTCCTGATCTTGTTCCATGTCAGACAAGGGAGTTATTATGAAAGACTATAGAGCAACAGAAGACAGTGGTTTGCAGGGGGTGAACCATGCAGTGTTAAGGCTGGGAGTGGAGAGGAAGAGGTAGCTATAAAATCCCACCATCCTGTGTACAGAGGGGTCTGATTCCTCTCCTGTGTGCTGTAGTGGCAATGCAGAATGGATAGTGTTGTGAGTTCACACTGCTATGTGGGGCACAAAGCTTTGGAGCCTTTCTGTCTGTCTGTAGTGTACAGGCTGCTCTTCTGCATATCAGCTAAGCATATATACCTTAAGACTGAATCTGACAGAATATAGGAATATTTGTACCAAGCCAAATGCCCACCTAACCCGGTACCTGTTTCTGGCAATGATTAACAGTAAATTGCAGAGGAAGTACATGACCACAGCTCTGTCATGGGTGGAACTTTCCCAGGGGCACTGTCTCACATCTGCCAATGGATTATGTGTATCCTACTGATCCTCATTTCTTTGAATTTGTCTAATTTCACCTCAAACCTACATGAATGCATTTTGTCTACAGCACCCTGGGGCTGTCAATCTGATATTGCCAATCTGGCCCTGCTTGTTCTGTGGTAGTTACTCATCTCTACTGGTATATTTATTGACTCAGTCCCTTTAGCTTCACTGCAGCTGCTGCTGGGTCCAACTGCTGCCTTTGTGAGATGAAGGGAAGATTGGATATGTTAAAACCTCAACTTTCTCAGGAAACTCATGTGCCTCTTCCTGATAGTTGAGGTGGGTCTTCCTGGTGGATCCTGTACCTATGCCATGACAAGCCAAGCTGAGTCTTGGTTAGGCCTGTGCTGCATATTTTTATTTCCAAATTCTGCCTCTTCATGATAATGTCAACTGTTGTCATGTGGTCTTTTTGCAGTCTGGTTTGTAGTAATACTTGGAAATCCATCTGAGACACCACCTCTACCTGGCAGGTCAGCAATCCCTTCCAGCATATCCTTCTCTACCCATCAAAAATGCACATACAGTCATGGAGAACTTAATCTCCTGCAGCAAACCCAGAGTATGAGCTGCAGCATCGTGCTGGTCTTGTATCACAGTGACTTGTCACCATGTCTGAATAGGAACATCAAAGTGGACAGGATACCATGACAGGATACAGTGCTCTCTTGCGTGATGTTCCTTCCAGGAGCAGGTATGACTTGTCTGTTTTAACCTGAAGGAGGGATGTTTACATTTTGGTGAATTATCCAGTAGTGTCTAAAAACTAGTGAATGACTAGTGTGCTGTTATGTTGGTTGTTGTATATGAGTGAGCACAGCACACTTTTATGTGTTAAGTGACATTAAGTTTGTCTCTGGCACCAGCTCAAAGCTGTGCTGGTGCAGGGCTTGTCACTGGTGCTAATGATTCATTACTGCTGTCCTCCTAAGTACTGAGTTTTCTTTTCAAATTGGGTTTTCTAGGTTACTTACATAAAGTTGTTCAGTGTTCAGAATTGGAATCAGAATTCACACACACACAGCTGGACTTTTTCCTTCAGTGGAGTCTGTGCCTAGATTGTTAGGTAAATTTAACTTCAGGCTGACTTTATGTCTGCAGAACATTGTTATCCAGCTTGGTCTCTGTCCAGAGTAGCAGGGCTAAAGTGTGCATATCCTTTTATGCCTGCCTGCTATTTCCTTCCTTCCCAGGTGGGAGTAACCTTTTAAGGGACTCTGATTAGCACAGATGGCTGCATCTCTGTTGTTCCAGCCTTCCCAGCAGCCTGCTATGATCTCAACAGATGGAGTGGGCTTGGTTCTCCAGTGTTAGGAGCTGCAGAGGACATGTGTATGCTTGGTGGAAGCAGCAGACTGAGTCACTCAAATATTTGTGGTGCTCTTCCTGTAGAAAAGATTAATGTTGAGATGAAAAGTGAAGAAAAAAATTATTACACTGCAGAAGTAACCGTGGTTTCCAGTGTGGGTCTACTGACAGCTAAACTGTGAAGGCTGATTTGTGAAGAACAATAAAAGGAGGAATTCTGCTGAGCTCAGTTAAATGATGACAACTGCTAGGCCATGATGAAGGCAAACTGACATGTAAAGTGGAGCACAAGGACACAAACATTCAAGGGAAAAGAAATGAGTGTACAAAATGCTGGCTGAACATTGCAGAAATGTTCTGGGCAGTGAGACCTTTCTTCTGCTTGTTAAGGAGAGTGGGAGAGAGCCCCAACACTCTGGATTAATTGGTTTTGTGGCAAATAAAACTGGGCTATACTGTGTTGAACTTGATGGCTGCAGAGAGATGAAGGGAGGACATGCAGACTGTTCACACCTCAGAGCTTGCTGTGCAAAGGCAAGTTTTTGCTTCTCTGCTTTGGAGCAGGTGTGTGGAGAGCAGCAGGTAGACACTGAAATTATTTGTCCTAAAGCATCTCCCTTTCTTTGTTTCTTTTCATGAAATTTGACTCCTTTGGCTCTTTTGTGAATTGCTTTTTTCTTTCCTCATAGCCTGAGCCAGTTCTGGCTTGTATAACCGGCAGGCTCTTCCTCATTCCTGGAAACTTCTGAGGGGATTAATGTAAAGTGGAGCCAGCAGCTCAGACTTTCTTCACATGACAAATTTGCTTGGAGTTTTGGAAGGGAAAGCATATGACACAAACTTTGGGAACAAATTCTGTGGGTCTAGAGTCAGGTAACCCCACATCTGCCTCCCTGAGACAGCAAATATCATATTTCTTTAACTCAATCTCTGCTAGGAAATGCCTCAAACCCCAGGCTCTTTGGAATCAACTCTGTTCCTTCTCACAATTTATTCAGTGCAGTCATATCAATTCACTGAGTGAAATGGGCTTTGCAACAGGTAATTTACCACCCAGGTGGAAATCAGTAGCAGTGCCAGATAAGTCAAAAGGTTCTGAAGTTTGAAAGTGGTGGGAAAGTGAAATGAGACACAACCATTTAACAATGAAGTATCTATGATTTTTCAAGTATTTTTTTCCTACTTGGGAAGCATCTTAGAACAAAAAGTGATAGATCAAAAATTAACAAAAGGCCAGAGGATAACAAGGTAAATTTTTGGAGAATTATGTGCAATTCTCCTCAACACATGGCAATCTTAATCTTATTCAATCTTGTTCAAATGCTTCTTTTGAGTTTGTTTTGTTTTGGTTTGGGTTTTTTTTCCATTCCCCTACTGCAGCCTAGTTCACATAATACTGCCTTCTTGATAGTTTGGCTTCTTACTTTTGATTAAACAAAGAAGAAGAGAAACCCAGACACATTTCCATGTGTCCTTTTGGTCCTTTATTGATTCCTGCTGAGAAAGTACACTATTCACATTCAGCTTCCATGCAGAGATCTACAGTTAGGTACAGTTTAGGACATGTTTTCCTGGGGAACAGCAAAGCCAGTGAGTGTAACTGAGTTCTGATTGTGCAAGTAGAGAAGCAGAGCATGGGTTGTGTGTGTGTTCTGGAGCTGCTGCAGTAATCCATTTGGAAGAGTGGAACTGCTGTCTCCTACAGGGGTTAATGTATGTTCTGTAGAAGTAGGGATAAAAATCACTTAAATCACATCTCTATTTAAGGGCTCAGGTTGAATTAGTGAATAACATTTCTTTCATATCATCTTTGCAGAGCAGCTTTATTGTCTGAAGTAAGAGAACCGAGAAAAAAAATAGGATTTTTTTTTGCTTGTGATTTTATTTACCTTTTTGTTGGTTTTTACAAAGTTACTGTATTGTGTACCACAGTCACATCCCATACCAACAGATTTTTGGTTTTCTCTTTTCATCTTCCTGGAATCTCCAATGCATAAGGTTTCTGCCACTTTCTGCCTTTTCATCTGGACTTGGAGCCAGACAAAATGCCATAGTTTTAGCTTGTGGAAGACTTTAAATGTCCTATTGGTGAATCGGGCCTTTTCTCAGTTGTTCTGTAAAATGTTTTTCTAGGTTGCTTATTTCCTAGAGGATACTAGCACTTTGTAAGGGAATTGTCCAGGTAACAGGTCCTGGGACTGTGTACCCCTCTGCTCTTGATAATGCCACAAAGCTTTGCAACTGGCCTTTGCCATTTTAGGAGAGAGGCTGGGGTACAAAGTATAGTATTACAAGGCTAAATAAATATTTGTTTGCAGGAGATTTCCTTGCCAAACTGGGGCACCTGGAACATGGTTCTACTCAGGCTTCTTATATATACCCTTCAAGTGTTCGGGTACAACACAATTTGACTAGTCACTGTCTCTCACATTGCCAATTACTAGTCATAGTCAAACTACAAAGCAGCTGTATTTCTTCAGCACTGTTGCTGTTTATTAATCCAGATCTCCCTGGAGTCAGTTTTGCTGCAATTACTTATCTGTGAGGCAAAACAGTGCTGGGAGGGTTTCAAAGATGTGTTTGAGGGGCCAGGAGGTTGGTGTTATCTTAGTTGTCCATGGGTATCTCTTGTCCTTCATGGACAGCTCTAAGCTTCTGAGAATCAAAGCCTTTATTTCCAGGGCCAGGTTGTGCTTTACTTGTTTTACATAAGCATGAACAGTACCACAGCCTACATTAAAATTCCCCTACTTCCTTACATTGCAGTATATGATGCAAACTAGTACATATTAACCGTTATAGTAATAGGACTGTTTAGTTAGGGAAGGGGATTTTCTTAACAGTGTAACAGTTTAGAATTCTTTTGAAGATTTTTCTGGTGGATTCTGAGTATGATTGAGCTTTTCTATCAGTCAGCAGGGCAAATTTTTGTGACTTAATTAACAATGACAGTATTGAAAGTTCATGTTTTTGTACCAGCACTGACCAGTGTGTTTGTGGCTTTATAATTGTCTCGCTACCTAGCACATAACATGGTCTTTCCTCTTGTTACCTGGAAGGTGAAATGACCTACATCTTTACCTACGTTTGATGGGTACCTTTGGGACAATGCTAGCTATTTATTTTGTCCTACTGATATTAATAAATGAGCTCTTTTATTAGGTTATTACCAGGAGTCACTACTTCTATTCAATGATGTATTAAATGGATCTTGGCAATCTTAAAACAGATTTTGGAATATTCCATTGTATTTCTTACTTACCTGTCACAGTCTTATCTTCTGTGGACTGTCACCCAGTGCATACAGAGTACAGTTGTTTTGTGCACTTGCTGAACTCCAGCTGTCACTGAAGACCTGGCTGATGTTGCTCCCATCCCCAGCTATGCTTTTTGTAGTGTACATTCTGGTGGGACTGGATTATTTTTGCTACTAACCCATAATACTATAATCCTCCTGCGATTTGTCTCTTTTTCCATGCTTCTAAAGATCTTGCAGGAAAGTAGCATTTTTTATCACGAGCTGCCTGCTCAGAAAACACGGGTGGAGTTTGGCATATGAGTTTCCTGTTCTGAAATTTGCCTCTTTCTTTCAGATTTGGTGATCTTTTTTTTTTTTTTTTTCTTTTTTAAATAAAGGAGGACTGTGTGCCTTCCCTCAATACTACACTTGGGCAGGTCACCTATCTTTGGCAGCTTTACTATGAGGCTTCTTCCCCTGTGGCCTCTTTCTTGTTCTATCTTCTTTCAAAGTACAAGGAAACTCTGGAGGATTTTTCTGTCACTTGCCTGAAGCACCTCTCCAGTAATGGTTTCCTCTGCAGACCCTTTGCTATTTTTATGTTTAATAATGGAGTTTCCATTCAGTGTTACAGATTAATTATACAGAAGCTCTAAATATTTCAGTCTATGTTACTGCTTTGCTGTTGTCTCTTTTGAGCCCTCTCTTGAGCTTACATTGGAGGGAGAGAAAAGATGGTTTCTCTCTTTTTGTTTCAGATATGTTTCCTCTGTCACTCATTTGGAGGATTGTCACCCATTTGAAAAGTGATGAGTCATTTTAATCACAAAGCTATGTGATAGAACCTTCATTAGTATTTGTAATCAGTAATACAGTCTAATGATTGTGAGGACAGAGTGAGTCTTAGTGCAGAAGTATTAAATTCATGGCATAAACATTTCCTGAAAATAGAAATGATAGGGACCTTGTTTCAGATGTAAAACACATATTCTTTGCAATTTTTTGATATACATTTGTTTGAGAAGCTGTGTTTTGTTGAGTCTTTATAAACTTGGAGTTAGGTTTGTACCAAATCAAAAAGTAAGGCTGTTCAGCCATTCTCCAGCTGAGATACAAGGCTGTATACAAGTACTCTGTGCGCTGCATGCCTTCAAACATGGATTACAAGGTGATCACACTTGTTCAGAGCATGATTGCTGTTGGTTACCATCTTACCACAGTCAATTTCAGCAGTAGTATCTGCGGTTTGGTCATAAATTATGAATAAACCTTTTCTTGTGCTGTTCCTGTGCATGCATCTGATGCCTGGGGTCCTGTATACAGTTGTGGAGAAATGATGTGGGGTTTGTTTGCTTGTTTTTGTTTTGTTTCATTTCTTGTTTGTTTGTATCCAAGAAACTTTGTTCCCCCTCAGTCCCAAGGCAAAGCAAAATAACAGCTAAATATTTACTGTAATATTTTGAGCACTGCTGATACAATTTTCTGGCAGCCCATTGTGACAAATATTTGTCATGGGATGTCAAAGACAAGGACATTTACTCAGGGTTCAAGTCTGGCTGCTTTTCCAGACCCTTAAACCTGACCTCATAGCTGCTTGCTTTGTGTCTCTGTATTTTTTTATGGCCTCTTTAGCAACTAGTAAGAGCTAAAAGTCAAGGCAAATTTAAAATCTGGTCAAAGGCTCAGAAGTCAAGAATAGCTGGCATTTTTTCTGAATTGTACTACATGCTTAATTTGTTTTATGTGAGGGTTTTTTCCCCCTTATCTTATGTCACAACCTATAAGAAAGATTTGGCTGCTGGAAGGAATATAGTTGATTTTTAGTTCAACTAATGATGACCAAAGCAGAATGGAAGTTGTTTCTTCGTTTTTCTGTGTTTCCTTTTGGTTAATTAGATAATATCACTGCAGAGCTTTGCTCGCATATTGACTTTCCAGTGTCTACAGAGAGATTTTAAAAAAAAAATCTTTTTCGTGATTTTTTTTTCTTTTTTTTTTTTTTTTTTTTTTTCCCCTGTGCTGACTTTTCCAGCATTTCCCACACTAAAAATGCTCAGGGGCGTGGCGCAGGACAGCCAAAGCGTGTTGCAGCCCCGGGCAGCGGCACGGATGTGTTCAGCAAAGAGCTGCTTCTTTGGCCCCCGTGTGATGGGGCAGCACCGAGGAGCCTATTTCAGCCCCGAAAAACCCGGGATGTGAGCAATCGGCATTCAGACTCCTCCCCACCCCCAAAAAGTACCTTGGGCAGGACTGAGAACCCTCCCTCGCCGAGTGATTCCCCCTCGGGAACCGGGGGAAAGGTGTTTTTGAGGCGGGGTTGGCAGGCACGCTTAGTGGGAGCTCCCTGTGCTGTGCTGTGCTGTGCCGGGCTGAAATCGGCTGTGACTCAGCGCAGCAGGGCTGCCAGGGTCGGTGCCAGGGGCATTGAATAATTAGGAAACGCCCGAGCAACAGCTTCTGCCTTTGCCTTATGCCGAGAAAAATGCCCAGCCACAGGACTGGATTTTCCCTTTCTCGACGCCTGCTCTCTGTGGTTGCATCACCTGTCTCTCCCATTGCCCAGGCAGTGGCTCAGTCTTCTTGCTTTGTGATGAAAAGCATCACGATATCTGTCTCCTATTCTTTCTTAGAACAAAAGAAAACATCTCTGCCACCTCCCCGCTTCCACACTGGTCGTCCAGTCTTGACTTTTTGGTCTCATTCTATGCTTTGTACCTGTCATTCTCACAGACTTGATGTCTGTAGAGTGTTCTACAAAACCAAATGGTGTGGAGCAAACTGAGTTACTGCATTTGTTCTGCTTAACAAGCACCTTCAAGTACAGTAACAGGTATCTCCTAAATTTGTCATGCTTTTGATTCTTGCTGTCTATAACAGCAATCCCTATATTATTTTCAGTTATTTTGGAGAGCGAAAGACTTGAGATAGCAATGGATTGATTTTGAATTCCACCAAAACTTTCTCACTGATTATCTCTGTTTATTTAAAATTGAGTGGTTGATGTGAGGGTAGGGATGATAATTTCTGGCAGAATAATAAAGTGGATCGCTCCTTTGAGTGTAAGGGGGAAAAAGGGGCAATTGACTACTTTTGGTGGTCAGGGTAAGTCTGCCTTCAGCTGTTGTGCTGGGCCTTAACCTGTCTGGCAGAATAACTGAAGGCTCTGTACATATTTTTTAAAGCTTCTTTACAGATGTGGGCATTGGGTGAGATGAATACCAGCTGGCATCCTGATGCTGACAGAATGTCATCTCTGGCAAGCATGATGTGGTAGGACCAGAGTGTTAGACAGTTTTTCTCTGTTGATGGGCTTCTGGAATTATTGTGAAGTATCATGGGGTAATGTAAGGTGGAGTAGCCACAAGAGCCACAAAAATAACTCAGTCTATGGCTTGATTCTATTTGTTCAGGAAAAGAACTCTATGGAACTCTGGAGCTCTTTCTTGCTTAAGTTTAAATGGATGAGCCTGAAGGAACAACAAGGCATCCTTCAATGCAGGCAAACAAGATATACTGGATGATATAAAGGGCAGTGCTGAAATAAAGCTGCTCAATCCCACATGATGATAGGGCTGTAACAAAAATAATTTGCTAATCAGATCTAGAAAAAAGCTTTACTTCCTGGTGACAAGTACTGCCTGGTTAGGGCTTCCTGCGCTTAGGGGCTTGGTAAGAGGTAAATTTCACATGAGAAGAATGATATGGTTGTTTTCTCAGCCTCTCTGAGGAAGTCCTGTTTCAAACGTGTCCTGTTTCAAACAGCGCCACTCACCTGGGAAACAAATGGGAAAGCTGAGGTGTGCTGAGCAACAGAAAGTCAATTCCTGCTCTTGGCTGTGTGTATGGGGTCCATATAGAGAGAATAATTTTTACACAAGCATATGGAGTTACCCAGGAGAGAAGAAAGTAATCTTTAATGAAAAAGGGTGTAAGGTATACAGTGGACTGTAAAATCAGAGTTGTGCTGAAGACACAGAAGTGCTCTTGGACTGCTGCTCTGAGACACTGAATTAAGAAAGAATCAGAAGGGGATAACAAAGGGCTGGGTAGAAGGGGAGAAAAGTGACTCCAAGCCATTTCTGTTGCTTCTGCTGGGTGGCTCATTTAATTAAGCAAGTCTACCACAGATTGTCTTTTTTTGGTCTAAATTATTAGCTCAAATCACTGCGTTGTTGGGCTTGCTTCTATCATGATTAAAAAAAAAAAAAAGTAGGATGATGCATGAAAAATATCTATGGCTCCTCATTTCAGTTGTATGTCTGGGAAAATCATGGCTTCCTGAGACATTTTCCATTTGTTTGTCTCTTGAGATGCCTCTATTCAGACATGAGATAGCTGGCATGAAAAGCTTTATGCAGAATCACGTTATGACAGCTTTGAACTAAGGTAGTATTTAGTTTCATCTCTCTGGAAATGGATGGAGAATTGCAGAGAAATAACCACCTAATTCAGAGCCACATCATTTGGATACCTGCAACCCCAAAATGCATTGATATCTTTGTGGCTATCAATTCCTGTTTATTCCTTTCAATCCAGTTAATCTAATTAGTCACCCCCTGGGCTTGCAGGTCTCCACAGCAAAGCCAGCAGGATACAAAACAGGGTACACATCTAATCTTTCATCTTTTCTCTTTTTCATCCTTCTGCATCACACCACTTACTTAAAACCAGCAGCTTGAATAGTTTTCAACATGAAGCCAAGTTAAGTGTGTGCTGACTCTGGAGAATCTGATCAGCAGAGCAATGTGGGTCTAGCCAGGGGTGGTCTCTATCCCCATCAGCAGTGTGGAGAAGGAACAACAGAGCAAGCTAGGGAATTTAGCAGATCATGGTAATTTGTTTCAATTGCTGAAAGCTGTTGAGGTTTGTTAGACACTCCAGCAGGAATTAAACATCTTGGCAGTGCAGTGAGAGAAAATATTTGACATGGATAAAGGTATGATAATGCCCATTGGCAAAAGTAGTCTGAGTTTCTCCTCAGTTGCCTGGGCTCTGAATTTGCAATCTGCTGTGAAGGCAGAACATTTGGGTAGATGCTATCACAGATAGTTTAATGAAGCATAGACCCAGTTTTAAAAGGGAACTGAGCTGTTTGTGAGTTTGAAAAAGTGGTTCAGTAACACAGAGGGAACTCCAATACATGAATATTCTGATAAAAAGTTCATGGAGAGCACACAGTGCAAAATTGACACTGTGGTTGCCTCCTGCTGGGAACCAATGCTCAGCGGGTCAAAAAGAAGTATTTTCTTGCATGGATATTAAAAGCACCCCAGATTAAATGATATGAGAAATACTTAAAAAGCTGTTCCATCTGTATTCTTCAGAGGCATAAGCTAACTCCTCTTTGAGGCATGGAAGAAAGCATTAAGGACGTGGGTATTGTTTCTCAGAGTTTTTTTGACATCTTTCTTTTGAAGCATTAGTACTGGCTGCTGCCAGTGGGACAGAACACCAGAATGGACTCAGGTCTGATCCCACTAGGAGAAAAGTTATATTTCTGTCTCAAAATGACAGTGATATATAGCACAATGCTCTGTTATATCAGAAAAGTCTCAGATATTTGATGATCCCTCCTCTAAAGAAATGTATTGTCATCTCATTAAATGATAGATCTATGAAATTTTGTTGGACAGTATTTCATTCACCAGGAGATAGCTTCAGAAGTCTAAAAACTCACATGCAAGTGGTAAAGTTCTAGAAGAGTCTGGAAGACCCTGCATTTCTGACAAGAACAGGTATTTGGCAACCAGGTTGGACTTCACAGGAGCAAGGCACAGGAGAATATATGAAAAGCATTTTGACCTCTAAAGGTGTGGAGTGGAAGGATGTACCAGGAAATACAAGGTGAACCAAGGGTAGGTACTACATTTAGAGGTTGCATAATGCTCTTAATATTTACCATGAGTGGTTTAAACACATAAAAGTAGGAAATACAAGCACTTTAAAAATGTAGTTCTCCTCTTACAAATGCACAGGATAGACTATACTGCCTTTTCATAAAGTGATCAAATGACACTGGGTTTTAAGTACTTTACTCTTGATTTTCAGTGCCAGGTTACAACACAAATGCTTTTTTCCTAGAGCTGTATAATTTGGAGCCGTTATTGCACCAGATGGCACAACTTTGGTTTCTATTTTTTCCTCAATTTGCCAGTCTAGATTTGTTTGGTTGTGTTTTTGCAAGGATTATTGTGCTGGGAAAAGTGTTGTTCTGGCAGTCTAATGGTATTATTCCCCTCCTTGCAGGCTATAGTAGTACAGGAAGAACCAAACTAGATTTCCAGGGAGCACACCTGAAGCCTGGGCATGGCCAGTCCTTGTGCTGCTCCCGCTGTATTATGGGGACTGCTTTGTGACCAATTTGCACTGTAGACCCCCAGACATCAAACTGAAGCCCATCATTTCACAAGGGCCCTTGGAAGTTCAAACATTTCCTGTCACAAATCTGAGGTCTGTTTCTGCAGAGTATCAAGGTGAACATGTCAGGTCTTTTTGCTTTCAGCCTGGAGGTACCAGTGCTGTGCAAGCTGGTGCTGGTTGGGAATTTGAAACACTTTGAGTCATTTCTTCAGTGTTTTGCCTGCATCCAGTCATCTGTCTGGGTGCTCAGATGGCTTTACCTCAAAGTTTGTGCAAAACATTCTAGAGCAATATTGTGCAAAATAATCTCATGCCAGGCTGTTCCCAAAGGGATCAGTGGGATTTATTGGGTTGTGAGCATTTTCATTGAGGAATACCACTAATGCCTGTGCTGTGTGGTACAGATCTTCTATCCATCCAGTTCCTGAGAAACTAGTCTGATGTATTTAGATGTTATTTAGGTATTTTCTTTGAGGAGGAAAAGCATACAGAAACTTGTTTTCCCAAAGTCTTTTTATGTGCAGTAATTACTTTCATTTGCACACTGCATGCTTTCTCTAAAGCAGCTGCATGGTTCCTTGAGCCTAGGCCATCATTTGTGGAGGAAACAAATCAAAGACTGTCTAGATCCTCAGCTGATGAAAAATGGAATTGGAAACTGGTCAGTTTTTGCTAGCTAGGGGCTTGACTCTTACTCCTCAAGAGCTCCTTTCTTCTTTGTTTTAACCATTTTTGTCATGGGAAGCAATTATAGTGTAAAAGGTGAAAAGATATCCAAAACTGTTCTCATGAGTGCCTTTTCCAAAATACAGTTGAAGGATAAGAAGGAAGCCTGAATAGTGTTTATATAGGGAGGTAATAAATCTTTGTCATGCAGCTATTGGCTGTTTTGCTATAATAAAACAAGGATTTTGAAATCTGCTACTGGCATAAAAGGGTTTTGCTCCTCTAGGCAGGAATAGCTGTCGTCTTGTCACCATAGAGTGAGTGAGGCTCTGGCTATTTTCTCAAGCATTCATATGGCAGTCACTGAGTACAGGATACTCAGCACTGCATTCAAAGCTGCCCCTGCTGCAAGCAGTGCCTAGTCCTTTGTGACTCCCTCAAAGCAATTGAATTCTGAGTGGCTGCTGTTGTTTTTGAAAAGAGCATTTAATTCTTTGAAAACATAATAGTATCAACCTTTATTGATTTGCAGCCTGTGCTCTTAACTTGCAGCAAACTGCTGTTCACAGCTGCCTGTGTGGTTAACCCACGGCAGTGGAGGTCAAGAGGCACAGCTGAGCTAGAAAGGAGTTACGCATACATTAACCATGTGTTTTCTGCTGAGAGTCTTGGGAGTTTAAAGTTGAATGGGCTCTACTCAGGCAGTGTCTTGCAACTCCACACCATTGCCCTTGAGTCAGTAAGCTCACAAGTTTGCATTGATACAACCCAGCACTGTGCTGTACTTCAGTACTAGACTGAGTAGGCACTCTAGAAACTTGGCTGGTTTCAGCATTACCCATCTTCCTAACCCTGCCATGGGACACTGGTTTATCTAGATAATTTGAAGACACTGATTTCTAAGTTTCATTTCCTTTTTGTCATTGTACAACTCCTGTCATTCAGGTCTGGTCCCTCACAAGCTGTCCTAGCATCCTGTGACTGACTGAATGAATTTTTTCCCCTTCCTTATGCCCTTTGGCTCATAGGGGGAAAAAAAAAAGGCTGGCTTGGCACATAAGCACCCACTACAGACCTTTGTGGGGAGCTGCTGTGACCAGTGTAAAGGTTTGCTTCCATTACAGACCCACAGCACAGAGCTAGTCCTGCTTACCTTGTGTTTATCAATCCCATTTCTAAAGTGCAAGGAGTCATCCTGCCACAGGTTGTGAAGTCCCCAGAGGCAGTGACAGGCGCAGGCCTTGGCCCAGGTGTAGGGGCCACCACTGATAATGATGGTGGAAGAACCTTGGTTACTCCTGCCTTTTTTTGGGTGGGCTCATCTTTCCACAGAGACCAGTGTGTTTCATTTATGAAATCATTCCCCAAGTAATGTTTCAGGCCTGAATATCTGGCTTATGCCTTTGTACCTTTTCTGCTGATCAGCAGAGGATTTTATTACATGAAAGGTGTCTTGTCACTACAGTTCACTCAGACTATGACCAGCTCTCTTGGCATCATAGAGATGGAATCCAAGAGCAAATCCACGTGGACTGGCCAATAACGCTCACAGAAGCGTGTTCTTGTAGCAGAAGTGGCAGTCCAAGGAGGGTCTGAGTCTCACAAGTGAAAGTATGGCTTGCTAAAGAGCACAGCAGTCTTGTGGCCAGGAAATAGTGTTTTTTTCATGGTGTGAAACACGTGGTGAGGTGGGGGAAAATATGTATGTCATGCTACTTACTTGGAGGGGAAATGTTAGCAGAGGAGAGGGATAGGGTGTGTGGGGAAACATCTGTGTAAAGTGCAGTGGTAGGAAAGGATTTGTACATGAGGAGGTTCATGAGTCTGATGTGAGTGAAGGAAAGAGTGGGCTTTGGTGGTGACAGCTTTGTGTGCTTAATAATTCTTTGTCTTGCAGAGGAGGAGAAATGTGGGGATAAGAGCGGTGTCATAGGGCTTTTCTGAGGTCATAAATAACCTGTGGTTTCAAGACATTTATCTATAGCTCTGGGTGGCCATCTGAATGGTTAAAGTGAAGAATGCACATGGGTTCAGTTTCCTTCCCTCTCATTAGTGACTGGAGTTTTTAAGCAGTTGCCTTGAGGCAAGGCCTTTTTGGTGAAGGAAAAGATTAAATTTAATTGTGAAGAGATTAAATACACTGACCCCAGACCATACACCCTCCTTCCTCAGCATTTGAGCTGTAGAACATAGTCTCTAGAGCGTGGGGTTTCCAGAGGTTACAGTTCAACTTCCATGAACTGCTGCTATGTCTCTTACCTGGTGGTTATGAGCATTAGAGACCAAGTCATTCAGACAGTGTTTGAGTGTTTAACTACCCCAGTTTCTGAATCCTGGGACAGACTGCAGAGAACTCAAACTTTTTGGCTAACCCCCTTCTGATTCTTCTATCTTGCAGAGATTCTTTGTGTGCTATAATTGGCAGGGCTATGTTCTTCGTCTAGGTCAGCTACACCTCACTGAATTTGGACAATGGTCTGTCAATGTGGTTTACCTCCTTGTTTAGAGACATCTGTTTTACAGTTAATTATGTCATATCCAGAGTGCAGTTCAAAAGCCAAGTCTAGTGCCAAAGTCTTTAAAAGTGCTACCTGAGGTCATCCTATCCCTGAAACTGTGGGCTAAAAGGCAAACAGCAAATTTAATTGATGACAACAGCAATGTTTGTTTCCATTTCTTTATGAAGCAAGGTCTAAGCGTAAGTTAAGATGCCTGTAAGGTTTTATTTTTAGTTGAAAATAAGCAAGTGATCTGTGCCTGTTCAGGTTAAATCCAGCAGCTTGCCAAGGAATGGCTTGTTCTTGCAAGGCTGTAGGCATACATGTTTACCTGGCAATGTATTCACAGGCATCTGTGCTGCCTGGTGCTCTGTGATATTTACCACGTTGCAGGTCCCCAAAACACAACCTGTGCAAGCCAGCTTGTAAACTGAAATTCTTTTAATTTCAGGCTGATAGCTCAGCTAAAAGAAATGGCTTTGCGCTGAGAGGGGTGTTGGCACTCCGTGGTGGTGAGAGGAACTCCGGTGTCCTGTGTAAGGACAGCTTATATGACACTGCCAGCTTCTGAGTGGTGACTGCCATGACAACCCCTGTCTGCACCTGTGGCCTTCTTCCTCCATGACTTTCAGCCTCTGGTTCCAAGTAAGTCTGTGACAAGCCCCTCAGCTTTTACCTGGTGATGCACGCAGACCTTTTCAAAACAACAATAAACTTTTCAAAGGACAGTTATATAGAGGAACGTTGAGAACGTGAGAGTTTTGCATGAGTATGGCACAGAAGCATACAGAGGGAATGTGTGACAACTCAGTTGCTAATTGTAAATTGTGTGATAGAAGGACTTCAGTGTGATATTGAGATGTTGGTACAGGCACTTGCAAGCCCTTATTTCCAGAGCACCTTGCCAGGTTTGGGGGATAAAGGAGTGATTCAAAGTGAAGTTGAAACAAAACTTAGCAGAAAATAGAGTGCTTTCTGGTTTATTGATTTTTTTTTTTT
Organism: Certhia americana; assembly: GCA_018697195.1. Classification (NCBI taxonomy): domain Eukaryota; kingdom Metazoa; phylum Chordata; class Aves; order Passeriformes; family Certhiidae; genus Certhia; species Certhia americana. The sequence goes on from CM031857.1 coordinate 21,084,792, forward strand.
TTTTTTTTTTAAATGCTGATGAACCCATAACTTCTGCTTCTGTTTTGGGTATAGTTAGGTATATGAAATTATAGTTATATTGTAAGTGGTTATTAATGTTGGCATGGAAGGCCAGGGAGCAGATGCAAGCCTTCTTTGCTCTGATTTTGAATTTAACTTTTGGCAAAGGCAGTTTTGTGTCCATGATCGCTCACTTCTTTTCCATCTACTTGTTATGAAACCAGATAAATTTAAGTCTGTCAGCACAGAAGTTGAAAGAAAGGTATCAAACCAGTGGATGAAAAGCCAAAGAGAATGAGGTGAAGTAGATACCAGACACACTATCGCATCATAATTGATGGGGGTTATTTCCTGCCTTGGTATAGAAATGGATTGTGTTTCTTTGTCATATAAAGCATTGTCATCTCCTTAAGGCAGAGGCTGGATAAAAAAGTGTGATTTAGTTCTTATGAGGAAAAACCCTTCTTCTTTAGTCCCCAGGTTCTGCTCAGGAAGCAGGAGACCAGCAAAAGCAAAGGGCTAGAAAACCAATTCCCAGGCTGCATCTGGAGTCAGTGAAAGAGGATAAATTGTGCTCTCACTTGTTTGCACTTATTTTTGGTGTGGAACAGGAATGGGATAAAGAATAAATGGAATAAATATACAATGGTTTTAGGACTAGCAGCAAGCTTTTTGAGCTTTCCTGGAAATGGTCTGAGTTGAATTCTTGACCAGCTAAAATATTATTAAACTAGTTGTCTGTTCATCTGACTGCATCTTGGAAGTACTTAACCATAAGATGTATTGTGACTTTCCTGTTGGTGCATTCCCACTGGAAAGGTAAGTGGTTCTCTATGAACATTTCTGTTTATGGTAATATAATCTGCACTGTGAGAAGGTAAAGGCAAGGCAGATAATTCACAATATAGATTTGGCTCATTAAGCCCCATTTAGATCCACAATGAACTGTCTCAATTTTCTGCTGTCTTGAGAGTAAGTCTTGTCAGAGATTTCTCCATAATCAGTCTTGTCATGGGCTTTTGGACATATTGCTTATAGTATGCCCAAGATGTGTTTTTTGTACCTTTGTACCTGTTTGAGCTCTCTGTGAAAGATCAGCTGTGTCTGTTTGGTGTTTCAAGCCTATTTCAATTTGAACTAATATTGCCTAGGTCCACAAGAGGATTTGCTGTATTTAAATCAATTGACCTCAGTAACCAGAAGCAGAATAAGTATGGATCATAGATCCAGTATAAGAATAGGTAGAGAAGGTAGTTACTTTCTTTTAAGACGTGCAAACTGGAGACTTTCTGTTTTTGGTAAGAAGCTATTTCTTTGAAAACCCTATTCAAAAATTCCCGAAAATACATCCAAAATCAAACATGATTTAATTGAACTGAACAGCTTAGCAGCCTGTAATAAAGGACAATTAAAATTTGGGAACATTCTATAACCAACATGTACAGTATGGACAAGGATGAGCTTAGAAACATCTAGCCATGATGCTCAGCTGAACATTGCTGAAAATCTAACCCAGACCTGGGTTATCACCTCACAGGATCTTCCAAGTCTAGAAATTTCTTTCATTTTCGTTTGCTGAAACAGTTAAAAGGTGAGTTGACTCTGAAGCAGATGTCATGTGTCAATGGCAGTTTCTGCAGATGAATAACAAAGCTCTTTAGTAGTACTAAAAATAGACATAAACTATAGTTGAGAAGAGTCAATCCCTAGCACCCAATCTATAAATAAGCAAGCTATTGACTAGTATGATAAGTTTATAGCTTTCATGTATCTTAAGCACTTTGGAGAACAGAGATAACAGGATGTGGATGTTAAAACCATAAACTAAGAAGTGAGGACCTCTGACACATGATTTAAGTGATTTGCAGTAATCACAGCCATGGGTTTTTGGGATCCTGCGGGGCAGTGGTACAGTTTTCAACCTTCACCAGTTTCAAAATGTAGTCAGATAAGATGGGTGGGACACTTTTAAATGCAATCCTACCACTAGATGGGGGGAAATCATTATCTTGGCAGTACTTTACAGTCCCACTTATTACAAAGAAAACAAAAAAAGTCTTTACTGTACATGCTTCTTCTGTACCCAGTGTGATGCTCTTAAAGCACAGTTGGACTGACACAGTGTGGGTGCTTGCAGTCTGAGCAGGTCACTTGGACTCTATGCACAAGAGAGAAGAAGGGACACGTCAGCAGTTCATTTTCTCTTTTCCTAAAGTAGGTCTCTAAACAGACAGCTGAGTGACATTGTAAATGTGCTTGTTTTCCCTGTCCTGGACTATAAAGGGATCCTAAGTGGTCTCTCCTCTCAGATGGAGGCATCTTCATTGTAGGTGTCAAAAAGTGGATGAAACAAACCCCACAACATTTTTTGCTATTTGCAGGTGCTGTCTTTCACAATCTGCCTTCTGGGAAACACTTCTGTCCACTGGACTGAAAGATTAGGAGAGGACCTTATATGCCTTTGTAATCTGGAAGGTTTGGGAGAAGTCTGTTTCTGTGTAACCATCTGTCTCCTCTAAGACAGAGTAATCTCAAGGGCATGCAGTTACTTTGCTTATATCACAGGAATCCCACTGTGGCCAGGCTCCTGCATGCTGCAGGCTGCTTGTTCTGTCTCATCAGTGTCACACAAGCTCCAACTCTCTGGTTATAGCTGAGGGAGACATAAAGTAATTTCCACGCCTACCCCTTTCTCCAAACAGCTTTCACTTTAACTCATGAAAATGTACAAATGTGGGGGGGGTGTGTGTTAAAAATGAATTTCCAGAGGCAGTGCTCAATTTTGTGAGACTTATGCCTGTTATGATACTTAAACCAAGCTTAAAATGTCTCATCAGGTAGTTCTTCACCTTTATAAACAGGTTGTTCTGAAAGACCTCGGTCCAATTCACTCCACAGCAAACCTTAATAGAAAAATTTTTCTGAATTTCACTGGCAATGGATAAGGCACAGGATGCAGTCAACAAATCCAGATGGGTTCCCATATTCGATTTTTCCAGTAAAAGTGCTAGCAATTAGAGCTTCACTGAAAGCTGTTACATTTGAAACAGCATTAAAATGCTCTCAGTCTGCATCTTGCAAGGCTGTCCAACTTGTCTAAGTCCTTGATCTTTTTGTTCATGCTAAATTAAAAGGACACAAGTTATTGTGACCTGGCTTGCCAATTGTTTAGCTTCATCTTTCTTCCCACCTTCAGAAAGAGACTTACATGAGAACAGACATAATATCCCTGCCAGTAACTTTTAAATTTTCTGAGGCTTCCTGCTTCCTTTCTAACACGCAAAAATGTGGCTTACTTGTAAGCGGGTCATGGTGAGAAAATTTGACCAGGTATATACCTTTTTATTTAGATATTGTTTTGTTTTCATTACTCCTTTTTTGCCCTTAGAAGTGATTGGTTCTATAGGCTTTTAATAAAGGTAAGTTTAATAGCTGTTTATGTACATATGCACATAAAAAATACATCCAAAATGTTGCTTGGCTCTTACCAAAGTGCTTTTCTTTGGGATGAATAGAACTTAAAAGGATAGGTCATTTGGAAGGATACTTTTTTTTTTTTTTTTTAATTAAAGGAATAAATTGCTTTTGTTTAGAAGAGGATTGTCTCAAATTGTCCTTTCAAAATGAAAAACTTAAATCTTTAATTTTGCCAATTTCAAACCAGAATTGTTCTGTTTTCTGGGCACTAAAAAAAGTCATGTCATTTCATCTAAGTGCATCGTACGATTTTGCAAATAATATTGCCTGTCTTGAAGACTGCAATTCTGGGGAGAATAAATACTTAAGAGAGTGGAAAAAAGGAAGGAAAACCCCCCATCAGGTCCTGCAATATAATGAACAGTCTAATCAGAAAAGTCATGTACAAGTATAATGGAAAAAGGTAGGGTAGTCACTTCAGATACAGCTAAAGCAGGGAATGTTTAGTTGCTAAGGCTGATAACCTTGACTCTTATTGCCATTATAACTGATTCTTTTTATACAAGGTCCAGTTGAGAATCTGGATGATTTTTTTCCTATGATTACAGATCCAGCTGGAAACCTTTTAGGACCCTTCCCATCCTCTTGAACCAGGAATGGATACCTTGAAGGAGTAATTTTCTGTCACTTTTCAATTCTACTAATGTTTAGAAAACCCTGTCTTTCACTGGGAAATATGTAAGTTCAACAGTAACTGTAAAAGAAATATGCTTCAGTTTCATGATGGGAAGGTTGGTTTTCTACCTGAGCTATGATATAACACTATTTTTAAACTTTCTATCATCCATCTCCTAGACAGGATAAAATTGCTCTTTGAGGCATAAATTCCTTTGTTCTGCTAGGAAGGCTCTGAATGTGGAGAGAGCATGATATAGGAGCTGAGCTGATAACCAGGAGAGCTACATTCAGTCCCTTGACTGTCAGCCTCAGCAAGTCACTCCTTGGCTTTAAGCCACCCATAAAATGGGATGAGCGATGCGTTCCCTTGCTGTTTGTCTTGCCTCTGTGAATTGTAGAACATATGGTGCATGAATTGTCTTTCCCTTGGTGCCAAGGACACCAGGGATCCAGACTGCAGTTGTGGCTTCCAAGACAAGCTATAAACAATAACAGGAAAAGAGATTTTTGTCTTGTCTCTTTTAGACAGACCTTGTTAAGAATTTCTTTGTATTCTTCCACTTAATGTGTAAAGATAACCAGCTGTTTCAAATCAGCAGCTACACACTGAAAAGATGAAAGGATCAAAGTCTCCTTGTCACCTCCTGCAAACCTACCCCTGTCCTCCTGCTGCTTTTTCTTGCTGAGAGTGAATATTGAGCTGTGAACCAGTAAAGATGGAGGTACTTCATGGAGATGAGAGGAGACAGCCCGTGGGTGTGGTCAGAGTAAAGAGATGGGATGCACAAAGCAGCAGGAATGTTGGTACCATGGGGAAGATGCTGAGCAATGTGGGAACGCAAATAGGACAGGCAGGAGTTTTGTGTAGATGAGAAGGATTTAGATAAAGCAGGTATGTGTGTTATGTTAGTGCTGTACGGGGTGAACTAAGAGCTGCAGAATCCTGTGGCTCACTCTGCTAGTAGCAATATAGTAAATTTCCTGAAAATTTCCAAGGGAAAAAAACCAGTGTTTGAATAAGAAGCTGAAATTTCCTTTGAGGAAAAACAACCTGAAAAATATAAGGTCAATTCAGTATTTTGAAGGGAAATGAGGACTTCATTTGGTGTTTTCTTAAGATGCTTTTGTCTATTCCTTGTTTATGAATAAAAAGTATATAAAACAAATTCTGTTTTAAATGGAAATGAAAGAAAAATACTTGTTTTACATCAAACCACAAGAGTAAGTGTGAAAGGTAATTTTTTCTTTTCTTGGCTTAATAGTTGTGAATAAAGGGTTTTTTTTCACGTTTTCAGCTCATTTTTAACTATCACTAAGTTGTACAGTGCCATTTAGGCACATGTAATATATCTTGACAGTTAAAGTAAAATGTTCTGTTGGGAAGGAATTGTTACACACTTCTGACTCCCTTCTTGAGTAATTCTGGCTTATGTGATCTCTCTCCTGCTGGATTTGGAGGTGTAAACAAGGTGCAGCAGGACCACCGCATAAACAGCACTGATAGAAAGAACACTGGGTAATGAGTGGCCTCAAAGCTGTATAGAAATCCTTCTGCTCTGTCATCTAGCCATATCTGCAGGGCCAGTTGTTGATATGAAAGGAGGTGGAGGCTGCTGTAGGCAGCAGGAGAGCTGCCTGTCTGGCCTGTCCCAAAGCCCTGCCAGGCAGGTGTGAGCCCTGGGGAGCTGTACCTGGTCCCTCCTCACACCACAGCCTTGGCCACCCTGCCGCAGGCAGTTCAGCTGAGTGTCCCTCAGCTCTTCATCCCAGTTCTTGTCTTTCACCATGGTGGGAGCAGCTTGTCCCTGCTGTCTCATCCTTTGGCACCCACGCTGACACAGTGTGTATGGATGGCAGGCCTGGTGCTGGATCCACTTGGCAATATTCAGAAGCAAGTGCGCTCTGAGCCTGCTGCTCACTGCGTTAGGCAGTGCCGAAACATTCGTCACCTGCAGCTGTTGACCAAAGGAGCAGGAGACTTTTCTGGGAAAGTGCTTCTCTACAGATTAAACTGTGCACACTGCCTGAGTCAATCTGATTTTTAACGGGCTGTCACAAATCTATGCATGTCTTTCTGTTTAGAACAGGATCTTCAGCTTTCTTCGTAAGATATAAAGCCAGAAGAAAAACAAGCTGACAGTAAAAGTGATTCCTTATGGGCATATACTGTTTGCATAAAATACAAGTCCAGCAATGTTTGCTGTGTCAGCTGAAGTACAGAATTGTTTTTTGAGTTCTGAAATATTGTCAGCTCTAGAAGACAATGTTAGCCTATGTCTTAGTTTGGAAGACAGGTGTGTCTGATAGGAAAAAAAAAAAGAAGCCTCCCTTGGACTGGTGAATGCAAAACCTTCCCCCTCCAAATTGTTATAATTCTGAAATTAAAGGGGTCTCAGGCAAAGATGTGAGGGCAGGAATAACAGTACTTTGCTAGTGGGTCTAACAAGATAAACAAAATAACAGCACTAACTATAGCATTAACAACAAACCGAACTAGGGAAAACCAGCCCCAGTTTCCTCTGCCGCTGACACCTTCCCCCTGAGGGTGAAGGTCACCAGCGAGCAGCAGTCCCGGGGGACGAGACGTGGCCGAGACTTGGCGGTGGTAGCTGGAGCTGTAGAAATGTCCTGGCAAGTCACAGGGTGTAGAACACAGCGTGGGGAAACTCTGAGCAAAACTGAAGAAACAGCGGGTGCAGGACAATGGGGCAGGAGCTCTCAGCAGGGCAGGGAGAGAACAGGCTCTGAAATCCCGGGGGACACACGAAAAGATGGTGATGGTTCACTCCGAGCTGAACTCCGGGTGAGAACCCGGTGAGATCTTGCTGCAGTCCCAAGCCGAGCAGCCCTGGCAGTTCCCTCCAGAGAGCAAAAACTTCCCAGAGCAAAGTGGAGTCCGGGTGCCACCTTCTCCCTGACTTAGCTGCGTCCTTTGTCTTTTCCAAGGACCCACGAATACCCACAAGCACCCAGCTTCCTAGCAACTTCTGGGAAAAAATTCTATAAGAAAGCAACCCCAACAGCCTAGTTGTGTGAGAGTTGTAGCAATGGTTCCATTTTTGTTGTATATCTAATGTGAGAATTAATGTCTTTGAGATGTCAGGAAAGAAGCTGATTATGGACTTGAGTTTCGAACTTCTACCCTGCTTTGACAAATGGCATGTGTAATTGGAAGCAAAAAACCAAGCCGTGCACTCTAATCTTGTTAGAGAAAAAGGGCATCCATTAGCGACTAAATCTCACCTCTTTCCAAATGACTGTTGAAATGAGAGTTGTATACTCTAGCATTTGCTGTGGACTGTATCAAAAAAATAATCAAAATGCAAAATGTGTTATTGTGCTGGCATTTTATACATACAGGAAGCTGGAAACCAAGAATCAGGGAAAAAGAATTAGAATTGCAAAAGTATAGCAGCATTTGAAATTCATGATCATTTTTAGCATTAAGAGATGTGGCCTTTGCTCCTGACCACCAAAAGATCAAAATAATCTATCTGGTGTGTACTTGGATGGGAGCCTTTCCACTGGTATCCATACTTCCCTGGCAGTGATAGCAATTTATTTTCTCTCTCTACCAACCCCAGATTGACGCAACAGGGAATTTATAGACTTCGAGTGGCAAGAAACAACTGTCCTTTAAGTGACATATAAAATTGAAGATTTAGTCTTACTTTTGATCATTTCAATCCACTCATTTGTTCAAAGTTCTGTGTTTGCTGTAATTTTACTTCTTGTCTCTTGCTGTGGGAAGGCCTGATTTGTCTGGTATTTCTTATTTCCTCTCTTCACTTTATGTTTTGGTCGTGAGTTAAGCTTGAATCCCTTTCGCTTCAAGCTTCTCTTCCTGATGCTTCTGTTAATTCTGTATTAAACTGAAGCTTGTCCACTTAAAGAAGCCCCTTTCAGAATTGAATGTAACAAGAGACTTGGATGTTACAGTCACTTTCTGTGTTTGTCAGTGCTTTCTAGAAGATGACTTAAACTGAAGCAGAGTACTAGTTAATTGCATATATTTGTCATTGTTCTTCATTGCATAAAGTTGCCACGTGGAGATCTGAGCCTTATTGCACCTCCTCAATATTCAGAAGCAGTTGTGAGAGAGTCCTCAGTCTGATCTATGAATTTAAAGGCTGTCTTGAGGTGGTGTTTTTGTAACATATCATACTTTCTGGTAAAAAGCACTAGGAAAGAATGGACTTTTGACGATGTTCCGCTGAAATCTAGCAGGAAAATTTCTGACTCAAATTTTTTTTCCGTGGGAGAAGAAGTTCTTATGGAATGGATGCTTTTCTCATACTTGTTTGCTTTTCATACAAATTATACATGTAGTGCTGCTTCTATCTCTGGTTGAATTCATAAGAATAGCTTTTAAAAAACACTGAATATTCAGCCAAAAGTCAAGTCTCAGAAGTGTAAATTTCACTTCTAAATTCTCAGAAATTCAATTTGCAGTTGTTTTCAGGGTGGTGTGGTTTTTTGTTTGTTTTTATTATTGCTTAAATTTCACACACACACACCCCCATGGCTGTACCAAAGGGATTTGAGGCAGTAGTTTCCCAACCTTGCTAGTTTGTTTCTGTCTCTCTGTGCTCTAGCCCAAAACCCCTGAGGAACCATACTGCAGCAATGTAAAATGCTACCTTTCCCTTGCTGTTCATCATGCTGTCAGAACACTGCATTTTCATGGGTGTGTAACAGTACTGGCAATCTTTGTGTCTTGATTACCCCAGCTTGGTGTAAGAATCTGGCTTATTAATTTGTGTTGTAATGGAAACGGGCCTGCACTGATTTGCTGGGCTGAGAACTGGAGTGTCCACCAGACAGAGGCACCATTCTTAACTGGTGTAAAATTGGTGGGATTAGAACAAAAAGGAAACAGGCCAACTCTGTTGCTCCCATCTTGGACTTGGTAGGCTTGAGCAGGCTGAAGGTGCAAACACTGTCAGGTGCTGGGTAGAGTTGGCTTGAATATTTGTGCCGTTTCATGTCAAAGCAGAAAAATTTATGTGCAAGTGTTGTGTTTCAAAACCTCCACTTTTAATCTGAGTAGTGGCTACAGACTTAAGACAGAATCTTGGAAAATATTCATTTGAAAATAAAAAAAAAAATACTTTAAAGCAAAATAAACACAATACTCCCTGCCCACCGAGTTTCAGTCATGTGTTTTACTGGTCCTGTTATAAAGCAGAAGACAGTCTGAAAAATGTCACCTTTAAGTTGTATCATTGTATTGTCCATGTATCCCATTTTTCTGCAGTACTTAAACTATTATTGCTTAAGACTAAGCTTAGTTCACTCTGTACTCTTCCCTTGGTCCAAATTATTTCTGACTTTGGGGTACCAAGGTTTAATTTGTTACTTACACTGCAGTATTAAAGTATTCTGTCTCTTCCCACCAAAAAAAAAAAAAAAAAAAAATTACATTTTTCTGATAAGATTGTAATTTTGTGGTCTTCAGTCATGTTCATATTTCTCTGGAAATCAGAGGAGCATCTCTGGTGATTGAGGCCCAGAGCCTTTGAAGTTGTTTCTGGGATCTCTGTTCTATAACTGTATTTCTGGAGGCTTGAACATGGCCAGATATCCTTCAAGTATATGCCTAACATTCATCACCCTCAAAAAAGCTATAGAGCTGGAGAAAAGAGCTGCTTAAGTCTAATTGTTCTGGGAGTCCTGAGGTAGCACTGCTTTTTGTAGTCTCAGCTTGCATAAACTTAAAGCTACCAGGAAGCACTGAGTGGTTTTGGCAAGCATGAAGGAGAGCAAACATATTTAAATTTACAGTTGGCTGGTTGTATCCTCAGCCCTAGGCTTGTTCTTCACCAAGTCAAACATGAAGAATGAAACAAAGAGCTATTGATAGTCCATGCTCTGCTGGTTTCTCATGCTGCTGCTTTTGCTTTTGTTTTCCTTTGTTTTTTTTTCCTCCATTAACAATTGTAGAAGAGATCCTTTCAGCTTCTCTGACCACCTCAGAATGGTTTTCTTAGAGAAAATGTTTCATTCTTGCAATGAATAATGCAATGACTGCATTTTGCATACAGAGAATGTTTTACTGGGTTTAATATTTAATATTTATTTTAATATTTTAACTATTTTACTGATTTTATCTGTTCTTCCTTCCCTCTGTAGGATTTCTCAAAGAAAGTAGCAAACATAACACTTATTTGGTGAAACTGAATCCAATGTTTGCTTCAGGGATGTGCTCACCTGCTCAGCCTTTTATCTGGCTCTACTGAGATAGATGGGTTCACATTGCCTGCAGCTGGCACACACTATGACTGCTCTTCCAATAACCCTTCCAAAACACCCTTCCTCTAGGTATTGTGTTTGTGTATGCCGCTTCATTGACAAATAACCTTGGTTCAGCACATGGGCTGCTGCAGGGTTCACTGCTTTCCTACAGACAAAGCAATTTACACGTGGCTGAGGTCTGAAAAAGGTACTCAGCATCAGCAGTGACCAGCTTTTAGCCATTCTCTTCAGAGGGCTGGGTTTACCTTTGGCTCACACCTAGTGTTGCAGTGAGTGTGTCTGTGCCCTTCCCAGCCCACCTGGGGACATACTGTCTTGCAGGGAATTGTTTGTTTTCTGGGGGAACATTGCCTTTTGGGACAAGTGTTCCTGCAGCACAAAAGCATCCCTGCCTTTTCCTTAAAAGAGGGTTTTAACAGGCTTGTCCTAATCTCATAGAGGCAAAAGTGAAGGCACATTGTACAGGGGCATGTTGGGGGCTGGATACAAACAGGACATTGGGGGTCAATCCAGCTACAAGGTGGTTTGGGGAGCAAGCACCCCTTTCTTCCCTGTGCTTTGACCGGAGCTTGTGAAAAGGCTTGAGCTCACACTGTATTTATTTCTTCTCCTTCCTTCTGGTTTCTGTTCTCTAACACCACACTGCCCCACACAGAAAGCCAGAGTGACCTATGAAGAACAGGAACTCTGGTGAGGGCTGAGCAGAAAACACTAAGGAAACATCCCAGGGATGGAAGATTTGTTTATATGTTTGCTTTTGCCTTGGGCAAAGCACATTGTGAAAAGAAATGACTCTAAAATAAGATGGGAGTTTATGTGAAATGGGAATAACTAAAGACGGGGTGACAGGAAAAACAGCAGAAAAATATAGAACAGCAGCACTAGCTAGAAACAGAAGGTGAGGTAGAAAAACTAAGGTGAAAGCAATGAAGTCCCCTCTTCCTACATCCTCTTACACGCAGTTGTACACAAGGCTCACCTTGCGTTCACACAAAACACAGCCTGTTCCTGTGGGGTTTTGTGTAGGTGTGAAGATCCACCCTCAGAGCTGCTTGCCACTTTGCTAGCTCTGCTTGGGGAAAGGGAGAGTTGCCAGGAGAGAAATAGGGACAGATAAAAAGCTAATACTGGGTTGCAGACATACTCACATCATCCCAGCACCAGCAAAGACAAACTCAGCTCCTGTAAGAGAAAATGAGATTGCTCCTCCGGTGGTTGAAGAGATGCTGGTCTCTGGTATAAGCCAGAGGTTTGGCAAAGGAAAAGTACCAATTCAGCACTGTGACCTCATGTTGGGTTTTTTGGACACCATTAAAATATCTAAACCCCATTTTAATAGTGGAAAAATACCTGATTTTAAAAATAAGATTATAAAAGGTTTCAATGAATATCTGCTGCATCTGGAAGAGTAGAAGGGGATAACCTTCAGGTTTCAGGAGTCTGGAATGAGTAATCTGCTCAAAGGACTTTCAAGTAAGTCACAGAAGAGCAGAAATCTAAGCTAGACTGTCAAGGGAAAACTCCCTGGCCTACTCACTGGAAAAGCTCAGAATAAAAAGACTAAAAAATTGCTGTGTAGTTAAGAAGCCCATTCAACTCCTTTTGTGGAAAGTTATGCTGGAATGTCAGAAATGTGGGGGTCTTCTCTAGCTAAATCTGTATTTAATGATAGACCAATTGTATGGGTACACGCTGTGGGCTGGTTTAGTTACCAGGAGGGTGCAGTTCTTTCTGGCATTGTACAGTGGTAAGAATCTCACTCCCTATATGTGATGTATGTAAAACGTGTCTGTAGCTATTTATATAAAATGAGGGGGAGGATGAAACAGTGCTGGTTATTTCTGAAAACTCCTCTAAAACAAATCATCCATGTTTCTGTCTAGATAGTGTGTACATGTCTATCTAATACACATTTATTTGAAAAATAAATTTATTTCTTCAGAAATATTTGTCATTCTAAAGTCTCTGCCCTCCCTGAGGATGAAGCTGACACCCTTTTTTATCAATGTTTTGGTTGCAGTTTGGCTATGTCATCTCAGACAGGATGTTCAGTTACTGAAAGGATAGAGAAGGAGAGATACTCCAGTGGTGCAAAGAATTTTGTTATATATTTGGTAATAATTATTTGAATTTTTTTCAGAAGCAGCATAGTAGAACTTGCTGTTAAATAACCTTTCACAGCTTCTGAAAGCTTCCTTTAAGTCATGGATTTCCATTTGGCTTGCTACCTTAGAAACAGAAAGTGGTTAGCCACCCTCTTCAGAGGTAATCTGCATGTTTCATCAGTGCAACAATGGTCGAATGAAAAAAAGTTAATTTATTATAATTTTGGGACTCTTTTTTTACTTTTGAATTTTAAAAACTAAAGAAAATCATTTACATAGAGAGATAAAAGCTCTAAGGGAACAGTTTGAAAAAAATCTCTCTCACTACAAGTTTTGGTGTTCCCTTCCACATCAGCTCATGTTCAAACTGAGTATTAGACCCCACTGAATCAGGGCAGTTTTATGACTAATTCACATGGAACCCAAATTCTGCATGCAGCATTCACTGTCTCTTTGGGTGTGCAATGAGCCAAAAAGAGCAATGGAGAATCAACTCCACTGTCAGTCTCATGCAGTCAAACTAACTTTGTCTTTCTTCCTGATGTTACATATGTTTGTTCATCACTTTTTTTTTCAATTTACGAAATTCATCTATGCTGTGATTTGAATGTACATACAGAATTGTTGGGAAAAAATACATAAAACTGGTATATGGATGGACTGCAGTATGTTCTTGGTTACAGATTAGAGGCCTTTCCTCATCAGGTCTTATCTGGAAATGACAGACTTGATGTATATTTAAAGAATCCACTAAATAATAGGTATTAATAAAGTGACAATTTACACAAATTGAAATTCATATGTACTACTTAGGAGAATTTTAATTAGCTCTATTGTTATAGAAAGCAATAATAAAGACAGTAATAGACAAGAGTATGGCAGATTGCAGCTTTTTCCAAGACTCAGGAATGCCTTGGAATGAAGATTTTTGTTCTGTTCTTAGGGATAACACTTACTAGTAGTTTAACAACAGATGTGGCATTCAGTTTCTGTGTCAGTTTACTCATTATGTGATGATATGCAAGATTTATCAATACCTCATTTCTGTGGTTATCATAAAGTCTTAAAAATGTTCATTATGCAACCAGACATTCCCAGGTAGAAAAGGCAATCTAAATGTTAGGTTTTTACAGCTAGCAGTAGTGAAACTCAAGGTTACTGACCCTTGGAAATGACAAAATTCTATAAAAAGAAGGTATTTTCACTTGGAAACAGGAAAAAAAAGTAGAACTTCCTATACAACTGATTTTTTTTATTCCATTTTGAGGGAAAAAAAAAGTTCAGGTATTTTACTTATTTAAAACACATTCCAAAATGTATCTGGAATTTTTTTTTTCCCTAGAGATTCTCCAGGCTACATCCAGGAATTTAAGAATAGCTGTTACCCCTTGGTACAGAGAGTGGATCTGGTAAACCACGACCATACCACCTTGAGCAAGGATTCTTTCGGCTTTCTGGCTCCTAAAAAAGACTTGTGTTCATACAATTGTTCTGGAGCAGTGCAATGATATCTGCTTCCATTTGGATCTGAACCTTTGGGGTTTCAAAGTGCCCTGCTCCTAGAGAATGACAGAACACATGATCTGTCCTGGGGCCAGGTCACACAGCTCATGCATGGTCTTGGATCCAGACAGATGGGTGTTTGGAGGAGTCACCATTTTCCCTGCTGGCCCCATGGCAGGGGCAGCAGGAGCCCTGAGAAAGCAGAGGAAAACCACAGCTGTCAGCACTTCTTTCCTTGATAGAGCACATCCCTCTGTCATCCAAAGGCTGTGGAGTATCCTGTTGAAGTCTTGGGAAGTTCTCAGCTTGCAGGAGTTTCGTGGGAGACTGTTGGAGTTCTCTTGGAGTCTCTTGGGGGTTTGTTTTCCTCCAGGAGGATGGGAGTAGATCATGGGCACAGAATCAAGAGAAGCTGTGGGGAACTGTGACACTTGTCTATTGAATTTTTTGCTGGAGGGATCACAATTGTCTTTGTTAGGAGAGATGTGTCAAGCTGTAATTACAGTTTTGGGAGGGTGCAGCTTTGAGTCCTTGTGCAAATCTCTGTTAGATCAAGTTCAGGACAGCCCTGCCAGCACTGCCCAGCTCAGCAGCAGGCCCTTAGCATTTGTCTCTCCATTCTGAGTTATTGAAGAGTGTTGTTAGAGAACAGTCTCACAGAGCTCCTGAATTTCAGTGCTCACTGATTCTTTGGGCATTTGTGTTGAAGGAGGAAGCCTCTCCATTTCCTTCATAAGCCTTGCAAATGTCTCCATTGCTTGGAGATGCTTTGGGTGAAAGATACCCAGGTGAGTCAAGCAACAGTCCTAGAGGTGTCTTGTACCAGAACTGACAGCAGCTCATAACAAACCCATTTGGTTCTATCCAAATTCTTTGATTTACTGGACTCTGCTAATCAATTGATAATATAAGGAAATGAAGAAAAACATTGAGTGACTTGATCTGGAAATGAGAGAATAACAAGTTATCTTGGCATTGATTACATAAATAAATGTGGAGGCGTGGTTTCTGTACCTCTGGCAAACAGTTGAAATGAGTATTTCAAATAAGAGCTGTTTTTGTGCTCAGTAGGAAACATCCTATTTACATTGTTAGCTTGGTGTCTCCTTCATGCTCATTGTGTGTCGGAGAAGGGAGAGGAAATTGTTTCTTGATCTGAGCTGGACAAGTGTGTGACACAAGGCAAGCATAGATTGAATTTCCCGCCTTGCACATGGCATCCCATGTTCTCCATTGAGAAAGGAATAAGGATTGTGAAGATTGCTATGGAAATATTATTGACACCTTTACTGTTCCAGCCCTTGTCTGCTTTTCCTGTTATTCAGCAGCTAGTGACCACAGAGGCCATTCCCATGTAGAAAGTAAACTTGCTTTTATTACCAAATGTAGTGGTATTGAGATGATCTAAACTGGCAGGCCTCGAACCTTAATGTCCTCTCCCTATAGAGTGGCTCCATCCTGAACACCTTCAAAACTATATTTTCCTCTCAGGATTTACTTCAGTTCTAATGGGTACCAGCAGAGGAAACAAGAAGGGAGGTTAATTGAGATCTTTTCACCTGAAGTGTGGCTCAGGAAAGCACCCAGAGGAGTTTATGAAGCACAGGAGAAGCTGAGTATTTAGCATTTTAGTTCACCCAGAGAGTGATTGTGTAGGGAGGCCAGTTTTGGGCCCTGAGTTGTGTCTGGGTCTTTCAATGGGGTCCAAAAGTATTGTCCTGGACAGGTGTCCATTGGCTAAAGCACTCTTTTCATGCTGAACAGATGTTTTCACCACTCCCTGTTGCTACTTATCTACAGATGGTATTGGTGTAGTACAGGCTTCTGGATTTTTAGCCATGTATCAGTTCCTTGGCCATTAGCAGAATTCTTCATGATTTCAGATATTTAGTATTAATTGTTACAAAGGATTCTTTTGCATCACTAGCAGTAGTCCAAGATGTTTTAAAGTCATGATCAGTGTGCAGCATACTCAGATACATTCTGTGTTTTCCTCATCGTATCACATGTGGGGTCTGCTGTTGTTTCAGTGGAAACTGCTGAATAGTTAACAAAAAGCAAAACATGCTTTTGATGACACAAGGAACACTTGTATTGGGTAGTTAAGGAGAATTTTGCTTACGCTCATCTTAGCAAGTAAAGTTAGCAGATAATTTTTTCTGGTGTAATAATGGCTTTGTAGAGACCCTGATGGAAGGACTGTGCAACTCTGCGTCCCAGGGAAACACAGGAGACCCAAACAGTCACTGTGCCTCCCCTAGCAAGGCTGAGCTTCCCTAGCTATTTCAAGTGATATAGCATGCCTGCAGCCTTCTGTTTGTGTGCTCAGACTTTCTTCTTGAAACCTTTTAATTTAAAATCTGTTAGATAAATGTTAAGAATTGAAAACAAAGTGATTTAACATAGTTTTTTAACCTGTGAGTTTAAGCTGCAGGAATATGTCCATTAGCTAAATTGAAAGTTAATAGAGCATTTGTCTTTCACCAAAGAATCTTGCCTAAGTAAGGAGGGACATTCCTCTGCTTGTCTGGAAGGGGTTTATAACAGGATTACAGTTAGCACTGTAACTCTAGCTGGTTTGATCCAAGGCCAGGAAAGAGAGATGGTGCAGCTCACATAAAAATGCAATCTCATACAGTATTATTTCATTCTTGGCAGTTCTTCTGCCGTCTTGTCTTACCTAGCTGTATGTGGAGGATCACTGACTCCACTCTGACTGTATCAGCTTGTATTTGGAGTCTTGGAAGAGAGGACATCAGGAATCTTGAGTGGTAGTGGTTGCCTGACCCCCCAGGAGCAGAAGCAGAAAGGCAGTAATTCATACAGTGCTGAGTAAATCCAGGAGAGAACTTGGCAGAGAAAAGGAGCTGAAGGTTAGTTGATCTGAACAATCTCAAATTAACACACACCACCTGCCTGCTCCCCCCTCCCCCTATCAAATTTGAATCAGCTCTTCTGAAGCCTAGAACTGCTTTCCAGTAACCCACTTTATAAACAACAAAAATAATTCCTATGGGAATAAACATTTAAAACAACCATGATTTTTGTCAGTGAAAACTCTTGGGCCAAATTCTGAACATCCTCCGTCTGTATTCTGTTAAATTACTGCTGGCATTGAAAGGAATAATTCTGCTTGAGTCCAAGTGTAGTGATGGCATGGTGCTGCTGGACTGAGGGAGTGTGTCTGGATCTGTTTGCTACTTGACTGTGAGAGGATCAGCAACACTTGTTTGTCACATCAGTGAGAAAGGAGCCATGACTTGTGTTTGCCAAGTGAAAAAATCACACCAAATGAATAGCCAGAAGGACCCAGCTTCTGAACCATCAGACAAGAATTGGAGAAATAAGCAGGACTGTATGATTTGTCCATATGATCTACATTATTAAAAGAGAGTTTGGCAGCCTTTTTAAAAATGTTAGGCGACTTGGAAGATGTGAGTTTTTGTCTGTGTTCACTGTATACTCTGGAAAGCTTCTCTCCTCTTTCAGTGCTGCCTGTGAGGATGGCTCTGTGGGTAAGAAGAGCAAGCCCCAGATGGCAGCAGGTTGATAGGGATAGTTTGACAGAAAGGGAGCCTTTGTGGAACCTCTAAAAGTAGCATTGCTTATTCCAGCAGAAGTTCAGGATAGAGCTTCTTTTGGGTTTTTTTTGAACTTTGAGGGTAGGTAGGTAGGTACTGTCCATGGCAAATTTAAACTGAAATAATGGAAGAGAGAGGGGAGAAACTTTAGCATAAGGCTGCAAACTTTCAGCCAATTGAAGTAATGCTCTACTCCAATTGTCTGTATCTGATGGTGGGCTTAGACTACAGTAGGACAGACTGCCCACCCCTCCTTTGATGTTATTCTATATATAAAGGGAGTTTAGGTTCCCCAGAGGGTCTTAGTACATTTAGCAGCTTTTACAAACTTGTAAGGAAAAAGCTGTAGCTTATTTGATTTATAAAATATATGCTTTTAATTGACTTCTAGAGTTGCAAACTTCGTAGGGTTTAGGGTGTCCTTTCTTATTTCGTTTACTGAGTTCTCTAAGCTAATTATGTTACAGCCCGTCCAAAGCAGACATGTGCAGCTCTTAAGCATTTGCTGAAAGGTATAACAGGTGGCTGGGTGGCAGGTGGTCATAAAAAGTCCTCTTCTGTGTTAAGTTAGGATTCAAACATGCAGCTGAATTGTCCTCTGTCTCCTTTCCCTGCTCTTCTGTGAAGATGGTGTCTGTGGGTTTTTCTGAGGGCAGTGCTTGGTGGCCATCATGACATTGTGTACACTGAAGCAAGCAAGATAATTTCCACAATGGTTACCTAAGTAAAAATGAGGTTTTTCTGGACCTTCCCCCAACCACATTTTGTTCACTATGGCTTTCCTATTCTGTATTTTCCCCTCCATTAAACCCATTTCGCCAGCCCACAACTTTGTCATAGGTGTAAATGTCAAGTGGCTTTAAAAATGAATCAGAACACAATTTCTGTAACCCTGGGGTATCTGCTTTTCTCCATCTCTGTATTTACCCTCTAAAAAGCTCTTTGTAATTACCTGGTATGGGCTAAGTTGGACTAATTACTAACAGATAAGTGTGAAGTGAATTACTGGAACTTATTCTTATTGTTCCTCAGCCAGATTTCAGACTTCTCACATATTTTTCCTTAGTTGTAAACAGCTAATATGTTTAGTACCTCATCCCACACCATATTAGCATCAATGCCAGGATTTATGGGGATTTCCAAGAGTACTCATTTCCCATTTGGTCTCAAATTAGACCAAAATGCAAACTTTATAAAAACAAATTTTATTTAATTTTCCAGGAAATTTATCTTTGTAATTTATATAATTTTCAAACTTTTAAGGATATTTTCCATTAAAATTTTATTATCTATGAATGTTATACTAAATTATAAAAATACAATAAAAATTTAAAGGTAAATATTATTTAAAATTTAAATATGAACTATAAATACAGATGTAGACAGATGGAACAATTAAATCGGTCAGGATTTTTGTGGGATTTGCTATTCACATTGCCAACCCAATAGTTTGCCAGGGTAAAAATGAATTTGCAAAATGTTTTGGTTTACTTGAGACTTCTTTTTTATTTCAGCAAAATCTCAACTATCAAATGTCGTCTGCAGTTGTATGAGCAGGATTCCTTACTGGAGTGAAATAATATAATTTTGTGGCTCCAAGGAGCTGTTTTGGTTTGTTCAATGAGCTTGATTTGCTCAAAGGTTTGTGGAGGCTCAGAGAGCTCAAACCCCATTTTTCCATCTAATTAACAATGGCCAGTATGATAGACACCTCCCTCCTGATGTGGTTACAGCTGGATGGCTCTGAAGCTCATGGAGTTGTTAATTCCCAGAAAACACAAGCGTAGGGTTGAATAGAGCCCACATTTTTTCAGAGACTTCCTTGCTGCCTAGATATTTACAGTTTCAAGTAGTTTGTGTGCACATGGTGAGTTTGCTGTTCTTTGCTGTATTTGGATTCCTGTTTGGTCACTTGCTAGAG
The DNA here is from genome assembly GCA_018697195.1 of Certhia americana. NCBI lineage: Eukaryota > Metazoa > Chordata > Aves > Passeriformes > Certhiidae > Certhia > Certhia americana. Next base: position 21,104,252 of record CM031857.1, read on the forward strand.
GTTTGTTTTGTCATTTATGATTGGGTTTAAGAGTGACTCAGAGTGCTGTTGGGATTGGGTATAAAACTTCAGGAATATGAGTGGGCTTAGGAGGGATCATGGTCTGGAGGGTACATTTGAGGAAGCCTTTGTAGCTGGGCCAGAGAGTGGGAGTGGGGTCCTAATGAGCCTTATGAAACCATCTGGAAGATAATGTGGTCTTGGGACAAGTATCAGGAGTGGACATGGTCTCTGGAAAAAATGCACTCTTTGATGCATTTGTCTAGCCTTCTGTCTATGTTGGGAATGACATATACTGCTCCACTGGAAGGTCTTTTTTTTGACCTTTCATCTGATATTTCCATGGCAACTTGCTCCCACTGGAGATCAGTCCTCACATGATTCTTGTGGTGTGCTGGGTAAGGAACCTGCAGAAGAGAAGTGAGGCCAAGCTGCCATTGCACTTCTGATTCCTAATCTGAGATTTGCTATAAATACTTTAATGGGACCTTTTAAATACATGTCATCTCACATTCCGTACAAAATCAGACAGCAATCTTAACTGTTCATACACTGAGCATAACTATAATTATCTATATTATGAGTATATATAATTATGGCCATGTGCAGTATCTGAACAGTTGGTCTTGCTGCATGCAACTGTGAATTACTCTGGGGGGTCTCATATACAGAAAATAGCTGGAAAAATGTTGGTGAAACTACGCTGAAGGATAAAAGTACCAGCATTAGTTGTGCTTAGGAAACAAGTGTGTTTGTGGAGCAGTACTAAGTACTGCTGGTTGGAATATCTCAAAACATTCTCCCAAGGACAGACCAATGTTTACATAGAATTAAATCCATGCTCCTTTTCTTTCAAGTGTATAAACTGCACTGGTTTTGTCTTTGGTGCCAACTTTCAGTATTGTACAGCACCTATGAATTGTGTATGCACAGCAGCTCAGCTCCAAGAAGGAAGGTTGGTTTGTCTTAAGGTAGGTATCCAAAAAGAGAAGCCATCCTCTCCTCTCCCTGGGGTGCAGTCTTTAAAAGAATGAAGTGTAGCTGTCAGAAGACCAACAGCTTTGTTCTGAGAGCTAGGGAAATAGTGGGGATCCCAATTACTATTCCTCTCTTCCCCACATAGATGTGTTCTGCAGAGGGAAGGCACTATGGCAGAGACGACAGTCTGGGCAGCTCTTGCCAAGAAACTCAGAGTATCTGTGAGCATATTCTCAGCTCATGCTGCAGGAATCAGCCTTCTAAGAGAAAATGGAAAATGACATGAGCTCCAAGGTCCACACCTATAATTTCTTTTCTCTCCGTTTTTCCTCCTGTCATTCACTTTTCTGATTTTTTTGTCTTTCTCCCTTTATCTGCCTCCCACACTCCTTTTGCACTGCTGTTCTTCCCTGTTGTTCCCTTTCCATTTCTTCTTTTCATGACAGGACCAATCCCTCTCCTCTCTTTTTACTCCTTGCAATTATTTTCCCTCTTAAAAGTTATTGCTGCCTGCTGTGCCTTTTACACTGGCATTTTAGAAAAAAACAAACTTGCCTCCAACAGCAAATTCCTTGAAAAGTATCCTCACAACATAGTCTCCTAGGTGTGTTTTTTTGTCTTTTTTTCACTTAATTTTTGGCAAAATCTCTTGTCTTTAACGTGTTAGTCAACAGAGCTATTAGCTACCTTGGTTACACTTCTAAGCCTTGTCACCTCTGCATAGCCCTGGTACTTAGCAACAAAAAAACCTCAGGGTATTTTTCTACAGAATTTCTCCTGCACCTCTCTCCCCACATGAGAATGTTTATAGTGAATTATCCCTCCCCCAAACCAGAATTATTTGGCTCTGAAAAACTACTAACAATGCTGCAGACAAGGAAGATCAGCTATAGTACTCTTCAGGAAAATACTGTGAATAAGCAGCAGCAAAAACAGTGGCAGTATCCTCAGAGAGCAAGGGTCACTTCGTGGAAAGTTAGAGATATCCTTTGGTTTGGCTTTCCCATGTTGTGTGAATATGAATTTTTTTGTGCTTTAATCTAAGTCTATACCAAAGGTTTTTTTCCTGTTTTTTATTATGCACATCACATGAGAGCTTCAGCAGCAGGTGTGATCTGTGGATTTGAGGCTATATCACCACTGTAAATAGTAGGTAACAATGGTCTAAATGTATTAACTGTACAAAGTCTGGAATAAGACTTTTTACATAAATCACTTGCACCCATTTGTCTTGAACGCTGGTTTTGTTTCCAAAGCCAACAAATTTCGTGTGTCTTCACATCTTTAACACATGTAGCAGTAAGATAAGATTCCAACAAAAAGGTAAGACACATTATCAGAAAGCTGACAGACTGATAAATGAGGTTACTAGAAGATTAGGTCTATATAGATAAGAAAATGGTAAATAAGAGGTGAAACACAAGTATGCAAGGCAAAAAGGGAAAGACAGTATCTGAAACTGGCTTGGGAATCTACTTAAAATGCCATTAACCCATTCAGCTCATTGCCATAAGGCATCAGTGACATGAAAAGACATTATAGATATGGCTTCACAGTTGCAAGAGAGAAAATAAGAGATTTCTGAGGTGCAGGAACTCTCCTTGCACTAAGTTGGAAGCCCACCACTAAGATGAATATTTCATTAGGCAAGTTATGCCTTAACTGCTTTCAACAGAATTTCTTGCTGTTTTGATCAGAGGAATCAGCTCTGCGTGAGAATGAATTCTAAACTCACCAGACTGCAGATGCAACATGGTTGGGAATTCCTGTCTTCCTGTTGGACTGGAAATTCATGTCTCATTATGTGACCAGTGGCTGGTGTGAGTTTCAGTGCTCATGGCATCTGTGTTAGGGCAGAATAGCAAGTGATAAAAATGAACCCCATTTCACTGAGTTTATCTATTGTTGTTAATTTTTAAGATCCTGTTTTTGACAAAAAATGGAAGTGGAGTAGTGGGCACTGGCCCTATGTAGAAGGCCTAAATTCTGGTGACAAAGAACTTTGTTCTTTCTCTCCATTATTTGTTAGTAGTCCCCATGTGTGAAGGCATTTCCTGTTCAAATCCTGTTGTGGCTGAAGTTCTCTGAAATACATTTTATTTTAACCACTTTTCTGCTTAGTGTGCTGTCTACATTTTGAATGTGGTGCATAAAGGGCCCCACAGAAGCCCAGAACGGCACTTTCTGCCCAACAGACCACTGACAAGATCAAAGGAAAGGTCACTTTTATTAATGGGAATAAGGTACCCCAATCATAATGGCGGGGTATGCCAGTGGTTACTCCCCCCAGTACCTTTAGAAGCAGCTCTAGGAGAGGTACCACACATCCCTTCTGCACAATGGAGCTTGTCCAAAGTTTAGTGCTTGCTCCTGACTCCAGGGAGCCCTGGCTTATGCCAGAGTATGCTTGGCCTGGCTGAGGGAAAGGACAGAAAATGTGTTCTCTCCTGCAGAGCATAACCAGCACCACAAGCCACCTCATGAATCCTGCTTTTGACTGGGAACTGTCAGGCAGCCACGGGGAAGTCTGTGGGCTTTGAAGCAAAACATGTTTTAAGAGTTTGCAAATATGTTTGTGTAATCCTAGACTGTCATCTGAGTCCTAAAAGCTCTTAAATGGTTTCTGAGGTGGAAAATCCTGGCCAGCTATAAACATGTATCTGTAACCGCAAAGCTTCTTCCAAGGTTTTCTGAGTGATAACTGTTTATGTCTTGAGTTTAAAAGACACATTTTTGTGACTTTCATTCACTACAAGTAGACCCAATAGGGAGGAATCAACCAATTTGAGTTTAAAGAGTGAAGTTTACCCAATATATTTTTCTCCAATTGGATGATTTTCATTTTAAAAGTTAAATCTGAGCCCCTAAAAATATTCCTTAGAGTGAGTTTTTTATAATCATATAATGAACTGTATCCAGGAAGTAACTACTACTTCACTTTTTTCTAGTGTAATACAAATCTTGAAATGAAGATCTGCAATATTTTGCCAGATTAGTTGCTTATCTCATTTGGTATTATTTCAACAGCTCCTTCTGAGCAGACAAGGTCTCCCTCATGAAAGATACTGATGCTAGAAGACCTTTATAAATCAAACTTGAACCATACAGAACTTCATGAAAAGCACCCCAAGGACAGTCCCAGGTGAATTGACAACTCATAATATGGCAACTCCTGTTCAGGATTTATTTATAGGCAGGTTTTAACCCTGGGTGTTGATTGGAGCCCTAACAGTCATTTTGTTCTCACGTTGCACAGAGAGGCACCGGACAATTATCACTTGAGGGGTTTTGTGTGAGTCAATGTTGTTCCACTGGGAAATACCAGAGTAACTTGCTAATGGCTTCAGAGCAGTGGGCAGGTTAGAGCTGGCAACACAGTGGATGTTAGACAGCAGAGGGTGGGAAACAAGTAGGCATCTTCCCCACTGAGGAGCCTATAAAAATCTTGTCTGGAGCATGTGCCCACTTGTGTGCATTCATGTTCCTGTGCACTCTTACCATCACTCTTTTCAACACCAATCTCTGAGAGACTCCAAGTCTTAGTGCTTTGTCTTGTAACAATAATGGTACTTGAGAAAACTGTAGCCCCAGAGCGGAGCCAAAAGGCTTAGAAACTCAGAGGGAACAAAAGAGTTATGGGATTTATCAGGTGTTGTAGTTTCTAAATAGCTTTTGAGGTGTTTTTGTCCTTTAGTTTTTAAGGATTTACTGCAAGAAATATTCAATATGATACATAATACTCAGCCCAAATCAAATGACAGGCGCTGCACAAAAATTAACAATAAATCATTAGGAGAGCAGGATATGAGCTTGTATTTTCTGGAGTCCTTTTCTTGTGCCTTGGTGTCAGGACCAGCCACTTCCTTTGCATAACAAATACATAATATTTTGGTCTAGATCCTTTTGTTCTAAGCCACACAGATGGGAAGGAAACCCAAAACCTTCCCAGGAAGGAGCCTGCTGTGTTGTTATTTGAGCCATTATTCTGTTCCTTTAAACCATCTAGGGGGAGAGGCTATATGCAGACCTTGAATCAGAACTTTCTCTGCAAAAGTCTCAAATGAGCCTCCCAAAGTTAAAAGGTTCATTTAAATTACAATCCCATATTTAGTTTGAAATAGTTATCTACAACAGCAGTTACAAGAATAAATGGGAGGGAAGGTAAACTGTGCCATAACAATAGAATGCTTTTTTAATCTTCTGTGCAGTCTCTGTAGGAGTTGTCTTGGTAGGTATTCTTCCTTCTTCTTAGATCCTCTAACCAAACTAGAAGCTGTGGGTTGATAGATAGGAAGATGTGGTAAAAGACAGACAGAAATAGCTCTCAGTATGAGAAAGGGCCATCATGGCCATGGACACCCACAGGCAGTGTGGGCAGTCAGAGGTGCCCTTGGAACAGACTGGGTGTTACTGCAGGAAGACCCTTAGGATTACCTGTTCCCTGGGACACCCAACACTGACAGTGCTGACCACAGAACAATAGAGAGCTTTATAGTGCTGTACAAATCATGCCCAGCTAAAATCTGTGTTCTGGATTACACTGACAAGCATCTGCAGATTAGTAATTTCAGATGTTTTCAGTTTGTTCATACCCACGTATTTTCTAGTAGAAGAGTATAGTTGAGGGCTTGCAGGTTTATGGCGCTTGTTTTAAGCTTCTTTTTTTGAGGTGAAGAGAGACTTAGGGCACATGCAGTGCAGAGATGAAAACTCAAGGGAGCTGCTAAAAGACTCTGGTTTATTAAGGACTTAATGGCAGTTACCTCATACCACTTTCTGCTGAAATGAATCCTTGTCACCCATTTTCTATTTTTACCCTCTTTCTCCTTACCTTTTCCTGTACTCACTTGCCAAAGAATTTGAATTAATGTCTTCTGTAGCAAATCTGAATAGTTTGGGTTAAGTAATTAATTAATTTGCAATTTAGAGTATAAGGCTTAGCTTTCAAAAATGCATTCACTGCAATTTTTCCACAGAAATGAGAGAAGAAAATATTTGTGTTTGCTAAATTAATGTGTCTTATTTGTTATATCACGCACCAATATTTGGTGGAGTAGCATCACTCATGCACAGAGGTACCCAGTCCTCCTCCATTTTCTTCTTCCCATGAAGGGTCTCAAGCAATCTGTTAAAATAGGTGATCTGCTGATAAAGAACTCCAGCATAAAACAAAGCACAAAAGGTAGTCAGAAGTTATGTAAAAAATTAAGCCAAAACAAAACCAAAGAACTCCAAAAATCAACTATTCCTAACTGGGGGCTGGGGATTGAATGATGCATTAGCCATTTCCAGAAAAGCTGATGGCCATTGTAAACCTGTAACTTTCCAGCTCTTTACTTACAAATTAGTAGTGAAAAGAATACAGCAGCAATTATGTAAAGTCATTACCTAGGAAGAGTTACTGCCTTTGTGCAAAAAAGCCAGCATGCCCAAAGGGGTGGGAATTGCCCTGTCTGCCTCTGTTGAAGTGAGGGAAGGTGTGAACACTTACACAGGCTGGGGGTTTGTCCACTGTGCTCTCTGCTGCCTTTCCCCTGTGCCAAAGATCCAAACAGAGTGAATCTCTCAAGTCTCTGTGAAACCATAAGTGGGGTGAGACAGGATAGACATGGTTGATTTGTTTCAAATATTGATGCACACTGGTCTGCCCATGTGTATTTGGAGAGTCCTTTGTGGCAAAGTGGTGCACAGGTATTACAAAAGGAGTCAAAGAAAATCGGCTGCAATCTAGCAAAGGTTGAGTAAGAAGAGAAATGATGGCCTTGAGTTCCTTGCTCTCCACCTAACTTGGAGAAGAAATGCTGGGCAGCCAGGAGCGGGGAGAACATCAATCCAACCACAGCCCAAATCTTCAAATGTACCTTAGACCCTAAGCCAAATTTTTTGGTGGTCTTTGTAAGTGTGTTTTGCTGTTCTGTAAGTGTTTCCTAAGGACGTTGAAAAGACCAAGACTATGGTTCTTACTTGCCTCCAGCACAAGAACAGCTCTCTGACTCTTCATTTTGCACTTTCCTTCTGTGTTTGTGTGTATGAAAAGGAGGTTTAATCATGTTTTCCATTCTTTCTTTTGAGAGCCTTAGGGAAAGGTGCTAGGGAGAAACAGTGCTATTACAGATAAGCTTCCACATTATCCACAGCTAGAGTTGACAAAAATAGCACACAGCTGGGATCACAGCAAGGACTGGGGTAAGGAACAGTAAGGGAAAGACAGAGAAGTTCCTGAAGTTTAATGTTGGACCAGGAAGAGATACTGAGAGCCCTGATAACCAAGAGTAATAACTATCAAGGACAGCACAAGGATCTCTACAGATCTTGCAAAGTATAACAAACAAGGAGTAATTGTTAAGTAGGATGATTCACTCTTAAAAATTATTAATCATTCTATGAATTTTGATGAGGATGAACAGATATAAAGTATTAATTGCTATGTGATGGTTAATATATCCTCAGGTTGTGAGAGTCCTAATAAAAAAAAAATTATATTCACTTTGGCAAGAGTCATTCCAGGATATGATATTATTAAGTATGAGCATAGGCATTAAAATTCTGCATGAAAAAGCATGATGGATAATTTGGGTCCTGGATGAATCTGATCTGTCCGAGCTGATGGTATTTATCTGTGAGCATTTACCATAAAAATGCTTTTACAGGGGACCTGGTCTTGTAGCCTACAAATACTCTGGTGATGCTGAAGAGAACAGAAGTGTTTTTGTTGTCTGTAGCATGAGCATCAGGGGCCTTGAGATCAGCAATTCAAAATTAATGAACACAGTTCATATAATGCCACACTCCAGTAACTTCTTACTGTCAACATTTCTTTCTACCTGTAAAGCTCTCCTTACAAAGTTTGTTCAGCAACTATTTTCTCTAGTCTTGTTGATATTGAGAACTTCAGTAAGGAAGCATAACTCCCTATAACAGAGATTCAGTAGCCTGCCTTGGTCTGTTCTGTAGTGTAAAGCATACCATTATCCTTCTTTTCCCTGCTTTGGCACTATTTAAATAGCACTATTTAAAAACCTGTTCTGGGTAGTGAAAGCTAAATCTGTTTCCCCACACAGGAATGAGCTCTGAAAAAATGAGAGACAAATTCTGTCTAAAGTCTTGACCAAAGCAGGGAACTGTAAAGACTGGCTTTTAGAGTAGTGTGATCTTATTTCTATGCTGCAGTTTGGAAGTGCTGTAGTTCCATGAATATCACAAAGAGGTTTAGTAGGATGTAAAGCCCAATAGGTTAGCAGCAGGCGCAGCCTGCATCCATGTGGTAATATGAAAGGAACTTCATTCCAGAAGCCTATACCTCTCCTCTACCCCTCAAGGTCCTCAAATGCCATCTTTTCTCTCTCCGAGCAGAGAGCTCTTCCATTTCTGCTTCTGATAATGTGGGGGTCACCTGACCATGGTGTGAACTCTGTTTTTGAGGAATGTGAACTTTTTAAGAGGTATTGTCTGAATTGTGAGCTGAAATAAGATGTAGAAAGCATTGAATCAGATCATTCCAAAGCCATCTGAGTCATGAGATAGCAATAGTG
>CM031857.1:21112771-21236270 GCA_018697195.1 Certhia americana
CCTGCCAGTTAGGCATAACTCAAATGCAGTGGTTTCCAAAAGGAATATGAGTTTGTAAAGGATAATGTCAGGGTTTCTTTGCTTTGCTTTGTTTGGTTGGTTTTTTGTTTGTTTGTTTTGGGGCTGGTTTTTTTGGCAGGGGTTGTTTTGTGGACTTTTTAGTGCAAAGAATGGGGCCAAAGAAAGTAACTAGGCAATTAAAGAGGCATAATTTGTAGAAATGACAAAAAGTTAATTGCAGTTTCATGTAAACATGGTGCTGATAGCAGGTCTGTCAGCTTGCTACAATTGTGTCTCTGTTACAAGCGCCCTTTTCTGCTCACTGTGCCAACCCTAACACCCAGGTTTAGTTGTCCTGCCTATTCCAATGTGGACTAAGGAACTGGACAGCGTTGCTACAAATCTGTGGTTCAGGGCCTGCAAATATTTGTTAGGTCGGTTGTGGGCCCCCATGCCACACACAAAGCAGCACCACTGCTGACATCATCTTCCAGAGCCTCAGAGTAGAAATCTTCTCTCATGCCTTCTGCAGCTCTGTAGAAATATCCAGCTGCTCCTGGTGTGAATAGGTAAACACCAGGATGCCTGGGCTTGTGAACAGCAGTCAGTGCAAGGACTGGAGAAATCATGAGAGTCTCCTGATTTTGGCTGAAATGGAGTAACTTTCTTCTCAGTAGGTGGTACTGTTCTGTGTTTTGGATTTGGCATGAGAATAATGTTGATAACACATGGGTGTTTCAGTTTTTGCTGAGTAATAGTTATCCCGAACCAGGGATAACTGTTAAATGTAATAGTTTTCTTAATTTTTAAGAAGGTCAAGAATCATGACAGCAGCCCTGCTAAAGGAAAAAAAAATATGAGCCGAGTTTTGCCTAATATCAAGAGCTTATGTTTCAGGGCAAAGGATTTGTAGTACGGGATTTTCTCATTCTGTAGTGAGCTTTTAAAAAGCAAGGCCAAGATCTTAATGAATAACTAAATTCATATGCACTCCTAGAATGAGTGTCTTTAGTGGATGTTCAGCAGTCCCTTGAAGTTGAATTTGTGCCATCAGGTCACTTAATCACTTTTGAAGACTAAATGAGGGCATTCAGTGACTTTCAGAGGGGACTTAAGAAGCTCAGCTTTAACACGGCTGTATCTCAGTTAACTGGTTTTAGGAGGGATATTGTCACCCTCAGGGAATAAGTATCTGTCTCTACTATCTATAGAAGCAATTTGTGTATGTGTCTTATGCAGGACACGATAAGTGAAGTTAAGTGGAATATATAGGACCCTAATGTATTTTGATTTTACATTGTTTCTTAACACTTGGAGTACTGGTTGAAGAATTACCAACAAGTGACATCCAGCTAAGAGGTTTCCGTGATTTTCTTCCCTTGTTTCTCATCACTTTTGCTCTGTAGTTTTCATTCTGATTTCATAAGTACCTGAAATAGTAGTTTGTGTTTAGTATTTAATTCATATTTTAATGGGGTAGAAGCAAACACATTCTCAGTGCTCACATCTCAGCTGAAAGATGATTTCTAGTCTAAACTGATGGCTGCAATCACATTTTTAATAACTACGCTGTTTTGTGCTGGTTTTGGCAGAACTCCTTCTTTAGAAATGTAACCCTATTAACAATACTTTCTCTTAATCATAATAGAGTTTTTGCTTGTAGACCATCTGTTTCCACTACTACACTGCCAGCTTTTCCCTGCCAATTTTTCCCTGGTCCTGCCATCTTTCTTTGTTGTATTATGTGCTCTTAAATAATAGTCAAAAATCAAATCAATCAAAGTCTTTCTTTAGTTATTCAACTGGATGTATTCAGACACATAAAATTACTCTGGGAATGATTAGGTTTGAAAGGGCCCAGAGATCTTTGCTTTTTCTTTCATTCAGTGTTATCTTGTTTTGCTTTAGTTCAATGAGCTTGTTTTGGTTTAGATATATACACCCCCAAGATCTACAAAAGGAACACTCATATCCTCATCTTTGTAATCTTAGTCTTGTGAGTTTTGGTTCTCTGAAAAATCCAATGTGGGAAGTCAACCAAACCCTATTCAATGCTATTGCTGCAGAAAAACCACAGAGGTGACCGTAGCTTGGCTCTGTGAATGTATGTAAATCCTGTACATGGTGAAACAGGAGTCAAATACCTTTGGGACTTCATGAAATATTCTCAGTCCATGTGGGGATACCTTCTAGCAGCCTTCCAGTACCTGATGGGGGCTTATAGAGAGCTGGAGAGGGACTTTTTACAAGGACATGAAATCATAGGACAAGGAGCAATGGCTTCAAAGTGAATGATGGTAGTCTTAGATTACACATTAGAAAGAAATTTTGTACTCAGAGGGTAGTGAGGCACTGGAGCAGACTGCCCACAGAAGCTGTGAATGTCGATGCCCCATACCTGGAAGTGCTCAAGGCCAGGTTGGATGGGGCTTTGAGCAATCTGGTCTAGTGGAAGTTGTCCCTGCCCAAAGTAGGGGAGGTTGCGCTAGATGAAGTCCCTTCCAACACAGGCCATTCTATGTTTCTATGATATGATTATTCTTTTTTTCCCTTGTTTTGTTGGATTTTTTTGGGTGTTATTTCTTTTTCCACTTCCTCAGGTGTCACATAAAACAGAGAATGCAGATTTTTTTTAGTGCTTCTTTTTGTGTATGCTGTATCCATAGGATCAAGGATAGGAACCAAGTCTTATGCAGTTAGTCTTCAGGAGAAGAATAAATTTGGCTTTGTGAAAAATAAATTGCTTTAGCTGAGCCATGGATAGACAGCGCCTAAAGCACTGGAGGTGGATCAGAACCAATATGTTGTTTCTGGGTAAACCTGAGCTTTTCTCAGAAAACTGAGGAAGTTCAGATGCTTATGTTTCTCAGAAGGTAACAGTTTTCTCTGTGGTACCTCACACTTTGGGGAGAGTCCCTTGGCCAATCTGTTTATGTTTGGATTCCTTTGCTCCGTGCCAGTCATCACAGGGAATATACTAAAGAGCTAGGATTATTAGTGGAAAGGGGAGTTACAGGTACAAGAACACACATCAGTGATATTTGTATACTTCAAACATAACAGCGTGTGCTGTTATTTACAAGCATACAGGCTTTTTCTTCTTACTGCCATTAAATACTTCTGCCATCATATCCATCGAAGGGTAGGTTGTGTAACAATCACAATAAAGATCCAGCTTCCAGGGAGCAGAGCAATAAGCAGAACCAGTAAGCCTGGATTCAACTTTTGGTCTTTTACTAATTTCTAACTTCTCTTCCCTCCACCCAATAACTGTTCCAACTCCTCAGCCTGTGTTTTCATGTGCCAAAGGAAACTGTGTACCCACACTTGTGGCTGTGCAGCTCACATGTGCTGTCAGACCTGCTGCATTGAATATCCCTTTTCTGCTGGATTTTTCCCACAGTGCAGGCACCATCTTTAGTCTCTCTGCTGTTGAGATGCTAGGTTTTGGAAAATTCATAGGGAATTTTACCTTTTGCTTACCATAAATTGAAATAGGATTAAAATTAAAGATAATGGATTAAAATAAATTAAAAATTACGGGACACATGAATAATGTGGAATTCCTTTTTTTGAAAATGTCACCTTCTTGAACTTTCCAAAAAGAAATCTTGGAATTTTTCCTCTGTTTTTTGGTTTTTGGGGTTTTTTTCCCCCTTAAATAGCTGATTTCTAATAAAAGCATTTGTTTAAAACAATAATTATCCTTGTAAGCATTTTAAATAACCAAACCTTCATGAAGTCCTACCACAAAACTTAAACAAATATGACAAATTTTAACTTTTGATTTTACCCCTGTGTCTTCCAGGAACAAACAAACAAACAAACAAACACACCCCCAAACCAGCCAACAAAACAAAATCCACCACCACCAAAACCAACCAAACAAACAAATAAAAAACCCAAACAAAACAATAAACCAAGAAAATATAAAAAAAACCCCATAAAACCAACCAACCAACAAAAAACCCAAAAAAACCCCCAACCAAGCAAAACAAAACAAAAAACCCCAAACAAAATAATAAACCAAGAAAACATAAAATTTTAAAAAACCCTAAAACAAACCAACCAACCCAACAAAAAAGCCAACCCCCCACCCCAATCAACCCACTGCCGCCAAACAAACCCTCCCCCTCCCCAAAACACAGAGATGACGATAGGAAGGGGTAATTCAAGAATTTTTGCAATAGAAATCTATGGTTTTGGGTTTTTTTTCCAGAGAGGGTAATTTTTTCCTTCCTTCAAAGAGAATTACAGTAGCCTCTGGTATAGGCACTTTTCTACTTCATCTCTGAAGATGAAGATCTGTCACACTTTCTAACCACACCACTGGTGAGGTACATTGTCTTGCTTCACACTGGTGACTTTAATTGGACAATTTTGGGCCACATCCTGTTCCACAAATTTGGTCACAGCACTTGATCCTCACCTGTGAAGTGAAAAGGAACTTGGTGTTCTTATAGCTGTACCCTTAAATAGATACATATTAAGAAGTAGTGTTTTTCTATAAACTGATTTCTGTATTAGCCATTTGCTCAGTGAGCCCATAATAGCACGAGCTCCACTGTGCAGAAGAAGGCTTAAATGAGAGGGGCAAGGAAAAAAGAGCTTATAGGGGGCTATAGCAAATGCCCACACTCGAAAATGTTCCACTCTGAGCTTTCTAAAATAGAGTCCTTTAGATTTATTTATTCTATGTTTTTTCCTCCATTGTAATGACAATGAGTACGAAACCACAAATGCATCAGTCTGTATTATTCACCTGAGTTCATACAGTGAGTGATGCAAGTGGGAGGCAAGGGGGATGGGAATATTCTCCCCCTCAAGTTAGCACTAATTTTATTCTTTGTAGTTACAGACTGCTAAATGCTGTTTCACTTTTCCTTTGCAAACTAGTTTTATCTCTCACTGAGGGCTGCAGAAACCCCCATCACGTCTAAGACAGCCATAAATTAAGAGCTCCCTCCCATGGTTATCACGTTTCTTGCACCTAATTTGGCTGCATTCATTGTGGTCATGGTCCTCTACATTCCTCACCCATGGTTCAGCATGGCCCCACGTGCAGCTCTCCACCCTGTGCAGCAAGGCTCACCAGTCATCGTGCATGCCTTCCCCCTCCTCTCCTCCACAAACCCAGCCCAAATCAGCCACATGTCCCCATGGCCAGTAAAGCTACCTGCTTGTGCCAGGTCTAGAGTCAGATTATCTGTTTGCTCTCTGTGCACTGGCTTATTTACTGACAGAGAACACTGGTTTCTTCCATTCCCTATACTACCTTCATAAAATAAATGAGTATTTTCTTTGTTTCGTACATGGAATGAAATGTAGGCCACCACTCTCACACTGCCAAAGACGTAAATGAGAAAAGATAACCTAATCTCTGCTTGATGGGTAGTTTGTACTTCAGGGCTAAGCAGATACTGATGCAACCCCAAATAAATGGGATCAGAGTCACCTGATTGACCCCAGCTGCAAGATTCAGGGACTGCCCTCCCTGTTTAACTCAGTCCTTACTGTGCTCCATCTCTTCTCTTTCAGTCCAGCTGGGAGTTATTTTGCATCCTCTTGCCATGTACAACTAGCAGATTTGTGAAAGTTTCTCTTGCATAGCCCTTCTCTCCAGAGATTCTCAAAAGGCTGTAAGAGTATTGGACAGTTTAATGCCAAAAGAGAAAAGGTCTGGGTCTAGCAAAAGAGGGAATTACTGCTGCAGCAGTGCACAAAATGTTCCTCAAATTGTCTGTGAAGAAGGCACTGTAGTTTTCAGGCACCACTTGTCTTTGCTGGATTCTTGTGCTCTGTCAGTGGACAGAGCTCTGTTATTCCATTAGATGTAGAAGAAACTGCACTGCCCAGGTCTCAATGGCATTAGAAAATAGCTGCTGTGGAATAAGTAGGAGCTGGACTCTGCCTTAGGTTAGCAGTAGCATTTTTCAGTGACAATTTGCTACAGTTATTAGTGTTTAGGTAAGATTTGTATGTGTGTTGTATTGTTTAGCAGTGAAACCCATGGGAAGTGTGCAGATCTGGTGCTCCTTGCAGAATTGCAGGAGTTCCCTTATGGAGAACTGGAACTGAGAAGTTTGCAAACTCTTTAGTTCTGTCTCCAAATTTGTGCCTTAATCCTTCCATCACAGGCTTGGCTGACTTCACAACTGAGATTTATTCTTTATTTTTGCAGCACTCTTGTTCTCTTACTTGTTCTTTCTACTATGTCCTGTGACTAAATATAATCCATTCCTGTTATTTTTCTTTGATAGGGAGCCCAGATCTCATTGCAGATCAACTTAACAGCTCATCAGCTGGATCACACTCCAAAGCTTTGCCTAACTCCTTTAGGCTGTGTCCATTTGCTTCTCCTCTGAATGGGGTGACAGGCAGGTCATGGAGGATGCTCCCCATTTCTCCAAACCTTGGCTTGCCATGTAGGTGGCTTGTGCAGAGAGTAATGAATCTTGTCACAGTGCTACTGTGTCATCCTCCTACAAGCACTCACCAGCTTGTAGGGAGGGAATGCAGAGCTTCCAGAGAATGTTGTAAGAGGAGGTGGACAGAGGTAGCCACAGTCTAGTCCCTGCAAGTCATAGCCTTTCATGGCTCATCTACTTCTTTATTGCCTAATATCTGTTTTGTGAGTTAAGCTTTACCTTGGGGAAAAAAGAGTTCGAAAGTTGTGCCACAAACCCAGGGCCTTAAACCTGGGAGAGCTGGCTAGCCTGAGAGAGCAGGGGAAAAGAGACATTAAAAAGAGAAGAAACTGGCAGGCAAGGATTAAGCCTCTTCTCCCTGGATAGAGCTGTGGAACGGAGGAGAGGAAGAAATTTCAAGGATTTAAAGGCATGGTTGCCTTGGGGACATGGAGTCTAATAAAATGAATTTCAAGGGCAAACAGAGATGGTTTATTTTATTGAGAGGAAAGAAACTGAATTATGTTTGCCATGCTGTGAACAGCCTCATTCTTCTCAGTCGGGCTGGAGACACTGATCTTAGACTTGCCCTGGCCTCACTCCAGGTTAGAAGGAGGTGCCTTTTCCCAGCGTCTATTCTCTGCAGCAACCTTTGTCAAGCAGGCTCTGTGGTCTACTGGTCCTTTCTGGCCTGAAAAACTGCTGAAAGCCATTTTCCATCAGCAGAGCTTGCCTTCCAGCAATTCAGTTTCAGATGACTTTGGGCATGACCTTGTTTAGGCCTGTTCCCAGCAGGGGGAAATAGGATCAAGTTCAAACAGGTGAGAATCAGATTTAGTGCCTTCATGGTCCTGGTGTGCCTGGAGGCTCCCTGCACTCTGATTGCTCTGGATGGGTAGCTTGAGCTGGTGCCCAGCAAGGCAGGAAGCTGGTGAGGCAGAACAGAGGTGATTAAAAATCAAGAGGGTGTACCAGCCAGAGATAATGTGCTGTGCTCTCAGAAAGGGAGAGAAATTACTCTTGGGGCTTTTTTATTGGTGTAAAAATGTCTGTGTGTGAAGCTTCCTCATTTAGAAGCTGACTGTTGAGGAACATCTACTTTTCTAGGCTGTGTGTTAAGTCTGTTTACAAACAAATCACTGCACTTTAATGATTCTAATTTCGAGGCCAAAACATGGGCAAGTAATCTGATTTTTGCAGAAAAATAAAAACAATACAGTATTTTCCTTGGTCAGCTACGTCATGATCTTACTTCTGAATTAACTGTAATACCTATACTGTCTTCTAAAAATTTCTAAATCCCCTTTCAGCATAGACTTGACCTATTCCAGAGGAATTTTCTCTTATTCTCCTACATATGATTGTAAGATATTAAACCTGCTTGGTGCAGTGTGAACAAGTGAACACTTGAATAGCACAAAAGTGCACTAAGGGTCACATGTTTTTTTTAATATCCTCTCTGTGGTATGTGGTATTGTTCCAATCTTACCTGACTAATAAAGGAATTGGAACACAAAAAACCAAACCCCGCCCCCCCGCAAAAAACACAAACAAACAGAAAAACGAAACCAAACCAACAAAACCCCAGCTGAAACAAAGCAGGGCAGCTAAATGTAATTATCCTTAATTTCCACCCTCTTTGGTGTCTTTTTTGTTAAATAGCGACCCTTCCCCATACCATGTGGATCAAGGGGATTTCTCAGCTGGTAATCTTTATATATAATCAGAAATAAAAAGTATTCACATATGAAAGTGTTTAAGCACATCCAGAACCTGATTTGGATTAAGCTGAGGGAGCTTTCCAGAATTCTGCTATACTCCCTGTTATGAAAGAGTAAATAATATTCCCCACTGGATTTATGAAATGGTGAGGTAAGTGAACCTCCTGGCTTTGTAAGGATCATTTAGAACATTTCTAAAGGCTACCTGTCTTTGTTCCCTCAGTTTCATATCTGGGGATTCAACTTGTGAGCAGATGTACCACCTCTGCACTTCTAAATGGGGTTGCCCAGCAGCTTCCTTCCACGGCAGGTTTTGGTTTTCCTTTCTGTCTGTTGGTGGCTTTAATTAAGAGATGCCATGCCAAGTCATCATAGTGGTTCTTTATGCAAAAAAAGGAGCTCACTTTTTCAGAAAATGCTACAAAATTATTCTGTTTTACTTATTTCCTCCTGTAAACTTTTGCATGGTGCTTGCATGCAAAATGTTACTATGCCTACCCAGTAAGAATACTGTTGATTCCCTCCTCCTTATCTAAAATATGTGCTTTTAAGAGATTTGGATTTATGATAATCAATTTTTCCAATCTGAAACTCCTAGAAACTGAAGCACTCTGAAACATGATATTAGATTAAAACACCATTACACTTTTTATCAAAAGAAGGGTTTGCTTTCCTATGCTGAGAGTTTTGAGTATTTAGGGATATGGATACATCATATTGTCAATATTTTCTTCAAAATCTTAAGGGAAATCTTTATTTATTCTAGAAATTGAGTACAAATCAAAAGCTTTTCTTATCTTCCATGAAGCAGGTGTGCCACTTACTGAGTAGAGAAGCAAAGTTAGGGAATGTAACTGTCCTCATTGCACCAGGAATTCTGGCAACGTTGAATGTCAGATGACAAGTCCCTTGGGCACTGCTCTAAAATAATGCTGGTATTATTGTTTCCCTGCTTCTTCCGCTGGGCATATGGTTCCAAATAATGAAACAAATGAGGTGAGTGCTAGCCCGGCATGTGAAACCAAACCTTTACCTTCTCCTGCTGCTTGTGCCTCTGACTCACTTTGAAATGAGATGCTGAGCATAGGTCTCGTTCATAAAAACAACTGGGTGGCTTGAAATATATAAAAGCCCTCTGGAGCAAAAATGTTTTCACATGGCAAAAGCTACAGGCTTCACAGTTTTTCCTTTCACCTTGGAGAGCTCTCTTTGAGCCCTGCTTTCTCTGTGGGGCTGTTGGCAAGTAAGTGTGTGCTGAAACACACCTCTGGCTTAGCAGGGTGCCTGGGTGCTGCCTGTTTTGCCTGCACCTGTACTTTTGTAGAGCAGCACTTCCAGGAGGTACAGACAGCTGAGGTATTTTCTTTTGTTCTCTTTAAAAGACTGGACTCCAGAGAGGCTTTGATCAAGGTCAGCTTTGCTTCCTGCCCCTGCCTGTATATCTGTTCTCCACACAGTCACAGGCAGGGAGTGATGTGCCTCTGCAGGCTTGCCAGGTTGTAAGCTGACACAGTGGGTTACGTCAAAGTCCCAAATGCTGTCGAAACTGGGTTCCAACCCCATCTGAAACTGGCTGGCCCTGTTTTACCATATAATAAACACTGTGGTAGTTGGTGAGTGCAGTCTTTGGGCTGTTCTTACTGGAGGGTGCAGACCTTCCCAGTGAATTTTGGGATCCTGTTCGGAGAATATGAAAGGCTGTCAGCTTATATAAAGTCTTATGCAAGGAATTATTCTAGGGAGAATTCAAAGCTGATTTTTCCTCCCACCTGTGGCTATCCATTACATTTTGCCTACGTGTTCTTTCCATGCCTTTTTTATTCTTTAGTGAACTTAATGCCTAAGCTACTGAGCACATTAGTAATGGTTGATTGCAACCCCTAGTGCCTGTGCTGCAATGCTGTAGCTCTGTTATGGAAGTGGGAATGTCCTTGGCCTCTGACTCAGCTGCTCTATGAGCAGGAAAAACAGCACCTCGTTAATATGTGGTTGGACCCATTGGAGCAAGTCCAGAGGAGGCCACCAAGATGATTAGATGAATGGAGCACCTCTCCTTTGAGGAAAGTCTGAGAATATTAGGGTTGTTCAGCCTGGAAAAGAGAAGGCTTCAGGATGACCTAATTGCAGGCTTCTGGTACCTGAATGGAGCTTGCAAGAAAAATGGAAAAGGCTATTTACAAGAGCGTGTAGTGACAGAACAAGGGGAAATGGCTTCAAACTAAAAGAGAGTGGGTTTAGATTAGGGGGAAGTTGTTTCCTGTGAGGTTCTTGTATGGTATTTGTCCTATCTCCTGGTCATTTAAAAGTCTGCTTGGACTATAAATAGAATGTATAGAATTATTTGGGTGCAAGTTATCAATGGACTTAATGATGTGCCTGCATAGTCTCTGCCCTGAGCTGTGGCAGACTTGGCTTTCTGGGCGTGGTCTGGGGGCCACCTGCACTGCCATGGGGACACTGGGTGCTCTGGGGACATAGGCGGGGCTGGGGAGCTTGGGGGCAGTGGTGCTTCCACAGCACGAGGAGAGCCCTGGGGAGCACACCATCAGGGCCTTGGGTGCACAGGACAGCACCTTGGAGCACCTCCAGTGAGGAGCAGCGTGTGCTGGTACAAACTGCAGGAACTGGGCTCCACAAGTTTTCACCTCCCTCATGTGCTGTACATTAGAATAAGTTGAGCACGTGCAGTAATGGAAATTTCTGTCTTTTGGTACATCTTTATCTCTGTGAAGAAACCAAATTGTGCTGTACTGTAACTTTTGAACATAGAAGTATGAATACCAGGTTTTGTGTACGGGTGGGGTACATAGTCTAATTTACATTTACTCTCCTACATATTTCAGATCTCTGCAGGACAGATTTAGTTGAATAATGATTTTCTTTCACTGATTCATCTATTTGGAAGGACCTTCCTTGTGGGGTGATTAGTGGCAGGATACTGTAACCAGCTTCATCCTGCACTTTACTCTGGAAACCGCTGATATTTCTGTACTAATTGTTTCCAAATATTGCACTCCTCCTTCGGATAGGCAGCTGCCTCTGGATTCAGTTTATCATACTGGTCAGAAGCGATTTACGCTGTAAATTTTTCAATTTGGCATTGAAACATTGGTCCAGATGTATTTTGAATGGGAGAGACTCAAGTTCCTATAGTACTATTTCTGCTGCTTGTTAGAGATCTCCTGTGTGGGAGTTTGTCAGAGGTCTACGTAAGGCGTATCAAAGGAAAGGTAGAGAACACAAGTGGGAAAAATTTCATGCACGCAAGCATTTCTGCTCAGAAACTAATCCTAAAAATTGTGCTTGTCCGTTTTAGAAATGGAAGATTGCTTGTGACTTGTATGACGTATACAACTGAGGCTGAGAAAATTCAACTCAAAATTTCAGTTTTGGATTCTTAGAGGAAAAATTATCTAGTGATAATATATTTGTGACCCACAGTTATTTGATAAATAATATTAATGATAATAATTATACTCAATACAATAAATTATTTCCAAAGCATTTTCACAATTGGTTTTCAAATTAGAATGAAGAAAACTTCATCAGATTAAATAATTTTCTAGCAGTCAGAGTGTCACTCAACAGGATCTAGTAAGGATTGATGTCAATTTTAAATCAATAAGATTAAAATTCTTTTAATTCAGTGACATTAATTGCGTTTTTTGGTACCCAAAATTAAGAATTGTGGCACTAACTATAAAATATTTTAGTTTGATTGTTGTCAGCAAATGAAAATCTTTTTCAGTGTGGTTTGGGGTGTTTTTAATCTGATAAAGATATTTGTGAATCCTTAAGCAATTATAAAATATTTCTTTCCATCCTAATATTCCCACTGTAGTAGATTTAAGAAAAGGGGAACCAAGTCTTTAATTTCTGGCCCGATTACCTTTCTATTTACTCTTTGTATCAAGTTTATCTTGGAAGGAGACTGAAGCACAGATTTATACACTGAACAGAATTCTAAAGCGTTTCTAATATGACTTAATAGATTTTTCCACATGGAACAAGTTTCAAAATGTTCAGTAAAAGTTGCACTTTAAAGAATTCTGGATAACAGCAATGAATATGCCAATATAGAAAATCTGTAGGTGCTGGCATTTGGATGAATAGAAAGTTTCTCAATTCAGGAAATGGTTGTACTTCATAAATAAAGAAGAATACGATAATTTAGTTAAAGGTACTTCACCCCATTCTTTCAATTAAAAAAAAAATAACTTCTGTAACTACTTACAAAGCTCAATGAGTCAATACATGATAGTTTAAAATTACTTAATTTATGGTATTATAATTAATTATTAACATCTGTTGTTTGAAGTTCATTTGAAATACAAAATAGTTTCATTTCTCCAAGTATAATAATATAATCAGAGAAAAACTTGAAATGCTTATTATAATACTTTGAATAAATTATTTTTCTCTACCTTGTTAACTTATTAAAAATTGAAGTTTCAAAAAAGATAAAGCTACCTTATTAAATGTAAAGAGTGCTAAAATGAAAGAAAAGAGTAAGTAGTCAGCAGTGATTACAGAAAATTGATGTGGGTGATTTGAAGTAGGAGCTCAGGTTTCTAATGTCAATAGAAATGTAGTTTTTCTTCATATTGAAACTAATTTAAGAGGTTTATTTCTTGCCAGTCTGTACTTTAAATTACCAGCCTGTGTCTAAACTCAGTGCTGGAGATGGGCGTTTAACTGGGGCGAGTTAAATGACTGTTCTGGATGAGGATTTCAGGTGGCAGTAGGTCCTCTCCCTCCCCACAGGGCCTTGAGCTTCTTTAGGCCATGAAACTGTACCAATGGGATGCATCCTGGTGGCAAATCCACACCTGCTAACTTCCTTGCAAGTAGTAGTCCTGTAAAGTTCAAAGTTATGCTTCCTTTATGTTGAGCCACTTGGATATGTAAACATCTTATAAACTGTAGAGCAGTAACACAAAGCTCTGATTTTTAAAAAAATGTATTTGATAAGCTAGTCTATATTCTGCCCCACTTTGGGCTTTGGGAGGTTTAATTGGCAGGTAGAAGTCATGGAATATTGCTTTGTTTACTTCATTTTATTGTTTCCTTTGCTGTTTCTAATGTCAGTCTTTGAGGCTTTGATCAAAGAAAGCTTTGAATCCTTTTTTCTTTAGGTCTTAAGAAACTCTAACTTTAGATCAATCAGTTTCATAAACACAGAGCCCAACTCACTCTTGTTTAAAGAAAGTCAGCCCTTCTCAGTGTGGTAAAATGCACCTCTTCAACGAGGAATCTAAACTAGAGAACTAGAAGTTTTGGTTCATCCAGAATTCTGACAAGTAATTTGTAAAATTATGTCATTAAAAATGTAAAATGTGGTTTAAAAAGCTATTTCACGTACATTCAACAGAGGTGAAACTTGGCTTTCTTTGCATGTTCTTATTAATGTAAGATTAATGTGGAAATATGAAGTTACATTGTGAAAAGACAGGAGATAAACACAAGGATAAAATGGGAAATAAACACATTAAGCCCATCTCAGACTGACTGAAGTGCAGAAATTAAGCAGATTCACTAATGGACCCATTTTACTGCCATTAACTCTTGTAATCTACCCTGAATCAGGCTCTTCTGTTTCACCAGTTGCTTTTATTTTATCCCTCACAAGCATCTAACCTCTCTGACAGTGATGTGATCCAAAACATGTCTGTCTGTCTTTGTGGTTTGTTACAGGATGGTAACATTTGTGCTTTCTTTTTTCCTTCTCCAAAGCATCAATCTTGACTCTTCTACTGTTATTGTTTAAGGTTGGAGTCATACAACAAGCTGGACAAAACCACAGAAAATTTCTACAAGATAAAAACAATATACATGTGGAGTATTTGATTGCACATCTTTTGTCTTTTTTACTCAAGTAAAAACTCCTTTTTAAATAGAATTATTATTGAATAGCATACTGTGGTCATTGACATGCTATCTTGGGCTCGGCAAGATAATTATGTCAAGATTCTGTCAGGTTAATAAATTATAAGTTAAATATTGAATACTAGCACAAATATTCAAGCTAGGTCATGTATTATATTTCTTTTTTTTAATCTTGTTCCCAGTGTTCCCAAGAATTCATATCTGAGGATTGTTCACACTTCTTTTATCTAGCAATTCATCACCTCATGGACGAGGAGTTACAAGATATTTTTCAAAGTCCTTCAAATCAAACATTTTTGGCTGTTGTGGATGGTAGGTTCAGCTGACCACTCCTGATTCCAAAGGAGATGGCAATGGCTGTGTAAGCTTGAAGATGGGATGCATGTTGTCTTTTATACAACTTGCATCATAGGTGATCCTATAATAGCATTGCACATCTTGTCTCTTTCAGTGGTTTTATCAATTATTCAAAGATATTTACCCCACATAAGCCTAGCAATCACTTCAGGTGGAAGCTTCAGGACAGGTACTTTTGACTTAAGGAAGAATTTTCTTTGTCATCAAAATAAGATCCAGAAACTCCAGTCCAGCACCAAGAACCATTGTGGCAGATAATAAATATGTAACAAAAGAATACACTGTGAAGGACAAACCCACAACCTAAGTATACAGCTGAAAGGTCTATACTGAATACGCACCCAAAGCCTTGTTTGACAACGAAGCTGTCATTATGGCAAACAATTTCAGCTATGTTATAGGTCAATCTAACCACATAAACATTCATTTGTATATGTTTGTTGTGGTTTAAACTACAGATGTCTGCTAAGGAAGGCAGGAGCCTCCTTTGGAATGGAGAATTTAAACTCCTCTTCTTTGAATTATTATAACTTTGAATTTAAGAGGCTCTCAGGCAAAGATATGGGAATAGGAATAACAGTTTTTTATTATGGGAACTAAAATAAACAATAAAACAAAAAACACATGCAGTAAGACAAATAAACAAACAAACCCCACTGACAGAGTCAGGATACAACCTGACACCCTGTGGGTCAGGGTACTGGTGGCAGTCCCATTAAATGGTGGCTGCAGTCCTAGTGGCAGAAGTGATGCTCCTGTAGAGAGTGAAGTTCTTTTGCTGAAGGTCCAGTGGTGATAGATGGGCCTGGTCTTCCTCTGAGAATCCAAGGAAAAGGCTGCCTTGGTGTTCCAACTCCCAGATTTTTATCCAGGTAGGAATACTTGGCTCCTCCCCCTGGTTGGAGCATTTCCCAGTGGGATGATGTAATTCTATTAGTGAGACTCAATGGCCCATTAGCAGAAGATCTCTCTCTGGAGGGAGGCTGGGTTGTGGAAGAGATAAGAAAACTGCCCCAGCAGTTTGGCCATTGACAGACAATTACACCACCCCCCCACCCCAGTTTCATCAGATGGTGATAGAATACACAGTTTTAGTTACATTTTGCACTGCAACTCATGACAATGTTGCAGACATTATATCAGATTTTTCATTTCCTATCAGACTTTTAGATAGAGATGTTAAGTCACATCTGTGTGACTGTTCAGATATACAATATTAATAAGCGTGTTGTACTAATACCATTGAGGCTGTTTGCAGGCTGGTAGCTCATTTCTCCTTCACTCTGCCAGTCAGATACATAGGCAGGTGGGAAAATGTTTTCTTTTCAGGGAATATCTATTACAGAAGTTTCAGTGGTCAATACTGACCTCAGCAAGAGTTGATTGACTTCCCCTGTGTTTCCTTCTGTGTGCCTTTACTGCTCACACATACAGAAAAGGGAATAAGGAAATAGGAAAGTATCTCCAAATCTATTGATACAGAATTGGAGAAGGATTCATGGACGTTCTTGGAGAAGGCAGAGCTCAGCTCTACAATCCACTTTGCACAACAAAAGAACTGGGGATTTTCAGTTGTGTTCATAAATCTGCTCTCCCATGTGACATTGATTTAAAGACTAAATTAATACGTTCATCTACATGACAGCTGAAAGAGAGTACATACTCATGTTGATAGGGAAGGCAAGTGTTGCACTAAAAAAGGGGAAGTGTCTTTATTAAGAATTAAATCAGACAAGATAATAGCAACAGTATGATTAATAATTAAATATCTAAAAAATGCATGGTAGTATGGAGAGCAAAGTAAATGTTATCCCTTTTTCTACAGCTCAAATACCTACAGATACCACCCACAGAAATAGCCATTTTGTTACAGGAAGTTGTAACAAAAACATCCCCATGTTATCAGTGTTGGTTTGGTCACTGTGCTGGCTTTTTTGTGCCACAGTCACAAATCCCAAACATAACACCATGCAAGTTATCACACAGAAAAACACCAGCCCAAACCAGGAAAGGTTAAAATATCCCCGGTCTTTTGAAAGTATGGAATACTAAGAGTTATGGCCTTTAGCATCAGATGAGCCTGGAATTGTTGCAAGAAATGAAAAAATCTTGATATGACCTTTTGAGCAAGGCAACTCCTGGGCACCTAGCTCAACTTACTTAATTTTATCTCTTTTGTTTCTTTCTCTATATAGACATATGTTTTGTTTATGTTACTTCATGGTATAATATTGCATGTTTCATTAGGTGTATTTCCAGGTGGGCTGTCTCTGGCTATGTTGTACAGCTACAAATAATTAGTATCTGAAATCTCCATGGGCACATGTGGGAAGTGTGAGGAAAGGATCCTGGGAAGCAGGTGAACAAGCAGGATATTATCTCTAATGTTTTAGTCACTGGGCTTGTTCTCATGACCCCTTAGTGTCAGAGAGGGCAAAGGTTTTAAAGGAATTGGTTACTTCTTTCCTTACACCAGTTGAAATATTCAGAATATGGAAAGAGTATCAGCATCATGAGAGGCTTAACTTAATGAGTTACCTTATCTTCAGTCTCTCAGGAACAGAAGCAAAAACCACCAAAATATTCAAAATATATATGGTCCTTCATGGAGTCCCTTCCTTTCCCCATGCTTTCTAATTTTGTTTCAATGAGTTTATATTTGGAAATTGTTTTGCCTTTTCTTTCTTTTGATAGTTACTTCATGAATATGGAGTCATAAGGAGTTTTTGTAAGGCTTTCTGAAGGTCCAAGACTGGCTGTGCATGAGACTGAGGGAGCATGGTTTGCTCATAAAGAGGCAATAGAAAGTGTAAACAGATGGATGGCAAATGTATCCTGAATTTTAAAATCCTGCTGATTGTTCCTTTCTGAAGAGTTATCTACTCCTACACCTCAGTGTGTCAGTGATGCAAACATTGACTCCCAGCACCAAAATTTGAAGTGATGGGGTATGAGAGGGCTGGGAGATATGTGGAGCTTGTGAGTGAGACCAAGCAGTATTTGACTTAACATTATTTACCGGATGCATTGACGGAAAAGACAGGAATTTTGGTTTCCTTATTTTAAACTCAGTGACTCTATCTGTGCCGATAAACAGTCCCAGAGGTTGTTTCCATATGCTGAGTATGATGTTGTTTATAATACTGTCACATGAATAGGGGAGATTTACTTCACGCCTTAGTGTTTGGTTAGTCTGTTAGCTCTTTCCCCACTCCCAGCAACTGCCAGCAAGCTCGAGGGGCTCACATTAACAGGTGATGGACCAACATTCTTTATTAATAGAATTGCAACAGGTGAAGGTTCATTTCAAAAATGCACTCAAAGCAATAGAATAACAAGCAATATCATTCAAAGCAGCATACTAACAAGATCTAGTCCCTAAGAAAAGTTAGTTCAAGATAATCCTTCAGTGTGCGTAGAGTACAGTTCTTACCCAATAGGTGTCCCTGTGGGGGGAGAAGACAGGTTCAGCCTGTTAGCTGATCCCAGAAGTTATGATGGAGTCTTCCCCAACTTCTTCCCATTCTTGACTCAATTTTATACCATTTCTTTACATTTATGTTGAGCTTGAGTGACTTTAGCCATACATCTGAGTTACTGAGGGATGGTTGTACCTTGGGGCAGGTATCTCAGTGTGGCACACAAGAAAAGTGTTGCATGGGGACATGGGTCGGTCCAAGGAGAATTATTTCACTACAGCTGCTGATTCAACAGCAGGACCTCTTCCTCTGTTTCCCTTGGTTTTCAGCTGTTGTGCTGCTTACTGGCAAGAAAGTACCACTGAGTTCCCTCCTCTACAAGGGTTTTGACAGAGTCTGGCCATGGTGTTTCCACTCTGCTCCACCCTGTCTTTAGTTCCCCTTAGACCGTGTTGTGTGTGGGAGGTCAGGTGTACTGACCATGCTCCATCCAGGGAGCAGCCACTTTATTTTCCCCTGTAATTTCTGTACTGTTATTTTTCAGCCCCAGTCATCTTCCCACAAGTGCTCAGCTACTGCCACTGATCTGTTTTGGTCCCAGCCATATAATATGCTTCCAGACAATTTGCAGGCACAGCTTGAAAGTCAACAAGGACCAAAATGTTTTGGGCTCTAAGGGAGCTGGGCTATAAAAGCATGTGAAGAAAGTCCAGTCTGTACTAGAGAATAAGTGCTGGGGGGTGCATTTATCTTCCCAGTATAGACATTATCCAGTGAATAATGTACTTTTGTCAGCAGTCTGTAGTAAAATGGTTATGCAGCTGTCACTTGTCATGGATTAGCCAGGGCTGAATCTAATGTGGACTCCTAAAAAGGAATTTCTCCTCATAATGGTTGATTCTGACAAAATTTGGTGGATCCCAACAATATTTTCTTTTTAGAACAGGTCATCTCCTCCTCTGTGTAGTTTGTGTATCATCATCATCTGTATAAAGATGACATAACTAAATTAGTGGTGTTTTGATTTGTTTTCCTATTAAATAATAGTTCTCCACATGTAAGATGACCTGACTCCATGCTCATATTGGTGTACACTGTAGGTAAATGAGAATAGTAGTGGAAAAAATGTGTCTCTGTAAAATTTTGACAAAACCTACCCCTTAAACTTCTGAAATACCATCTTAATACCTGCAGAAGATTTAATTTACATCAGCTGCTTCCATTGTGGGATCACCTCCTTGCACTACCTCTCCCATGATGCACCCACAGCCTTGGTCTGCTGCCTCTGGCGCTCACCTGCCTTTGCTGATTCATGGATGATGACATCTGCTAGGAAACATGCTTTCAAGCAGTCAAGCATTTTCCTGCATAGCATTTTTGTTGAAATCCTGTCTTTCAAATCTTCCCAGGGCTTTGTAATTTTGAAAGAGAAGCCGGGGTAATGGTTTTAACTTATCACTGTGCTCTGAAAATGCTCTGCAGCAAAGGAGATATTCTGCCACCCACAGCTGGTAGACAGGGAAATAGAGGCATGTGTCTAATCCACACTGAATACCACATCTTAGGAACAGAGTCCAGGTCGTGTGCCCCCCTGCCAACTGTGCTAGAATAGGTGACTTAAAGGTGAAAGGTTGCAGCTGTGAGACCATTGACCCTCCTATTTTAGCAGTGATTAACATTCCTGAAAACCCTGCCCAGGCTTATGGCAGGTAGTCATGATTTGCTGCCTCTTAGGATCTTTATGCAAGGATTTACATGCCAGCTGTACCAAGCTCAGATGCCTGAAACCTTGAAATTTGATTTGTATTATTTTAAAGTCTCTCCTTCATTTAAATAAGGGATATTCCTTAAAGTTTTTACCGTAATTATATGGAGGTATGTAATTTCTTCTGGAGGAAGTGAACAACTGGAAAACCTCACTGAGGCATTGAACAGATTTATTCAAAAAGAAAAAATAAAACTCAGAACTGAACTTTCCGTTCCTTCCTGCACTGGCACAACAGAGCAGTGGCTGTTACTGCATCACCCAAGTTTCCCTGCCTGCAGTGGCTTAGCTTTCCTGCCTCCAGTAATGAGGTACCTCCCCTTCTAACGCAGCAAAGCTAAATTTAGCCCCTGCAGAGTGCACTACTCCTATATTTAGTGCTGTGAAAGTCAGACTTCAGCAAGGAACTGGCTAAACTATGAGGTGTTCTGCAGTCCAGGAGACAGAAATAGAAACACAGCAAAGTGCCTCTTTGGATTTTCCTCCCGTGGCCAGGCGGCAGTAACAATGGAGGTCTCTGTGCAGGGATGGCATTTAAAAAAATGCATATATCCCAGCAGTTATCATAGAATTCCTGAACATGAGCAGACGAAGAGCTGCAGAGCCCCGTGCCACTGGGAGGGCACTGAGCAAGGCTGCTGCCTTTGTGACAGAGGGAGGCTGCTGGCAGCAAGCTGGGGATGCAGCGGTGGTGGCTCTGGTAGGCTCTGCAGCATCCCCAGGTGCCAGCAGCACTGCAGGGGTGGTTTCAGCTGTGTTTTACTCCTCTGCCCTACAGTTGGGTACCTGCCCACACATAATATTCATAGAAATACGCTGGTGTTCATGCAGACCATGAGGGCCTGATTCCCGTGTATCCAAACTTGCCGTGCATCAGCTCGATGTGATTTGTCAGACAATGTAATACTGTTTGTGAGGCCAGGTGAAGTATTCGGGAGGGAAACAGGAAATTTGGGGGTACTCTCCTTTGTGTCTTCCACAAAGCAGGTAATGCACACCACAGATGCCCCGTGGGGATGGAAATGGTTGTGGCTTTTACTCGTGTGGCACTGAGCAGAGGGAGGAGTGTGTTGGCTGTGGCAGCACCCACGCCGATGGTGGCCAGGCTCTGCCCGGCCCGCAAGCACGGAGGGCACCGCTAGAGGGCTCGCAGGACGGGGATTGCCGCGTCTGGAAGAAAACTAATTAAAACTCTAAGATGTGCTGGCATCGAGCCCTTTTTCTGCTGCTGGCAGAAGTTAACAGAGTTAATATAAGCGGGTACTCAATGATCACTTCAGATCGCCTCTTGGGGACTGCCAGCCATGTGATTTAATTCCTGGGTGAATCAGAAAACATCTTTTGAATAGATATTGGATTGATTTGGCTGAGCAAATAATTTTTGATTTTTTCATCAAGTCTTCAGAGTCTGTACCTCAAATAAGAATGGATTAAATTTTGATCAAAAAGACTTAGCGCATCCTAAAACCCTTGGGGGAAACCTGTTTTCAGAAGAAACGTAAACAGACAAGAAAGAGAAATATATAGAGCTAGAAGATCCCTGAAATGGTCCACTGCTTTCATAGCCATACAGTGATAAAACTTTCCTAAACTATTGTTGTCATTTTCTAAAAATTTCCATGTTTTTTTCCCCCACTGTTCACTTCCTGGGATGTTCTTCTAGGACAGTACAGGTAGAATTGTTTACTAATTTCCAGCCTAATTTTATTGTGGCTCACTTATTTCCATTTGTTCTTGTGACATTTTTTCTTCATTAGCTCTTCTTCCTCCCCAGTGTATCCTCCCTATAAATACACCTGGGATAATCGTATTTTGTGCCAACCTTTGCTTGGCAGGGCTAAAAAAGCAGAGCTCTTCAAATTGCACATTCTAAAATAGGCCATCAATCTTTAGGACTGTTGCCACAAGGCATAAGGACTTTTTTTAATCTTCTTTTACCCCTTTGTCCATTAGAGAACATTGCACAAGTGGGGGTACTGTGACATGGGGAAAATTTGCCATTATGTCTTATTATGAAGTGTGGCAATAGAGTAGTTTTCTGAGACAGAATATTGCACTGAGAGGCCCACTTTATGATGCAAATTGGCAGGTACTGGTCTAGATGAGCCATTTGCCTTTGATTTCTAATTTTTTTAATGTAGAAGAGCTTAGTTGCTATAGAGAAAATCATACTGCTATAAGCCAAGGAACATGACCTCAGAAAAATTGAAAACAAAGCATCAGCAGCAGAGAAAATAGAGTAGAGCTTTTGAAACATCTCAAATTTTCCTGAATTTTCTGTGAGATTCGGGAGCATAATAAAAATATTTGGGACAGCTTTCACAT
This sequence comes from Certhia americana, assembly GCA_018697195.1. Taxonomy (NCBI): domain Eukaryota; kingdom Metazoa; phylum Chordata; class Aves; order Passeriformes; family Certhiidae; genus Certhia; species Certhia americana. The sequence continues at coordinate 21,134,652 of CM031857.1, forward strand.
ATTAGTATCTTTTCCCTTATGGGCTGGTTCTTGGAAACAGGAAAATGTTTCTAGTCTTGCCACAGTATCCCAGACTGCAGTGAGACCTCTGTTCCTTTAGTCCTGTCTCCCGGCTGAGTTTCCGTGCATGTAATGAGTTGCCAATGATGGCTTTTCACAGAATCTCAGAATCACAAGGTTGGAAGAGACCTCTAAGATCAAGTCCAAACCATACCCTAACACCTTAACTAAACCATGGTACTGAGTGCCACATCCAATCATTTTTAAACTCATACAGGGATGGTGACTCCACCGCCTCCCTGAGCACACAATTCCAGTACTTGGCAGATAATTCCATTACTTTTGACCACTTCTTTCAACTGTGTTCCAGCAGCAAGGACTTGGCAGGCAGTGAAAACTGACTCTGTATGGGAATGAGAAGAAGGAAGCATCTCTGAAGGGCCAGGTTGAGTCCATGCAGTGCTCAGTCTGTGCAGCAAATCTCATGGCTGGAAGCAGTCAGTCAATAACCACTGCTGACTATGGAATCACAAACCCTGAGGCAGGAATGACAGGCACAAAGACAATCCCAAGCCTCTCAAGTTCCTATTAACTTGTCTGTTGCCCATAAAGCATGCTCTCTCCTGAACATTCCTTCATTTACACAAGCATTAAGTATATCTGCAAACGTATATCTATCTTGACATTCTTTGGCTTTTATCAAAGCATTTCAGGGCAATGCTTTGATAAAAAAGGGGAGTGAAAGGGCATTGTTTTAGCTGGAGGCCAAAAGCTGCTTGAAAGGAATGGAAAGGGAGGGGGATTCCATGCTGAAGGTAATTAAAGAAGATGAAGTACTTAAGTAAAGTGAATGCTTCACTGCACAGAGTTAATGCTGAATTTCACTGGTCTGGGAAAAGAAGCTGAAATGTTGTTGCTCAGATTTGTGTTAATAATTTTCTTACATGCTACTGAATGACCCAACTCACTTTGTTGTGGGAACAGAATATGATCCAACCAGTTCCCAAAAGACTTTAGGAAAAACTCATTACAAAGAAAGCTACAATTCTGTGTAGATCCAGGACTTAAAGGAAATGGAGGCCTTGTTGGGCAAACAGTGCCCAAGAGATGGAGTCACAGCTCCAGTAACTTGTAGTCTTAACAGAAGCAAGGGAAAAACAGGAGAGGTTAGAAGCAAGAGCGGCATGATCAGATATGGGAATGTGCCAGTCCAGCGAGCATTAATGGCTCACAAGCAACTTTATCCCCTCCTCACAGTCAGTCTGGACTGAAAGAAAGGTGGTAGAAATTTAATGAAATGTCACAGTAGCAGAGAGTCTAGCAGCAGATTGACTGCAGGCACCTTCCTATAGCTTGGCTGTGTGGCGATTGCCAAGGTGATGTCTGTAAGTCCAGCTCCCAGAGCCGGTATACCCCTGTCAGTGCATGGATTTGCCTCAGTTGCAGGATGAAGACACAGCCTGGCATGGAGCCCTTCTGCCCAGCACTGGGCACCATTGGAGCAGAGATGCTCAGGGAGATCTGTCCTGGCTGTACCCACTTAGCCAGTAGTGCAGCTCAGCCTCTGCCTGTACCTTGAGCCTTGGTTGCTTCCCTGTATCTGATGGCATTAAAGCTGTGGTGAAAAACAGATTTGCTCAGGTCTGTTGCCAGATTTCCAGTGACTCTAATGAGGCCAGGATTTCAGCCTGGCAAACTATTCAGCTATCCTCACAGCTGTAACTCAATTAACCAAGACATGCAAAACCCTTTGTTATTTTCCCTTTCTTATTTCTGGTTCATTTGCTAAATAGCTACATGTACCGGTTGCCCTTTGGCTGTCTCTCAGGTGCTTTCTTCTGTTGCCAAAATGTCTCCCTCCCTGGCAGACAACATGAGGGAGGATGGCACCCCTCTCCTTCCCCAGATGGTCACTGCTGTCTCCTCCTCAGCCACCAACTGCTGAACGTAAAGGGATTCATGACATGAGTGTTGACATAGTGAGAGGCTGAGAAATTCCCTGGCTTGTAGTACTGTCCTCGGCCTGACCTTCCTCTTCATCTATATTTTCATTTGCCACTCAGGGTGGAGGAGAGCGGCCGTGAGTCATCCTAGGGGCTGATGACTCATATTTTCAGTCAGAGCAGTCAGAGTGACGAGGGTTTCTCGAGGCTCTGACCAATCTTTCATGTCCAGAAGCTCAGCGGAGGGTTTGTGCATGGGTTTCCCTCGCTATGATTTCTAGCCCCCATTTGGGTTTTCTTTCTATTTCATTGTTTCCTCCCTTGCCAGTAGCTTTTCCCTGCCCCTACAATCCACTCCGAGCTTTCCAGTTCCAGAGTGAATCTGCCTGCTCCGTATATGCTAACATTTCCCCCTAACGTCCTGTATGTTTTTGCTGCTTGGAGAGAGCCTACTAGTATTTACTGTCTATGTGAGATGCTGCTTCATCATGGCTTAGACAGCCTGTGGCAGTGTGCTTGAGTTTGTGCTAGGAAACACCACCTTCTTTTCAAAGCTAAGTTGCTAAGCTGTACATGTTGATGTTTGCCATCCCTTGCAGCTGGTATCAGCACAGAATTCTACAATGGTTTGGGTTGAAAGGGACCTTAGATCCAGCTCTACGTGCCCTGCCATGGACAGGGTCACCTTCCACTAGACCAGGTTCCTCAGGGCACCGTCCAGCCTGGCCTTGAGCACCACCAAGGATAGGACCTCCACAACTTCTCTGGGCGACCAGTGTCTCACCATTCCCATAATGAAATATGTCTTGCTTATATCTAATCCACAAGCTCTTGTAACAAGCCTCTTTTCCCTTTAGATACTGAGAGGCTGCTCTAACTTCTACCTGGAGCCCTCCTTTTTCCATGCTGAACAACCTCAACTCTCTCAGCCTGTTGCCATAGGAGAGGTGCTACATCCTTCTCTGACCATCTTCCTGGCCCTCATGCAGACCTGCTCCAGCAGGTCCTCATCTTTCTTATGTTGGGGACTCCAGAACTGGGTGCAGAACTCCAAGTAGGGTCTCACCATAGCAGAGAACACAAAAGGCATTTCCATTTTGACCCAGAGTAGGACAAAATCATATCCTCTGACCTGCTGGCCATGCTGCTTTTGATGCAGACCAGGATGTGTCTGGCTTTTTGGGCTGTGTGCACTCAGGGATGGGTGATATTGAGCTTCTTGTCCACCAACACCTGTCAAGTCCTTCTCCTCAGAGCTGCCCTCAGCCTATTCTCCACCCAGCCTGTGTTTGTGCTTGGGATTGCCCTGGCCCAGGTGCAGGACCTTGTGCTTGGCCTCATAAACATGAGGTTTGTGTAGGCCCAGCTCGCAGGGCTGTCCAGTCCCTCTGGGTGGCATCCCTTCCCTCCAGCATGTTGACTGCACCTCACAGCTTGGTGTTGTGGGCAAACTCACTGAGAGTGTGCTCAGTCCCACTGTCCATGTAGCCAACAAAAGCGTTAAACTGCCCCTGTCCCTATCCCAGCCCCTGAGGAGGGGCACTCATTTCTCTCCCCTGGAACATGGAGCCAGTGACTGCACTGAACGTGACCATCCAGCCAAATCCTTGTCCACTGTGGTGTGCTCTGGGCCTCTCCACTTTAGAGACAGGGATGTTGTATGGACACTGTCATGTGCTTTCTTTGTACAAGTCCAGGTAGATGACACCAGTTACTTTTCCCTCATCCACCAATGCCCTCACCCATCACGGAAGGCCACAAGTTTTGTCAGGAACAATTTGCCCTTAGTGGAGCTATGCTGGCTGCCACCAATCCCCTCCTTATTTTCCATGTACTTTAGTATGGTTTCTGGGAAGATCTGCTCCATGGTCTTAAGCATGGGTTAAACAGGCTGTTTTCCAGCTGTGCATCTGTGGTTCTTAAAATACCCATCCGGTCCCGAGTTGAGGTTTGCATATCACCCATGGTGAGTGGCTGAAGCAGCTGCTAGGCCCAAGCATTACTTGACACTTCTTCTTTGAGGTTCACCTTCACATCAGTCTACAGCACCCAGAAGAAGCACAAATGGGTTCTCAGGGAGCAGTGGCAAGTTAGGATGTTTGCCACACAGTAATGATATGGTTGATGAGAAGCTGTGTGTAGAATTCTGCTTAATGTGTAAGCCCAGTGACGATACTGGAAGGGAAACTGAATGAGAAGGGCATATGAGAGGTGCAATATGCTGGGAAATCTGGAAAAGAGGACAATTTTAATGCATAGCAAATAAGTAACCGGAGTAACTCTTCCCAGCTCCTTTGAACTGACAAATATTCTTATGTTCAAAGAGAAGCACACACACAAAAAGAACTTATTTTTATCGTACAGTGCATGACTGATGTGTTGGCAGTATTTTGTTGTCACTCTGCATGGCTTTTAATTGAGGTTACCTAGAAACAGTAAGGGACAAAAGTGTTTCACCATGACTGAGTCCTAATTATGGGAGAGTTCATAGAAAACCCAAGCCATATCATGGGAAAGAATGGAAAGCCAAATTTTGTTGTTCTTGGTCTTTTCAGCTTTTCTTTGACTTACAGAATTTTTAAGATTAAAAAAAAAAAAAAAAAAAAAGATATGAGTTATGTGAACCAGCTATGCTTTAAATCTATTATGTTTTCTCTGATTTCTTTTCCCAGCTTAAAAAGATAGAAAGGAGAGAGAGAAATGAAAGATAACTTAGTTTAGGGCTCTGAGTCAAGAGTCCTAAGCAGAAGTTAAATTTTGAATCTCACTACAAAATTCCTTCATAATATTAATTTTTTAAGAAAGTCAAAGTTTTTGTGTTTGTTGGACAAGCAAACCAAATCTTCATGAATTGAAACTACAAGCCACACTGTACTTGACAGAGTGGATAATTGGCTCATGGTCTCTTGATGCATCTTTGCTTCAATAGATTCAAAGATGCAGGCTATGTAAAGAAATCATAAAAAACTGTACCATTTACCAAATTGCAGTGAATCTCACATTTTATGTGGAAGGTTAAAAAACTTGTATTCCATCTGAACAAGGTCATTCATGGATAATAAATATGAACTGCTAAAAGGCTATCAAGATGTGAAACTGCGCTGTCCCCTTTTTCTAATTATGAAATATAAAGGATACCAGGCTAGGAAGTATATTTACATAGAAATTCCCAGATCAAAGTGCTCCCTGAACAAAAGACTTGCTGTAATAAAGTGGCTTCCAAAAAGCTCTGGATAGTTGCAGTCATAGTGGAGCCAAGCTCCCTGGAAGCTGCCAGCCGTGTTGTGTGTCTTTTGGCACCTCTGCAACATATATAAATAGCTGGAGACCTTTCTACAGCCAGGAACAAGTGAGATGAGAAAAGGCTCTGTTTCTAAATTTGAAAAGAAAGCTGTAAACAACAGGCATGCTGATTTTAGGTATGCCAGGGGACTTTGTGAGTCTGCCCTTTGGTCTTCTCTGCAGGCAAGGTCAACTTCCCCTCCATTTTGTTTTGTAAACACAGGCAGAGCACGACCACAGTCTGAGACTGCTCTTTCTGAGGACCAGATCCCAAACTGAGAAGATGAAACTTATCCTGGTGTGACCACAAGCCCTACACTCAAAGGTTTGCTTTAATAAGCAACCACAGGTTGCTAACCAATTGTCCATTGTGGCTACCTTAACAAAACTGCTGTGCAGTTCCTCTGCTTAATCTAGCCTTTGAAAGTGTCAGTCAGGGTTATTTATGGGGGAAATAAATAAAGGAATAAATAAAGATCTTGGGCCACAGAAAATAGTACTGTGTTAAGTAAATGACAATTCATTACAGTATGAGCAGTGGAAAAGCTAATATCCTGCCTGTGTTCAGGACCACCCTGTATTTGGCATCTGGCCACAAGAATTTGTAACAGGCTTTAGATGTCTTTGCTGTTCCCTAGGCCTATTGAAATGCCAGCCATATTTCAATCATCCAAGAACTCTGCACACTCCACACAGTGAGCTGGAGATTCTGTTGATGGTACAGTTATAACCACTTCTGATCCAGTCAGGAGAGAGCAACATGGTCTACTGAAAAGCACAGATGTAGGTTAAACGGTGTTTTCACAGATTTCCAGTATCTAAAGACTCAGGATCTCATTTCTAATGTTTTAGTTTATCCTTAACTGAAAATTTTGCAGTTATTTTTGCAGAGGCGTTTGCATAATTTCATAGGATCATAGGACCATTTAGGTTGGAAAAGACCTGAAGCTCCACATATACGCATTCTTCTATCTGAAGGGAAATATAATCCAACAAGACAACTGAGGGGTTTTTCAACTACAGTGTTAGGTCAATGGCATTTTAGTTCCTTTAGAAAAAAAGGGTTGTAGGCTACACTAGGAGCACAACTGAAGGCAGTGGCTATCTGGGTGGCATTGTGTGTTAGTGAAAGCTGTAGCTGAGTAGGCAGCTGCACAAGGTGCATTTCACACTTCACCAGCCTATAACCACTAAAATAAATTTTCATTTATTCTTTCCTGCAGAGAAGGTGGTGAACTCCAGGAAAAAAAGTCACATAAACCAATTCCTAATTCCCCAAATTGCTCAGGGTGCTTCAGTTTATTAAGCCTTTTGGCTGCTTCTGGTATGCTCTTCTGGTTCACTGAAGTGACCTTTCAAAGTTTGCAACACAGGGGAGGTCTGGCTACAGGCACTTTTTCTTAGCTTGTTTTGCTAGCATGTTTCAGGTACTCTTCTTCAGAGTCATTGTTTCACTGATTTTCTATTTTCATCTTTGTAAAGCTAAATAGTAGAGGAAAAATTTTTACACCCTGTTCTTTCTTTTTCGGTCTAGACTTGATGGAGGAGAGAAAGGTTAGTTCTAGTGACACAAAAATGTTTGTGACTTCACTTTCTGTTGTGCTCTTTGAGAGGGTGTTTTTTCATTCATTTGGCCAGTTACTTTCACCCAACTGTTTTTTCCAGAATCCACAGCCCATTTATCACAAATGGTTCAGGAGTATTCAAGCATTTGTGCAAAGCATGTTTTCCTCAGAGACCTTCTTGTGGTTTGATCACAGCTGGCAACTAAGCACCACACAGCCACTAGCTCATTCCCCCTCCAGTGGGATGAGGGAGATAATCTGAAGAGCAAACGTGAGAAAGTTTGTGGGTTGAGGTAAAGATAGTTAAATAGGTAAAGTAAAAGCAATGTATGCGAGTAAATGAAAACATGGAATTAATTTTTTCCTTCATTCATCACTTCCCGTGGGCAGGCAGGTGTTCAGCCAACTCCAGGAAAGAAGGGCTCCATCATGTGTAATCTGTGTCCCCCTTCCTTCTTCTTCTACTTGCTTTATATGCTGGGCATGATGCCACATGGTCTGGAATATTCCTGTGGTCAGTTGGGGTCAGCTGTACCAGCTGTGTCCCTTTTCAACTTCTTGTACATCCCCGGCCCACTCACTGGTGGTGTAAAAGGCAGAAAAGGCCTTGGCTCTGTGCAAAGTTCAAAGCATCCCTGTGATGTCAACACTGTTTCCAGCACAAAGCCCCATACTAGCTACTATGAAGAAAATTAACTCTGTCTCAGCCAAAACCAGCATAGATATTCATTCTGTTACAGGTTTTGCGCTTTTTTTTTCATGTTTTCCACAACATCCTTAGGATATCACAACACTGTTTGTTGACTGCCACCACAATAAAATCAGCTTTATTAGTAGCATATAATAAAAATCTGTAATAACATATAGAGCCAAGTCTCAACACTACAAATGAGATCAATTTCTCTGTCTCACAAGGGAGCACTGTTCTTCCTGTTTTGTGGGCAGAGAATAGAGCCTTAAAGAGTCTCAGAAGAAAACCACAGAGAAACCTGGTTTATCTTCTGAATCTTTTTTTTCTTTTTATCCTAATCAGAGAACAATCCTGCTTTGCTGGCATTCCTCTGGTGTTGTGAATCACAATGTGCTTAATTACCAAGTAGTACTGTTCTTCCCTGCAAGAATATTTTGTTCCCAAATCTTCATCCCAGTTTCAAGACACAAGAAATATCTGTGTGGATGAAAGAGCTGTTACTTTAGAACAGCTGTTCAAATGCACATAAACACCCTGCTGAAATGGCTATTTTGCCTATGATTTACATTTGTAAGAGGCCTTAATAACTGTTTCTAGTACGAAATTTCAGCCCAAGCTTAGAGCAAACACTGGTACAAGTTACAGTAGTTCTGGAACACTGATCTGCTTGCTTACCTGCAGAGAGTGGAAATGACTGTGGAAAAGCTGCTTCAGGAATATGTAGTAGAGAACACTTCTCACCTGGTGCCTAATGGTATTTATCCATTTTGTCCCCAAGGCTCCTGCCTCTAAGAGCTTTCTAATGTCCTCTGTGGTGGGCATTAGGATAGCTGCAATTGGATTTCTGGTGAAGAGTTTCTGCATAGCTGATGCTCTGGGTTTTGGGTTTTTTTTATTATCATAACAAGGGAGACTATCAGGGCAGTAGGGACACAGAACTCTTCCCTGTGTGTGCAGCTAGGCTAAAAGCACATTGTGTTGTGATGGAAACATATTTGATGAGTGGAAAAACAGAGGTCTGCCGTCTCTATGACACTGTGGCTTTTCTTAAAGGAGGATACTTCATTTTTTTTTCCACATGAGTTCCTATGTGACTGGCATGAAAATAAAGAGAGACACCAAAATGAGATATTGCTGCATTTCCAATATCCAGTATAACTGCAGGGAAAGCTAGATGTGGTGATGGTAGAAGCAGATATTTGCATACCCATGTTAATGGTAGATGTAGAAGAACAGGTATAAATTTGTTCAGTGTGCTGTCTTTCATGGAGGCACACCACTTAGAAGCAGATGATGGTAATGTTATTGTAGCAATACAGCTCTCCAGTTGTCAACCTGGGTCATAGGTACAGGGTGGAAATCTTAAAATTTCTCAGTTGCTAATGGTAATTTGTTGATTTTTTTCTTTTTTTCCAAATTTGAAGGTTTGTGATTAGAGAACAAATACTTCAGATTGAAGACTTACCTCAACAACCAGGGGATATGATGGCAACTAAAATGAAGTGCTTTTGCCATGAACCAACTGGATCAAGTCATCTCTCACTTTGCTGAAGCAGTGAACAATTGCCTTGCCTTGAGAGGGCCCTGTGAATATACCTGCTTGGTGGTGAGGAAGGCCAGCAGAGGGTCAGCTGTGGAAATAAACAGTGAGTAATGTCAATATAGGTTGTTTGTATCTTTTCCTTATTTGCGTGCACCTACCTCCTGTCACACGCCTTAGAATTTTTCGTGGTGGGAGCTGATCATTTTCCCTCCAACACACCAGCTCACACTTCCTAGCTCTCAGTCATGGACCAGTCCCCAGTGAAAATGATTGACAATACCGACTGTATTTGGTGGTCGTGTCAGGGGGTTGGCAGCAGGGACTGCAGGGGAGGACAGGGCTTCCCTTTGCTGGGCACAGCTGGCTTCAGACAGCTCCAAGGACAGCCACAGGGAGAGACTGTGGGATAAAGGACTGGGCTGCCCTGCAGGGAGGAGTGAGAGAAAGAAGTGTCATAAATACCTCGAGCCCTGAGGTGAGGGCAGGAGGAGGGGGAGGAGGCAGCCCAGCCGTCTACAGGTCTCAGCAGTGCACTAAGAGCAAGGGTTTTTCATTGGAAAGGTGTTATTGATGATCCTAAGAAGTTGGGTTCTGAGATGTAGTGCTGCAATCTAAAAGTGTAAAATGCCACTTGGCAGTGTCTGGGACTCATTTTTTCATCCCAAACTGCTGCTAGAGTCTTGAATTGAAAACTAACCAAGTTGAGAAACTAGGATTTTGTGAGGCTGAAGAGTGATGCAAATGTAGGGGATGAGTGGGAAGCTGCATCTTACGTTTTTGTCTGGTCATGACATGGCTGTGTACAGACTGATACATTGGTAACATCACAATCCCAGCAGCTTGCTTATGGAATTTGCTCCTTAATTGAAGGATGTCAGGTTTCTAAACACAATTAGATCCCTAAGAATGCGCAGAGGTGCATCATGGCATTTGCAAAAGTGTCCACACATTCAAATTAAGGGCAATAAGTGAAGTAATTTTCATTTCCTTATTTACGTTTTGGATCATTCATGATTTTTAAAAAGCTAATGTTGGGAGGCCAGATATGTTACAATTTGTGTTTATTTCCTGACTAATTTGTATCTGTGGTCATGAGTTTTACTAAACATTTTCACCATATTTATACCTGTTACACAGTGTGCATGCCACAGGATTATTCTAAAATCGGCTATATCTGTTTTAAAGGAATTCATAAAGATTATTTTCTCTCTACTATTCAGTTCTCTCATATAAGGCATAAACAATTACAGGGTATTGTAAAAGTTATATGTAAACTGTTAATTGTTCTGAATCAGAAATTACTTATCTCATGAGGCCTACAGTGTTTTCCTTTCAAAAGAATTATCCTTCTCTTCCAAAGAGATTTTGTTTCCCAGTGATTACCTAATCATGTTTCTTATTGGAAATATTATGTTAGACTAAGCAGAGAAATGCAATCTCAACTTTAACAGAGGTTTCAGATCAAGCAAATCAAGTACTTTGCACACTGCTCAGATTGAAATGCATATCTAACCAACCAAATTGTTTACCAAGCAGTTGTTTCCTTTTCTCTTCTTCTTTCTGCTTTCTTGGGCTTTTTCTCTTCCTTCTTCTTCTCCTTTTTATTTCCTCTTCCTTCTTTTTGCCTTCTTCCTTTCTTAGACCTGCTTGATCACAGGTGGAGAACTCTAACTGTATTTTTAGAACTCAGTTCAGCCCTGAGGGCTTAACCACAAAACTTACACCTACTGCTAGGTCAGAGTGGTAGGTCTTTACTTCCCCTTAGATATACAATTTAATGAAAGGAATTGGAATGAATATGAGTTACACTGACATTGGAGGAAGAACCATCACTTTTTGTAGGCAACCATCAGGATTTGAGGAAGTGTTCTTTATGTAAGCACATATGAATGTGATAAAGATATGAAATTCACTCAGTTACTGAAGGAAAGGAAGAAATATGGTAAAAATCTCTGCTGACAATCTATAGTACAGGGTCAAAGAAATACAAACTAGTATTGATGCAACAATTGCACTATTAGTGTGCATTTAATGAAAAGAAAAATTAACATCTTAGGGTGCTGGAAAAATACTGGTTTTAGGTATTAATCTGCAGGTTAGTTTGGTTTGACAGAGGAGAAAATCCATCTGTCTGAGTTTTCTGGCTATGGTCCCATTTCTTCTCCATTATTTAAAACAAAATATGGTATTGTCATGCTTGTTTAAAGGCTTTTCTTGCATTCCACTTGTTTTGTTCTGAGTTCATGATTTGAGGGTTTTACATTCTCTTGCTTCCAGTCAAGGTTTCCCATATTACAAGCCCAGACCATACTGTGATATGTATATATAAGTTTTAATTCTGATGTGAGATTGAAATGCTTATTGCTGTCCCTCTCTGGCAAAGGTGACGTTATGAGTGCATACATATAAATTCTATTTGATAGAAGGAATACAATTGTGAAGGTGTCCCTTAAATTTGTAGGTCAGGTTTGGATGTTTTGCCATTATTTATATTGTCCCCCACTGCCAAACCATCTTCTTCTTCTATGCAACATCCTCCAAGCCTCCAGAGTAGATTACTTGTGTTATAGCAATATCTGGGCCATAAGAGCAGCCTAGCAAGGAACAAAATAACTGCAAATCACAGATTAGGCATGCAAAGAGCTGGGTGGCTGCTGGGTGTTCTGCAGCACTTGATCCCTAACAGCTGTGTACAGCTGTAACTCCAAAAGCAGCAAACAAGCTGCTGCCATCAAAAGATGCCAAGCTTGCAAGGAAAGTTTTGTTTTTCTCTTGGATACATTTGAGTGTTAGTTTGAACTATTATTACTCTGTAGAATTAGAGTTCATCTGATCTTACAACAGTGTTCAGGAAAGAAACACAGTAAAATTTCCAGGAAACCAAGCAGGCTGTTCACTTTACGTGGAGGATACAGGGCAGTAGGTTCTGCAGGTAACTCATTTACCAGCCAGCCTGCAGCGTGTAAACAAACCTCTGCAGCCTCTTTTTGTGCTGGAGCTGTGCCTGGTGTCATTTTGCCATCCTTCAGCCCCAGATCTGGTTCCAAGAACATTACAAGGCAGCCAACTCTAAGAGCTGCATTCCTGCTACAAAACCCTAGAGACGGTCCTTTCTAAGTTGTTAGAGGCACTAATAAAATCGGTAGCTCTTGACATGCCAACTGGCTTGAAAGGCTGTCTGCTGGGGGTATCCCCAGTGTCCATCAAATTACTATTCAGCGGTGGAGAAGAGTGGGAATTTGTGGTTAAGTGTGAGTCAGACACCAGTACAGGCCTGGGAAGAAGCAAATGAGCCCAAGAACAGGATTTGTATTATGATTAGTGCTATTGAATAGTGCTGGATAATACTTGGTTTTGCCATGAAGTCACTGCGGGTGATAACTTTAAAATGCAAGTGGTCTCTGGTAGAAAGATGCTAGTCAAGCCAGCTGCATTCCAGACAGGGCACAGCAGTAACTGCATGTGTTACTGCTGCTTCAGCTTCTGGAGGAGACTGATGGAAAAGCTGGGGAGATATACAGAGATATGGCCGAAGGCAAAGAATGGTAGGCAGCAGGTGCTAAGCTCTCTGTATGAAGGCTGCAGACTTCCCCTTTGTTCCACAGGCATGGTCCTTGTTGCTCTGTCCAGCTTCTGCCCTGGAAGCTTCTGCTCTGGAGCTCAGAACTGCCACAGTCCACTGCATTTCTAGAGGAAGGCACCTACAAATAGTTGGGGAGCAGCAGCCAACCTGCGAACATGACCTTTCTGAGAAGCTTGGACACCTAAGACACACAATCTGTGCTCCTGTGCTTGTTCCATAAAAGCTTCCTGAATTAACTCCTGATGAGAATCATTTAGAATGGATCATAAGGAGGGGTATGAAAGGCCTGAAAAGCAAAAAAGGTGCAAAATTACAGAGTGGAGCTACTTTCATTAAGCACTAGAAGACTTCATTGTTTTACTCTACATTTCTAATGCAAATTGGTTGCAACAGCAAATTTTAACATTAGTTTCTCAGTAAAAGATCAATTTGAATGACAAATGTTAGCAATATCAGCAGGCTGTAGAAACATTTGGAGCTTTCTTCCATCCTTGCCTGCAAATTTCCACTTGAACAGGTCTTTTCTTTTATGCTGTGGTGTGTAAGCTTTTGTGCTTTTTCTGACCACTCTTTGTGTAGCCACACAGCATTATAAGAGGAATATCTAGAAGCAGCAGTCCACAGTAGTGGCAGTGCTTGATTTGCACCTTACAGCACTTTGTCAGCACCTTGTTAACAGCTGCTTTTTTGTGCATTCCCTTTTAAAATTCCAATATACAATTTTCCCAAATTGTTAACTAGAGAAAACATTTTTTACCATGCTTCTAGCTTTCCATGGGCTGAGGTTTTCATTGCTGATCCAGTGTCATGTGCAAAGCATATGTTTCACTTCTATCTTTTGTCCTTTGGCACTCTCCAACTACCCCCCCTAGGCAGGAGAGGTACTAAAGCATGAAGAGACATGGTTGCTTTTTCATTTCAGTTCCATTATGCAGCAGGTACAATTATGAAACTGAACTGGCTGCCTACACTTTGTGTATCAGCCATGGTAGCACAAATCAGGACACTCTTGAGAGGTCCTGGATATGAATGTCAGAGCAGGTGATTTCCAAGTGAAATGCCTGATACAACCTTTCCTTACCTACATTTGCTGGGTAGTAAGGCTGGTTCTGTGACTGGCTTCTTCAGCAGGTTCTGGCTATGTGGTGCAGGGGTGTGAGGGAGCCCTTCTTTGGCAAGTGAACATGGAGCTACTTCAGTGTGCAGGCTGGCTCGTGGGATGCATTCTGAGTCCTATGTGCATTGTAGTTTTGACAAACAGTATAAATATTTACAGATTGTGCTTCCTCCTAGCTCTGCAAATAGACTTCTTCATAAGAAAGAGAACTAAATATTATGTGCATGCCATGCAGTCAGCAAGATATGAACTAGGATTTAACTCTGTGGTGGCAGTCCAACAGATTCAGAGGTTTATGGACAGCCATGACATGACCCTCATCTAAAAAGAGAGGGATCTGTGACTGTGTCATATCATGCAGGACTGCAGACTGCACTGACTGGTGCCAAAAGAAAGACTTAATTGGCTGCTAAATGTGTGCTTGAATTTGCAAAGCCAGCATTTGGGGAATGAAGGGAATATTATTCTGGTTTTAGAGACTTTGTGTTTCATCTGGTGTTAATGAAAGGCAATAAAAGTTGTATGAGAAAGTACCATATTTAGTGAATTTCCTCTCGGGATAGAAAAAATGGCCTCTGAGTTGATTAGAAATTTTATATGTTTATTCTCTTTATTTGTGTTCTTATTGTCTGATGAGGAAGGGAGGTGTATTACTGCAGTTTCAGTACACAAATAATAGATGTGGCTCTGTAGTGTTCAGATGTTTGGTCAGGCTTCCCTTTAAGCTGTTATGAGAACAAATAAGCAGGAAAGGTTTTGCTTGGGCAAATAACCATCGGTCCTCTGAGCTTCCTGAGCAGCATTCTTACACTACCAACTTCTGTCCTCTGAGAAGAATTAGATTTAAACCATCAGCTGATTTTTACAGCCAAAAACCATCACACTAGATTGTACCAGCTTTCGGTCACTGTGAACTGGGCCAGATTTAGATTGGCCATGTGGACCTGAAATGTTACCAGTTCACAGCCACAGTCGCCACAGATAGGATAAGTCCTGTTCTCTCCTCATCTTTACAAGTGCTCTCCCTCAGTTTAATTTTAGTTTGTACAGTAATAGCAGCTGTTACTAATTTTTTTGCAATTGATTTTTCATGCCATCTTTGTTTTGTTTCTTCATCTCTGCTATACATGCTTTTTTGTCATCATAAAATGATCAAGAAGGTTGGCACTCTTACAGTAAAATAGAAGATAGAAAGGACAAAAAGGAATGCACAGGTATCAGCAAAATTATGGTCCAAGGGTAATTTTACTAACAACAGTTTCCAGTTTCATGAGATCAATTCTTTACTGAAAATCATTTCAACCTACCATTTTACACAAAGATTTATTATGTCTAGGAAACAAACTGAGTGACTATTCCCTTGTGTATCCACAGACACCCACACACTTTTATAATTTATTTCTTCCCTTTTTTAACCTATTATAATGTGAGAAAAGTCCAAGTGAGAATTATGGCTTGGCAGAAATTTAGATTATGTTGAAAAGATTTGATGTTGTTATGATGTAAAAACTGCTCTTTCCTCCTGTATCAGAAAGGGCCATATAAATCATCTTTTACCCAATTACTCACCTGATTTTCTTCCTTGACAAAAGGATGTGATTGATTGTCATAAGCTAATTACATTTAATTCCAGTGTGCTGAGAGAATGTAATAGGATGCATGGGGCAAGTGATGAGGTTTGGTGGCTGACTAAGCCATTAGCTATTTTTAATGACCTGTTTGGCCTGTGGCAGTACCTGAGGTAGGAGTAATTGCTTTTCCTAAGAGCTGAAGGCTAGGGTCAGCTTCCCCTGGCAAGAACTCATAGAACTAGGCATTTTAAAAGTCCATATGATTTTGAGAGGCCATATGACTGCAAAACAACTTTTCCAGACAGTGATTTTCCCAGTCTAATTAGGCTGAAGCATTATGGGAAGGTCTTCTTACAAATCAAATTGCTGGGTTGGCTCCCAAAATGTGAGAGTATCAAGATATGGGAGTTCAACATGTGAAAATAAGAATATGTCAAAAGGCTACACATTCTCTATTTTCATTATCAACACATGTAGCTAAGATAACTTTATTGGTAACAGCAGAAAGGAAGAAGAAAAGATTTTCTTAATACTTACTGTCAGGTGACTGACCAAATACTGTCTTGGAGACCCCTACTGATGAAAAATTTGTAAAAATGCCTTCTCTGTTGGCTACTTCCTTGTATCTGAAGTAAAAATACTGCAAGGTTCAGGAAAGAAAGGAACGGATCCAAAGTATCTTATCATTTCTGCATCCTAGGAATCATGTGTTTACTGTTCTCATTTCTTTTTATTTCAAAGGAAAATGTTTCTGGAGGCAGCATGTGAAGTGTGTGTGTTTGCATGCCAACATATATTCTTTAAAAGACTGTCTTGACATTGGCTCTGGGGTTGGTTCTCTGTCTTTAAAACCTAAATCTGCAGTTAAGCTGTTATAGGAATAGTTTCATTTAACAACAACACTGGAAACTTTCACCTTGCAAGGTGTCAGCTTTGTTTACTACAGCTACTTTGGTCTGAAAGAAGTAGGTAAGTTGTTCTATAGATGATTAGATTTAGAAAGGGATTCATGATAAGAAGAAAATGATTCTTCCTGTTGCCAGCTGCATGATCTGCTCATGACCGTTGTTAACTAAACCAGATAGCAGTACTGTCATTGCCAGCTGCTGATTGTACTGTCAATTTGCTGACTTGTGAGCTCAGGTTCAGTTGAGACACAGTTTTTGTCTTTCAGTACTAAGGAAAGCAGGGAAAATGTTTCTGTTTTTCACATGTATGGTGGACTTATTTTTAACTAATAGCATTTTGCTTACTTGTTCAGGCCTGTGAAAATTAGGGAGCCCTGATTTAGTCCATTCAAAAGCCTCATGGGCTGTGAATGTGTGATAAGGTGAAGCAGCTGTGTTTATAGGAGTTTACATTGAGTTTATATATTATTTCCTATATACTTTTTATTCTTGCAACCTTTTAAGTATCCATGTTAAATATTACATTTTGGAAATAAATACTCCTTCCAACTGAATATGATGTTATCAAATGTGCTAAGCTGAAATATATGCGGATTGTTTCTAAATGGGCTGAGGTCACCCTTTGCAGCCTCAAGAGGAATTGGTCATGGATTGGATTAAGCACAAGTAAATAAACAAAAGACAAGAATGTTGAAAATGTAGTTCCTGTAGCATTCACATATGATCAAATACAGAAAGGTACAGCCATGCACAGCCATATAGCTCTGTTAGTTTCTTCAGAATGAGAGCTTGCATTCTCCCAGAGATTTGCATTGGGTTCTAGATGGGCTTGAAACTTTAAGTTCAGGAGTTTCAGCCAACTTTCAAATCCCCTATGTCCTGCCTTTCCCTAAATCCCAGACTTCCTGTAAACTAGAATAGAGGGAGCAGCAATTTGACTGTTTGGTGTATCGTTTGTCTTTGAAAAGTGCAAGAGAGACCATTGAAACAGCTGCAAGATATCATGTCGCATATCTTCTCTAAGAGATTCCCCCAGATAATCCAATACCTGCCCTCCCTTTCTGTCACTCCTTTTCTGGGAAATAATATACTAGACCAGTTAGATCCAATATCTCATGAGAAACTGGAGCACATTGCAAATTGATGTGTAATGAGATTTCATATAAACTCACCTTCAGCAGAGACAGGGAATAAATTGTAATTGCAGGTCAGAGCTTTATCATTGATTAGGAGATATCGGGGGTTTAATCATAATAAGGAATAGTAACAATGTACATTAGCTTTCACTTTGGTCTACATTTGTAATAATTTCTTTATATTTGTTGAAAATGCCAAAAAAAAAAAAAAAAAGGAAGAAAAGCTTGCTTATTTTGGTGGTAAAAACAAAGTGGGTGAGTTCTGCTTGCTTGTGGAGATCTGCAAGCCTGTTGTACACAGGATAACAGGGCATTAGTTTGTTGAATACATAATCTTTAAACAAGTGCTGTCCCTGGTCGTGTGAATTAGTAGAAAATTACACTCCAATGACCTATAGCATGGAAGCAATTACCCCTTGGGGGATCACTGGATGACCTACTGGCATTACCATCAGCCTTGCTCAGGTGCTTTGCCCTTTCTGAGAATTGGACAATACTGGCTCTGATAGTGTATTAGAGGGCAACATGTGAGAATCACCCTCAGGAAGGTGTCATGAGTGAACAGGTGTTCACTACTGTTGCATTCACAGTCTTTTCACAATGTATCCAGTATGCAAGGAGATGAAACATTCCTTAGGGTAGAGAGAGCAGGATTTCTTTTGCAGTCATGTCACTAATTCAGTGTGTTTCTGGATAAATCCTTTCACCTCACTTATATTCCTTTTCAGGGCCACAGAATCAGCCATTGAATAATGTTTGCTTCTCTTCTCATGTGTTGTTAATGACTGCGAAACACTTTGCGGTCTGTAGGCGAATGGCACCAGATTTATTGAATACACTGTGCTGCATAAAATGCTGAGTATGTTAGAAAGGGGTAGATGAAAAAGGGCTGATTGTAGAGCCCTTTGAAGTCTGGGTTAAAAGTTTTCACAGATTTCTGTGGGCTCTGGGTCAGATAGCCAGTGTGAAGAGAGGGATGGGAGAGAAAATTTTATTCAAGGTCATCTACTTATTTTTAAACAAGGAACCAAGCTGGTGCACATGTGATTGATTGCCCTTTTTCCTTTTACTTGGTAAAAGGAAGACAAGGGAAATATTACTGGTATCCCATTGATGTACATCCAGTTTTGGAACAGAACATGGAAACTCTCAGCATCATGTCTGTCTGAATGTCTCTGTCTGCAAATGATGATCCACTGATGAACACAGTCATGAAGATGGAAAGAACACTCTATACCACAGCCCTGCTCAGCAAATCCTCTCACAAATAGACCCTCCAGCTACTCAGAGTCATGTTGCCTGGTTTATTTCAAGGGTCAGTGCCCGGGTGAGGAATGTAACATCTTGGGCCGTTTATGTAACCGCCTAATCATGTAACAGGTGAGGAGGGAGACCATGTACAGTGAAAACAAATCCTCCTGCCATTTCCCCCTGCATTGTCAAGATTATAATGAAGAAAACATACAAAGCTGAAGCCAGAGAATCAAGGCCTGGAGCCTACTCAGATATTCAGAGAGGAGAGAGGGTGATTGACTCCATGTCTTGTGGCATGGTCCCAGGAGCTGTGGTCTGTGTGTGACTCTTTATTTGGTCTCTGTTCAGGTTATGGTGCCTGAGATTCTCATCTGTGAGCAGTGTATTATAGGAGAGGCTGTGTTGATCTGGTGCTTCCCAAAGGAAGAGCTGTCTACTTCCATTGTCTCTACAAAAGACTTCTCCTTAGCTAGCAGCCTTTTAAGCACTGACTGCAGACTGAGGAAATGTACCCTGACTGTGCCTAGCCCCTGATGAGTGTGCACATCAGCAGATAGTCAACAGCTTTTCTCCTTCTGTGAACCTGTGTAAGAATAGACCTCATGCATCTAGTTCCAATCATCAAAAAAAGGAACATTTATAATTGTTCAACGATTTACTGAGTTTTGTGCACACCATAAACTCTGGCAGATGTCTTACATCTTTGGCAGGTTTCACTCCATTTACACACAGCATACTGTTATATCTCGTACACTCAGCCTGATCTTTAAAAAAGAAAGACATTTCCCTAGGTTTACTGTGGCTTTACTATAGTTATCATTAATAAGAATATTGAATAACTAGTTGCACTTTCTTGGAGGAAATACATATGCATGGCAGTAGGCATTGCTTGGGCCCAGATGAATGCGTTTTAGCAAAGTTTCATAAGCTGTTCCTTTCTTTTAATGTGTGATTTCTCTGACAAGTACACAGTTAAAGGCAGTGTTGTGCATATTTTATCTTACCTAATAAATTTTTTATCAGTCTTATTTACCAGGTTAGAGGGAAAGAATAGAAAATTAATAGTTTATGTTAAGATGATGCTGGAAGGCATATAACTCTTACAGCTAATACATTTGCCACTTTTCTCAGTTGGCAACCAAACTGTTTCATATCTGCACAGCATTTCACCACTACACTGGGCCATTTCCCTCTGTGCACATAATATTTATCATTATTTTGCTCATTAAATCAGCATCCTTTGACAGATTTTCATGGTGCATGGGATGTTCCTGTGTAATGAGTGTCTCATTTATTGTCTACCTGGGTGTTATTTACCTATTAGAGGAAGACAGACAAAGTGGAAGAAGCAGTGCTGCTCTGATGCTGAAGTCACAGTGAACAGGAGGTCTTGCTGTCTATGTGTGTCTGTGAGTGCATCATCCCACTGCCTCTCTAAGTCAAGCAAGAACTCATCGTATGCTCCATGCATGTGTCACAATCATAGAAACTCCCTTAAATTATAAGCTTCCTATTCTGTCCCCATGTGGACACAGATCTAAAGCCTGCTGGGTTCCTTGAGAGCTGGTTTGTCAAGTTGGGGTAGTCTTTATTATCCAGGAAAGAGTCAGGAGAAGAGCATGTCAGAAGCATATAGATATGCAGGAGGAGCATCTCCCAGCTGGTCACAAGTAGGGAGTACACGCAAGGACCAAGGCAGAGAGAGAGAGACAAAAGTATTTTGGACATTCTTAGGAGACCCAGGGGCAGATGTTCTTTATGCGGCTCCTACTGAAAATGTCCATGGAACTAGAGAAATCTCAAGAGAGATACTGCACTGAGAATCAGTGGCAAACAAAGAATTATAAAGGTTTTCTCTTGTTTGGTCCTGTATGAAACAGCCCAAGTACAGGCCTTCAGGACTCCAGCAGTCAAAACATCTAAGCTGTTTGCAGAAGGTATCCATATGTTTTACTGCCAGGCAACTGAAATTCTGGTTTTTTGCTTCTTTAGTCTGTGCCTAACCCACCTTTACTGGAAACACAGTGGTGAGAGGGTGGAAACAATTTAACAGGATTCACAAAGAAGGGAATGATTCTGTACTAAACATGACTCATGGTAAACTCACTAAGCCCTGTGGACAGCCTTAGCTATGGTTTTGGGACCTTAGATTTGGTATTGAAAAATATGCCAAGAATAACTCAAAAATGAGGCAATTTCTGCCTTACTGAGGATTTTCCATTGAGAATTCCTGTGCAAGGTCTGCCAGTGTCTGATGTGCTTAGCCTACTGTATGAATGCTGTCTGGAGCACCACTCTCTGTCCTGTGCTTTTCATTCGCTCACTTCTGGACACAGTCCAGTGTCCCTGATGTCCCTCCATTGATTTAAACTTGCACTGGATTAAGCCCAGCAGTTGCCTAAGCATATTAATTTCATGGTTGTTTGTGGTTATGTTTTGGAGATTATAAAGGGTATTGACTGTTATAAATAGATTTATAGTTTGGCCTTATAAAAATGCAGTGCCTTTACCATGTTCCCATGCCTTTATTATTATCATTATCAAGTTACCCATTTTAAATCACTCTGTGGTTTAAACCTCCTCAGAAAAACATAGCAGCCTCCTCCATAGAAGAGTATGATTTAATGAGAAATCATTAGCTATTATCATTAGCACTATGACTCAGTGTGTGAGCTTTTAGCCTAATCTACTAGCCAGTGCCAGTCCCTGAGAGAGGGTCTTAGGTCACGGTATTCCCCACTCAGAAGTTTCTCTAAGCTCTGTGAGAAGCTGTGCTAACTAGAACAGTGCTATGCCCATATGTCACTAGCTATGTATGGAGGAAAGTTTTGAGAACAGGGAGCTAAAAAAGGTTCACATTTTCTTGGCTACCTTATCAAGCAGCTCTACGTCAACATCTTCAAGTTACATCTAGCCTTGACCTTTGGCATCTGACTTGGGACTTTCCAGACCGATGTTCTTTAAATGAACAGTATCAAGAGCTTAGAGCCTAGTCTGGTCTCCTTTGTTTGGGTTACTGTAGGAAATTCACATACAAGTGCACTGTGTGTTAAAAGAGCTACAAAGTCCAAGTGCCCAGCTAAGTGCCTTGGCACATCCCTTCAAACTCCACCAAGCAGCTGTTTCAGTCAGACATACCTGATTTCTGTATGTGTATGAACTTTCCATGAAAATCCAGACTAATTTCTGCTGCTGGACACAGACTCACATGTTCAGTTGCTGTTAGCTCCAGCCTTGAAACTCAACAAGGTTCTCAGGCATCTTCACCTGCAGGACTCAATTTTACTGGTGTTCGCAGAGCTAGTGGTCTGGTTCAGACTGTGCTCTAGACAGCAGTGGTTACTGTGCAGCCCTCCACTGCCTGATTTAAGAAGAATTTGCCTTCTAGCCTTCATTGCTCATTTTGCTGAAGCCCCTCTCCTCCATATGAAAAACTTGATCTTTGTTAAAGCAAATTGCTTTTCACTGTTGAAAATGTGAATTCTCAAGCTGCTTTCTCTGTCTTTGGGGTCTTTGTGCTGTTGTAAATCTGGTCACGGGTGATACATCTGGGAGCTCCCTAGATCAGTGTCTATAAAGCATTTTAATCCAAGTCACACTTTGATCCTTCAAGAACATTTTCCCTCCTTGCAGCAGTGGAGGGGTGCAGTGGTGTGGGGCTGACAATTCTGTGTCTCTGAAACTTCATAGCTGAGGCCTGTCAGGATTCTTTCTTTCCAAGGGAAAGCTTCTCACTTTCCCAAGAGAAATTTTGTAAACATACTCTCCAAACAATATTCTTTCTCAAAACAACAGGTGGTGTTTTTCATCCTTGTTTTTCATAGCATATATATTGTTTCTCTTACTTAGCCAATGGTAATAGGAAAGGTGGTGTTCCTATTCACCAATAACTTTTTATTTAGCAAAGTACCTTATATAAGGTACTCCATTTTGTTGATAAAGATTCCTCTTTTCAGCCTTCTGATGAATTTATTTGGAGTCTGTGTGTTTCTGTTCATAAATAACAGTGACACAGTGGTAGATGGGGAAGGTGTCCTTTGTATCGTGTGTGTTGCCTGCAGTGCTATACCAGTCAATAATTCCATGGATGAGAAGTCCAGCCCTAGTAACTTAGGGACAGTAGAGTAGCTCCACCCATCTGTCCTGAAAGAGTCTAGCCTTTCTAGGAAATTTGTAACTAGAATGACTGAAAAAGATGGTGTTTGCTAGACCACCAGTGCAGCTTGTCTCTTCAGCAAGTGCCCAGAAGACTGTAGACAGCCAAGTCCTTTTCATACTTGGCTCATTGACACCATCTGCATGTGGTATCTGACCCGGCAGCAAAAGTCATGGTAGGTGTGCTGTTCACATGAGTTGTGTCATGCTTTCACTCCCAGAAGAAAAATCCATCTTTGATAGGTAAGAAATGGTCACCTGAACAGGGAACTTAGGGCTGTTTGGTGCATTGTGGTGGCTATGCTAATTGGGAAGCTGCCATACTGCTGGGCTGGCTCTGGAGGGACCTCTGCAGAGCCCTGAGGTGCCAGGCAGGATGCCCTTGATACCAGCACTCTGGGCAAGCACAAAATACCAGAATGTGGAGCCAGCACACTGAGATTCATCTGATCTGTCACATTTAGAGAGGTCTCCCAGCCTTCTCCTTGTCAAAATATCTTAAGAGTCTCACTGTTGTCATTATATTTGTGCATGATGCCAGGGATGCTTTTTATACCTGACTCATGGAAATAGAGATGAGATTTAGAGAGACAGCAGGTATGTTTCATATGTCCAAATTACACATGAAACAAAGCACAGTCTTAGTGTTGACTGAGCTATCCTGGAATCAGGCAAGCTATGTTAGCTTGTTAGCTGAAGTATGTGCTTGGATTAATTAGCAGCCTGAGCACAATGAAAGTATTACTTTGATATTGTGTGTTAGCAGCTTTCTGTGTGGCTTTTAAGCATATCATCCTGCTTAAAGTTTATAGAATGACCTTTAGTCCTATTCTGAAATGTGTCATGAGAGCGTAAGTGACATAAGTGACCCTGCTCTCCTCACATGAAAGGTGGATGGATGAGCAGGAGCCTCTCAATTTCTTGGCTAGTGCCAGGAACCACTGGGCATTCTTTCCATGAATGTTATTCATAGGGGTACTGTTCATGGTGACTTATAAGAGGGTTTTTCATGGGGCTAATTACATCTCAATCCTGCTTGTGGATGCTTATTCCCCCAGACTCCCTTATTTTGTGAAGGTTTCTTTCTTACACCCATTCTTTCCCCTGTTTCTTTTTTGCTGTGAAACATTCTCTGGCATGACTCAGACATTTTTGTTGCCTTGCGCAGCATTCAAGATGCAAATTGCAGCTTGAACAGCTTGTTGGAGCATGATGCTCTAAACAGAATAATGGATTTGTTCCCTCAGTTGAAGCAGTAAGCAAGAATCATTTAAAGGCCTCTGCCCAGGTTAAGCCTGGTAGATGACATGGATGTTTCTGCACTATACTTTCAGCCCGACAGCTCCCTGAGGAAAAGGTGTTTGTAATTACGTTTTGGAATTATCTCCAGGTTTTATTATCCTGTGCCCATACATGCACTCTTTAGTTTTTAAGATTCCAGACAATTAACTGCTTCTCTAGCAAAGTCTCATGATGAATATTCCCTCCTTATTTGTTTTTAATTAGAATGTTCCTGCATCATCAGTGTGTTCATACATCATTTAAAGAAAACATCAGCTCTCTTCCTACTGTCAGGTTGGCTGCACATGGGTTCAGAGTACATACTTCATCTGTCCTTCTCCCTGTGAAGGCTTATTCTATTTCAGATTGGCTCTGGCTTTCAAACATATGGCTGATTGGGGGACCACAGACATTGCTCTAAGCTGATGCTTATAGTGAGGCAGATGTCACCTTCTTATCTTCTTCCATCCTCTATCAATCTCAATTTCTAACAGTTTTTTTCACTGTCCATGTAGAAACCAATAAAGTACAGTGTCACATGAGGGGTGAGGAGTGAAGAACACTAGGGGTTTGTCTGCATTGTACCGTGCATGGTGCACCATAGAACAACATCTATCAACACCCAAGTGAAAGCTGAGCAAGCTAGCTGGGATACAAAAATGTACCTGATCATGGTAGAGTGGCCTAATTCTTTCTCCTCTAGAAGGGTGTCAAACAGCATTAGGCTTTCTATCAGGAAGATCTAGGTTTCAGCAGAAAGGGAGTCCCAATAGTAGAAAATAGTCTGTTTTCTGATGGTAGCTTTCTCTGAAGCACTAGGCGGTTGTTGTTTTCAGTTAAGTTAACAGGAGAATTGTGGTCAAATCCTTGGTGCTATGCTCTGGCCAACTGGAACTGGACTGTTCTTACAAGTTCACTTCAAGATGCTCCCGTGTGTCAGCACTGCACTGCAGTTTGCTCTCTGTTATGGCTAAGAACCTTGTTGACAAAGGGAAGTTCCACCAGAGGAATTCAGGTATGTCTTGCATGGCTTATCCTTTTTATACAGGGTGTTTGGCTCCGTGGAAGCATTTATATTTTGATATTTACTTCTGCTCATCCCACACTACATTATTACCCTCTTTGTTTATTTGATATAGTCTTCTAAGCAACAAACTGAAGGCTGAATCAATTTTTTTTAATAGATCAAGCAGGAGAATAATATATATCAGTCTGTAGCTCATTCTTTCTTTTTTGCTTGATCAAAAGGCTTAATTCATTAATACATTTATGCTGTAAACTTTCAGCTCACCAAAGTGTAACAACAGCTCATTATCTTTCCAGGTATTCATATATCACATTATAGAAGTAGGTTATTAACTTTATTGAATATGAAGATAGATTGTGAGTGTTGTGGTACAAGTGGATGTATCTGACTTTGCAGAGTTGTTTAAATCTAACTCAAATACTGATAGCAATGGGAACAACAAGTGGAGAACAAATGCACACATATACTGTTCAAATAAGCTGATTTCCTTCTATGAAAAGGTCACCTGCAGGCTGGGTGAAGGGAAGGTGGTAGATGTTTTTTCTGGATTTTAATAAGGCTTCTGGTACTGCCCTCCACAACTTACTTTTGGGCTCATCATCTGTGGGATGAATGGGTTCATGGTGTGCTGGGTGGTGAACTGGCTGAAGGGCAGAGCTTGGGGGGTTGGAGTGAATGGGACTACATCTGGCTTGAGACCAGGAACCAGCAGTGCTCCTCAGGGTTCAGTCCTAGGGTCAGTGCTTTCAATTATATTTATCAATGGTCTGGATGCAGGAGTTAAATGTACAATTAGCAAGTTCACTAACAAAACCAAACTGGGATGTGCTGTTCACTCTCTTCAGAGACAAGAGACTTGCAGAGGGATCTAGATAGACTGGAGCATTGGACTGTGATTAATTGAATGAAATTTAAGAAGGTGAAATGTTGCATTCTGTACCTGGGATGGAGTAACACCAGGCATGAGTATAAATTAGGAGATTTCACTTTTGATGTTAATGCTTTTATGCTAATAATGTATAGTCTTTTTAGTTTTTACTATGATGTGGGGGGAAAGGTGAAATGCACATCTTGGAGAGCTTGACAGGAGCCTGGTCAAACTCATTCCATTGAGTTTGGGCAGAGCACAGAGGCTGGAGGGAATGGTGGCAGTGACATACCTAGGCCCTGAGCAAACAGTTGTTACCACGTGCTCAGTTCACACCAAGCAGGAGGTGTGAACTCCTACTGCTGAGGAATTCAGTCCATTTGTACCAGACAGGGCACCAGGGGGCTGTTTTGGTTTAACAGGGAAGAATAATAACATGAAGCCATGATTTGCATGTCTTGCTGGTGATCCTGGGACTGTGCTGTATTTGTATGAAGTGGGTGCAAAGCACCAAAGCACTCTCAGTCACTGTTTAAAATTAATGTCATGGAGATCTATGTATTTACTGGGCCTGCCAACCAGCACTTAATTACTCAGAGCCCTTTTCCTCTTGTCTGCTTTGTTAAATAATGCAGAAAGTAACTGCAAATGATGGCTCAGGTTATTGGGCTGTGAGTGCAATGTTTTCTGTGCTGCAGGGTTAAGTGCAGAGTCTGTGATGTGTGGTGCTGTAGTTCTCATCTGCAGCAAAGGCAGATGTCAGAGGCACTTGGAAAGCAGGTAATGTTGAATCAGCCAAAGAGCAAACTGCAGGTTTTGGTGCTAAAAAGGTTCAGGTTTAACATTTCTAAGCAGTACAGAAGGCTGTTTACATCAGTCTGGTCGCATCTAATCCTCTTTCTGAATTGTAACTAAATATATTTGAGTAGGTGACTTTTTCCAACCCAGTGCGCCACATTCAGCAAATAAAATCCTTGGGGAAAAAATTCTTCTTGATGATGCTACAGTTCAGTGTAACAACTGCAAGTCTGTTACAATTCAATAACTATTTTATTGATGATCTTGAATTTCTTTTATGGTCATGAGTCAGTTTCTAGAAGAGAAGTAGTGGCAGCTAGAGTTACTTATACCCTTTGTTGCTTGCTTCAGCAATGCAGCAGCTGTTGAATAAGCCACAGACACTCAGCAGTTCTCCTAGACCCCGAGGAGGTCCCCTAGGACCCAGGGGAAGGCAGAAATAGTGACAGAAAAGTGCTTTGTTATATAGATAGGAGTTTCTTCAAGGCCACCTCAAATTCTCCATCAGGTTCAAATTAACTCTGAATAAGTAAAATGAAGATAAATAAAGAAGGAATTATTATTACTTCTTACTTTTTATATAAGATCATGGTCCAAATTTATTTATTCATTCTAGCAGGATCTTCTTTTGGTGATGAATATATCCATTTCCAAGTCAAAGCTTGTTCACTTTAACAGGGGTCTGAACCCAAGCCAGAGTCTTAAGTAATTTCAACCTTTAAAGTAGTTTGAGCAAAACCTTTATATTAACTGAAGCAAAACTTTATATGCAGCCTCATACAACCACAGAAAACTAGAATTTCAGTTCTGAGGCTACAGGTTGTGCCAAAGGTGCATTTTCATTAGTTTGTTGAGAATTTATTTGCTTTTGTTCTATTCTTGACACTTTCTTAATCTGTGATCACACCTCCTCCTTCCACTTGCACTTCATTGTCAGCTTATCCCTTCAGTTCTCATCTCTGTTTTCTTTGGTCAAGGGTTAAGAGCTTCAAACACAGATTGAAAGCATTGTATCAACATTATCAGTTGGTTCTGCTTCAGTTGGCAACTCCTCTGCCTTTCAAGGATGGTATTTGATGTACTTGTGCTGGCTTTTTTCTTTTCAAAGTTATTTGGGGAGCTTTCTCCAAATTCTTTGCCAGTATTAAATTATCCTAGTCATCTCATCTTCTAAGATAGAGGAGCATGAATTTATTTTAAGAAATTACATAATGGCATGTTCTTCAGGTGGTTTCATGTCTCTATCACTATTTTCACTCTGGTTCTTGTCATTCCCCTCATTTTTCTCTGAGACAGAACCATCTCTTCTGCACCCATATCTTCTGTGTTCTTCATGATTGGGATGATCTCTCTGGGATCAGGTTCTGCAGCATGGTGATTTGCTTTGTTCAGACAGAACCTAGAGAATTTGACCCTGCAGGTTAACTAAAACTTACATTCTACAAAAATGTAGCTGTGACTTTTTTTTGCATACTTTATCCAATTTATCCAATGACAAGGCTTTAATGTTAAGCTTAGCAAAACTTCTTTTACTCTTCTTAAATGATTTAAAGATAACCTAAGGCAAAGTGAGTTGAGGTCTTCATGAGGTTAAGTCAGATTTTTCAAGTAGGATAGATGGGAATACACTGTTTCAATTGAAGGTGACCTACAGTAGCCATCCAGTCCCATGGCCCAACCAATTCCAGTCTTTTATGTCTTGAGAAAATATATCCAGAATATGTACTGCCTTGGCCATCCATGTGGATATTGGCACACTCTCTGATTGATTCCCTCTAACTTGAGTTCCAGTTTTTACAGTATTCCTTGCAGAGACATATCAGATGAGATCCTGAAAAGTATTTAGATGCATGTCTTACTTAAGGCTGCACTCCATTGATTTTGGCCAAGGTTCACAAGCTGGTGAATCTGAAATCAATGCTGTTCAGGTATGGAGCTCAGAAAGACAAAGACAAACCTGTTTGCTCTGATCCACAGGCACTTGTTTTAGTCTTTTGTTTTCAGCATGTGGGCAGGGTAGCCCTGTACCTTTTCTAAACTTCTTGAAGCATAGGTCCAGATTACGATTCATGGCATCAGCTGAACACATACCAGAACCCAGAAATGTGAGAAATAAAGTAGCAATCCCCCATGTAACTACTCTGTCATGAAAAGTAAATCTAAGCCCAAGCACTGTTTTATGTTTGATAATGTGTTATTAGCAGAACTCCTCCTGCCTACGGCTCACACCAACAAATCTGGCATCAAGTGCCACTACCAGTGATGTTCATACTCTGATTGCAAACAGTACTGTAGCCTTAAAGACACAGGCTAGTACAGTAACCTGTTGCTAATGCAATAAACATGGACTTGAAATCAAGTTTTAAAATAGAAGAAAATCAGTGGCTGTGAGTTAAGGGTCAAGTCTAAGTAAGTTTTCCAGAGAGCCAGCTGGTCTTCTGCCAGACCTTCTGCTTCACCCACAGACTGGTTTCCCTTCAGCTTTGTTGGTATCTCTCTGCTTAGGTAATGCCATGACTCTCTGCCAGGTTTATCTCTTATTACAAAACCCTTAATACTGTGCTTGATGAGTTTGAAAGGTCCCTCTTGGTATTAAAGGAAAGAAGCCTTATTTCAACATGGCTACTGGTTTGCTGTTCCTTTTTTCATCAGTGCTGTGTTGCCAAGTCTGGAATATTTATCATGAATTTCAGAGTATTTGGTGTCCTGTAAAACAGGACCTAAAATATAAAAAAAAGTGCTGATGTCCCAGCTTTCATTTCAAGTGATTAAACAAGAATCTCAACCTTCACTTAAGAAACACATTTCAGGGCTCAGCATTGTTGAGAAGTAATCGAAAACACTGTTTGAAGCACTTGAAAATTACTGGAAGTTGGAAATACTGGAAGTGCTTATATACTCTGAAAATATGATTAAAAAATAGAGCTCATTCTTTTTATTTAACAGAAGTTCCATGTTTTTAAGTTAATCTTGAGATTTAGGAACAAGAGCAGTCAAGCCCTTCTCTTTGTCTGTTTTCCCAATTACATAAGCTGTGCTGTTATTCAAATTTCTCCTCAAGTCAAGTGGATCAAATGGAGGACGTGGACTTGGCTTAGCACCTGCTTTTGCTGAGTTTCATGTTAAAGGAGACCCACAAAGGCAGTCTGGTGCTCATTGGTGTTTCTCTTCCACAGCCAGGCCACCTCACTTCATCGTTATTTATTTCCATTTAGAAAAGCTCAAAAGGTTCTCTCTGTTTCTTGAAGTTTGCTGCATTTCCCTTTGTGAATGCCAAGATTTTCCTGCCCTACTTTATCTCAAAAAAATTGCTAACAGTGTGCCATCTGCAGCTCTTGTAGCATGGCTGGGGCAATGCTCAGCATTTACAAAGGAATGTTTTTCTCTCAGATGTTTGAATTCAATCCATACTGTTGTATTTATTTAATATAAATTAAACCTGATGTCTTCTTTATTAAAGACTAAGGGTTTATTTTAAATGTTAGGCTTTGTGCTTACTCTCATGGTCAGGGATAACTTTTACTCCATATAGTACAAGTGCAGGTGTGGTGCTTCTGTGCCATGGAACCCATGAGAATGACGAAGTGTGGTGGGCTCCCTGCACTGGGCATCTTACCAGGGCTTTACTTGGTCTGGCTGGGCACAACTCTCCATTTCCCTGAAATGGCACCTGGTTTGTGCCAGAAGGAATGGAAGGTGGCTCAGATTTGGTGAGGTGTTAGGACCACCAAACAGGTTGAAAGGTTCACTTTCCCAGAATGGTTTTAGGAAAATTAAAGCAAACTTGATGAGAATTTGAAGCTGGCAAACTTTTGTGAGACAGGCTCATAATCACCTCACTCTGTGCTAAGGAATTTTGAACTGGAATCTTAACAGCTTTTGAGCAGTGTTTTCCCATACAGAAGGGCTGCTTCAACATTAGAAGTAGATACTGTAACTTAGATAAAAACTTAGATAAGGGCTAAGTTCAGTTCCTAGGTTTGCTAACTAGCTGTCCTAGGACTTCACAGGAACCACTCTTTCTCTGCCTCTCTTCTGCTTTTTGGGGTTTTTTTTGGTCCACATCCCATTTCTGCCTTCCCCCAAGATACATTTTGTTTCCCACCCACGCCTTTCCTCATCTGAGAATTACTTAACTTTCTGAAGAGGAGTCCTGTGAAATCTATCCTACACAGATGCACTGCTAGGGTGGAGCTGGGAATAGAGCATGGGTGGAAACAAGGGAATGGGACAGGGATGAGGGAGAACAGAGGCATGTGCCAGCAGTTGCCCAGGTGGCCAAAAAAGACCAATGGCATGAAGTAACTTGACATTGGTGAAGTTGCACCTCAGATTCTGTGTCCAGTTTTGGGTCCCTCAAGAGAAGAAAGATGTTGAGATCCTGGAGTCAGTCCAGAGCAGGGCAATGGAGCTGGTGAAGAATCTGGAGCACAGGTCCTATAAGGATCAGCTGAGAGAATTGGAGTTGTTCAGCCTGAGAGAAGAGGAGGCACAAGAGTGACCTTATCACTCTCTACAACTGCCTGAAAGGAGAGTGTAACAAGGTGAGGGTCAGACTCTTCTCCCCGGCAACCCGTGACAAGGACGAGAGGAAATGTCCTTGAGCTGTGATAGAGGAGGTTTAGGCTAGACATCAGCAAGACTTTTTTCACTGAAAGAGTGATTAGACATTGGAATAGGCTGCCCAGTGAGACGGTGGAGAAGTGTCTCTGGACATGTTCACAAAATTACTGGATATGGCACTTAACCGCTACGGTGTCATTCCCATCATGGCATTCCATCACCCGTTGGACTCAATGATCTTGGAGGTCTTTTCCAACCTTAATGTTTCTACGATATGGGACCATATGACACTGCAGCTCAGGGACAAGAGACTAGAACTGCTCTTTTCTGTGGCTCTGTAAATTTAAACCAGCTTAAGATGATATTTTAGTGTCCCCTCAGAGGCCTTCATAAGCCCATGGTGCGCACACAGAATGAAGAGCAGCTTAAGTAGTCAAGATAAAATTTTGTGGGAGATAGGTTTCAGTCTAGAACACATGTTCTCAGGGACAATCCTCCTGGGCCTAATTTTAGTGCACAGCCTTTTCCATTGATTCCCTGGCATGAGTGCCTTCCCTTCTGGTGGTCTCCTGTTTGGAGTTCCTTTGACCTTTTCCTGTCTATCATTGTCAGCAAACAAGGTTCTCCAGCTTCCCAGTGCTTATCAAATTCTCTTTCTTGCTCAGCAACTGGCTGTCACAGAACTCCCTAATCACCTTGATGGTCTCTGAGAGTGACAGAGGGGTTGTTTGTGTGCAAATTGATAACCTGGCATAAGTAAAAGCAATAGAGAACAAGGCTACAGCAAAGCAAAACCTATCATTCCTTTATTGGACAGGAGGGTATGCTTGTAAACATGCTAAAAAAGCTTGGAATATGGGAACTCACTGGCAGATACCACTGTTTCCTATGAAGCTTTGCAACCTTAAATTGGCACACGAAGTCATCATGGCCCTTAAAGCAGCACCATCAATGCCACTGCTACATTCACCATTGAATTCATCAAGTAAGAAACTTAACTGAATTCTGGCTTGTTTGAGAGTGAAAATTCTACCTCAGATCTTCCTGAAAAAGATCAATATTCTTTCATGTTAGACTGCAGCTGCACAAGTGCTGTGCAGTTGTTGAAACTTGGTCAGTTTATACTTTATAGGCAATAGGATCTGCACATTGGAGGAACTAAGGTCACCTAAGTCACTAACTTTATTTGTTTATTCTAAGCCAAGAACATATTACCAAAGGAAGATGGCACCCATGGTGGAAACCAAATCCACCTGACAATCAGACTCCTGAAAAATGTGATATCCATATTTACTGAGAGTGAGTGGCCTGATCTACTCCTGGGTTTGCCAAGAGCAGAGTTCTTGGTTAGTTTTGTCATTAGAGATTTCTAAGACAATATAAAAGAGACTCTCAGTAAAGCTGGCTTAGACTTCTGTTTTTATTGGTGTCTCTACTCTCATTTTTATCAGATATTGATGTCTTCCTGTTGTAAATACCCAGAATTCTCCTGTGTGGGCAGACCTTTGTTGCAGTGGAGTTGTGCTGAGGACTGTAACAGGTAATGATAGATGCAGCCCATCAGACACCTCCCAATGACATTTTCTGCACACTTCCAGCTCTGAGAAGCTGGTAGGGATCACTGGATTGGTTCCAAGTATAAAGCAGAAGACAGAAGTCTAGAGTATGTTGAGAAGTGTGTAGTATGTTTCCACCTCATCCGGAGCAGCTGTGCTGGGAAGCTGTTTATATAGAGCTGCTATGTGAAAGGAAGTTGTATGTGTTTAGACTGGCTATATGTATATATAAGAAAGGTAACTGCTTATGCCATAGATTTGTGTATCATTAACATGTGTGTCATAAGCAAATTTAATTGGGGGATACAACCATCAGTGCAGCTTGAAAGAATCCTCTGAATTCACTGTTGCAAGCATGTAGGCTGGCAATTTATGTATTAGCTCCAGAGGGAAGGAATTATGTCTTCAGCAGACAGCTGATGAGTCTCAATACTTTTTTGTGAGCCTAATTGACCTTCTCCTGTAATCACTAATCCTCATCCAACCCTGTTTGTCCCCAAGCTTTCCAAGTGGAGTACTCTCAATCTTTTTAAACATTTTCAAATGGGCAGTCATAGTCTGTCATCCTGCAGACAATAAATTTCCACTGGCGATCCCTGCATGGAAGAGAGAAAAGAGAGAGGTGTTAGTGAGTCAGAACTGCAAAAGATGTGATAGAGGTAAGATTAACTTTATACCAGGTGTTATGGCAACAAAAACATCTGTCTGCCACTAACTGAATTTCATGTGAGTGCTCTGTGTTTTTAAGAGCTGAAAGGACATTAAATATGTGTGATAGTTACAATTCCCTCACACTCCTTTACAAGATAAGGAAATCAGCTCTCTGAGTAAGTAGGTCCCTGAGTATCCAACAGAAGACAATGAATCCTGATGGTGGATCAGTCCTGAACTGACTTCTAATCAGGGACCAAGAGGAGAAGGATGGTTCTGTCAAAAGTTATGTCATACATGGTTCAGGGATGTGTAAAAAGTGAAAAGTACCTGGGTGATTTGTAAGCTATGTCTGAGGGGAATTATCCATGCACCAAATTTCATTTTATTTTTGTTTTTTTAATCTCTTTTACTGATAGTCTTACTGTCCTTTAATAAAGATCGGAAGGAATCAACAGTGAGAGAAGCGAAATTCACTTCTCATCCTTGATCAAGTCACATGTGAGGAAGAGTAACATTTATGAATATGAGGAAGAGTAACATTTATGAATATAAGGAGAGTTTATGCTCTTCCCAGTTTGTGAGTGGTATTCTCTCTCAAGAGAGTGATAGGAAACCTAACATTGCTAGTAGGAAGCCTGACTGGAGCAGTGGGATTGAACAGTGGAGGCCATAGATTTAGTGTCCAGTAGCCATGACAGGCTACAAATTTAATTTCCACCTTAGCTTATTGTGCAATAAATTTTCCTTTGACAAATAGGCATGAGTTCAGAGGATAAAATACTGTCCTGCTGTGAAGGGAATGTTGAGTTTAGGCTGCTTGCTACTGGCTAACTTCAATTTAGATCCAAACTACAGTCCTTGCAGATGGAAGCTGTCATTTATATTGGTAATGGGTGGTCCTCCAAGAGGGTTCTGAAAGCTTGAATTCTGCTAATAGTGATGTCCTAAAGCTGAGGCATGGATAATGCTGCTGGGGTGATTTAATAGGAGTTTGAGTTTAAAGATCCCTGCACCAAACTGGTGCCAAACTGCTGCCTCTTGGGAATGTACTGAGATCCCTGAGTCCAGATTTCAGTATTAATTGTGCTTAAATGGGTGGTTCTGTCCTGGAATAAGACTAATTTGACTCTTAAGTCCTGTAGTTGTACATTTTGTACCTACCCAGTAGGTATAAAATGTCTCATTGCAGCTTTCGTTAACTGAGGTTTTTTTAATTGGAAATTTACTGTGTTACTATGCTACAAGTTTATCCTGAGTGTCATTTGGAACTGGGTCTGTGTCATGCTCATCAGCAAGTATGATGTAACAATTATGTAGTGTTTGGCTTTGGTTTTCTTTAGATCTTTCCTAGATGTTTTTAAATCATAATTTCCTCATAAGACTGCTACCAAAGATTAATGAAATGCAAGATTCATTGTTAGGTTTATTTTAAGAATCCCTTATTTTTCTGTGTGCATGTTCTTCAAAGACAGTTATTACTCTTTTGGTCACTAAGTTACCAAGTGAGATAAAAAATAAAGAGGACCCCTCTGTGAAAACAGGATTATATTGGTCAAAGTTAAGGTCTGCTAAGTTAGCACCCGTTGTCAGAGAGACCTTTAGCTTAAAACCTTAGGTCAAGTATTTTTTCTAAAATAGGACATTGTGAAATTGAAAGTCACTCCTTTAAAAGAAATGTATTTTAGTCACCTGAATTAATAACTTACTTTAAAATACTGGAACAGAATTCTTTCTGAAGCTGTCATTTCAGCTTGAACTTGCAGACACTAACATATATGTACATGGCTGATGCATTTATGGCATATTACCTTTTTTTCCTCTGTCACTTGTGTTTGAACTCAAGCATATATGCCCAGCTTCTCAGGATGCAGGCAATTACTTTGTACTACTGCTGCTGTGTGCTTAATTCAGCAGTTCTCAGCCTGTTTTAATTTGTAGATCCCTTAGAAGTTTACCAATGGGGATGTAGATGCCATCAGGAATTGCCTTATGAGGTATACTCTAGAATATATCTGAACTTGCCTTTGCAGATCCTTAACACCAGCTTGTAGGTGTCATCCCCTCCCAGTTGCTAAATTCATGCCTTTTCCTTGGCTTCAGGAATCAATATTGAACTGTCACTTTTGCTTTCCAGCTGTCATGTGCTGTCAGATTTGAATTTTTGATGTATAGAGAAATTTCTTTTATATCCAAATATTGTTGAATAATCTGTTTCCAATTCAGTTAAAAAATTCTGTGAATTCCTATTCATATTGAGTTTGACAAAATCCTCTTTCATCAGTCATATGAAATGTATTAGGGACCTTAAATACCCTATAATTTAGCTCAGCTGAGCTTGGTGGATGTCCAGCTTGTCTGGGCATTTCAAACATCCCTTACTGTTGTATCTGACTGTCCATTTATTTTTCAGTGATGATGTCTGAGCAGTTAAGAAATAACCGTCTGTCCAGATAACCCAAATAAATGGTGCAGAGAACAGTTTTTGCAAAAGAAATGAGCTTTTGACAGTCTGCACGTGCTGTTTTTATACTACATAGCAAAGGACAAGCTATGGCTCTTACCAAGAATGCCTGGTAATTCCCACCTCCCTGTCCAAGATGCTTGCTGCAGGTTGGGTTGTGAGTGTTTCACTAGTGCTGTCTGGACTCAGGACACTGATCCAACCAGACCACAGCCACATAACAATACTCCACCAGAAAGCCATACCATCATTGCTTGGCATGTCTCAGAGCTCAGGCTGAAGGTATTATGTTGTTTGGTTTGTGGGTAGAATTTTGGAAGCTATTTTGCCAAGAGTTCACAGTGTGCATGTGTATGTGGGCAGTTTCAGTTGTTTACAACCTGCTTCACATAGCCCATGACCTTCTCTGAAATTTCACTGTATCAGTCTGTCTAACAAAAGATACTACCCTTCCCTGCAGATGTTCCCTTATTTATGTCCTTAGGTCATCCTGTCTGCATCAGTGTTATCACCACACTCCTGAAGGGGCTCCCAGAGATACTTCGGGCCTTTTCTAATTCTTTCCAGCTGCTTTTGCCTTGCTTTATAGACAGTTATTTTCTCCTTCTGACCTATTTAAAATGAGACTGGAAAATGTAAATTATAACCACTTCTGAAGTCTTTTCTCTGTGGAAAAGAAGTTAAAACCTTTGATGATCAACAATAACTCTTTCGTTCATTCCTGATAAACAGGCATGGAATCACTCACAAAGAGTGATTACAGAAGTGCTGGTGGGGATAACATCATTCTAAACTTTCTACATCCTTTGCCACAGGCATCGCATGTTGTCTCAAATATCTTTGTATCAACAGTGTCCTCAGTGATGCAACATCTTAGGGAGTAGGAAGATAGGATTTCTGCAAATTTATTGAAAAAGTCTAAAAATACCTACCTGTTTGAAGTGATCGAGAAAACTTAAACTGAAATACCTCCAGAGGCTTTTTTTTTGCATCTTGTTAGTGCAAGAGCATTGTCCATCATGGACTAAATACTATGGACACAAGTTTAATGTGCTTGAAAACGAAGAGGAATTAAAAAATGTTCATATAGACAAGTGGAAATGTGCATGCTCCAGGCAGGCTGAGACTCAGAATACCTTTTCCTGCTCCTGTTCTGCCTCATGAGCTGCAAAGAACCATTAAGGATGACAAATTTTGCTACTTTTGTGATTCATAATGCTCAGGAGGAGTGTTACAGTCTGAGTCTGAATTCTGAACTGGTGTAGCAAGATTTTTTTTCACTTAATTCTCTTGGCAACACAAATTATTTCTGGTTGTTCTGGAAGCTGAGGCCCAGAAAGCTCATTGGTGCAGAAAACTTTTCTAGTTTGCAATTCACAAAATATTTTCTCTGTAGTTTCAATCTGCTACTATTGCAGGTGTATGACTGCCACCAGAGCAGAGACAGGACAAAGGTGTGCTCGTGGCTTCTTCCTCTTCTAGGCACTGTGGTCCTGAGAGGACCAGTACTCCCAGTGTAGATTCCCATGATGCTGCTTTTGCTCCCAACCATTCCTGACCCACTGCCACCCTGTTCTGAAGGCTGCCTTCAGCAGTCAGAGATAGAAATCTGCCCAGAGGCATAGGCTACATCAGCTGCTTTGTTTTCCAGGCTTGTCCTTGTGATCCCAGACTTTACCCTGGTCCACATCCGATGGAGTCTGGATTCCAGCTGCAGGGGAATGCACTGTCTGCATTATTATCTCCCCTACTCTCTGCCACAACCATGAGGAACAAAGATTAAGGATAGCACTGGGGAATATTTAAGATGAAAAGCCCTGAATGGGGCTGTCCCTTACAACCTTGTAATTTCTTCTTCTAAAGTGATAAATAGATACCTTTTAGTCAAATATCTATGAAAGTTATTCTTCCACTTGTAGGAAGAATTTGCCGACACAACTTCCATTGGTAATAAACAGGATAATGTATTTTAGCCAGGAGATTACAGTTATGGACCTGCAGCAGTCTTACAATGTGTTGTCACTTCTGGAAAAGCTTCCTTATTTTAGATAATCTTTTGGCTGAGGGATCCCTATAGCGAGGGATCAACTTTTGCAAGCTGAGAGCATTACAGTGACAAAAGCACTTTGGTTGCTTTAAGTGTTGTTAGATACAGCTTGAATATTGTTGGTTTTGAACTCCCACTTCTCTCTTCTCTCCCCATTCTCATGTACCCTGTCTTGGAAGAGCAGTGCAGCACACCTTGCCCTGCTGTCTGTGTTGTGCTTGATAACAAATGCTTTAATGTAGTGGACTGAGGTGCCTAATAAAAGACACCAAGAAAGATATAGCTCACGATTGATGTATTAGGGGCAGCTTGAAAGAATCAAGATCCCTCTCCCACAATCAAGTTTCAATGACTGCTTACACTCTTCTTAAACCTGTTCCGTTAGGATCTCTGTAGCTCTAGGCAGACAACAGTGTGGGATTTATGTTAAGCTCAAATTTTAGAACTTTGCAGTTGTGCAAAAGGGAGAAATATTTCTTTTTAACTGAATGGAAAAACTGTGAATCCATTTGCATGACTACAGCTTTACTAGCCATAGGGCCTCTTCCAAGAGGACTAACAAATGCCAAGAAATGACCAGGACTGATGAAGAAAATGTAGTTAACTCATTTTCTGGAAAGGGATCGAGGTGCATGACACTGTCTGAATTACTGGAGTGTCTTGAATCTGTTAAAATTGTGCTGAAATTGATTGGGCAGTTTAAAGCATTCACACTGCAGTTTGTATAGTCTTTATTTTGCATGCTGGCAGATTCCCTGCTTCTCTGCAAAGAAAAGTGGACCAAAATAGTGGACCTCATTCCCTGAAGGCACAGGGTGTTTGTACTGAGCTCAATGAGATATGCACCAACTAGAGGTAGATGAGAAACTACACATGAGCTCTTTTGCATCTTGTGAAGGCAGATTCAGCCCAACCTACCACTGCTGTATTTTTCACTGCTCAGATGGACAATAGCAAATGATCCCCATTAGCATGCCCTGCTCCTGATACAACCCTTTGGACGATTAATCATATGTACTGTGACCTATGATCCTCAGAATTACTAGTGTGATGCAGAGTCCCACAGCAGTTGGTTTGTAGCCACACACTGGGGGGAAATAGAAAAGACGGACTTTTAAAAATTTCTAATAAAACAGATGAAAAGCAAACCTGTGCACAGCAGAGAAAGTTGTGGTTGCCCCACGGATGTAATAGTCGTAAGTGTACATCATCATGTCCATATCTTCTCCATAGTGTCCTGGATATTCTGTTGTTAACCTTTACATTAAGGAAAAAGAACATAATATAATTCACCATCTTATAGAAGTGTCCAGTTGAATGATTACAACTCAATTATTAGATTTCTCCTGCTTCTTTGAAAGTCCTTGTTTCTTAATGGCACCACAAGATACTGTCTCAGGAGACTGCCTTTCTCCTCTATGCAACTAATTCAGGTAGATATTTGAATAAAATTCAGCAACTTTTGAACAGTTAAAAGCAAACTGCAGTATTGGAATGTACGTATATACATCTGTGGCTCTGGGATAAAAGCAATCTGAACAAAAAGATAAAGTTTGTCTGCTACTTAAGTCTTTATTGAGGGGATTTGCTCCAACCTCTTGTGAGTCTCTTTGGTTTGCAGCTGTAGACTGCAGTAAATGTTGCCAAGTCAAACAACTCTAATTTATTAATTATATTAAGTGAATATAACAATCCATTACTCTTTTTTGTTTCCTTTTCTGCCTAATTTATAATGTAAAAATATCAGCCTGGGTAGTATTTTTGCAGTGTACTTTATCTGAGAACCTCAAAGTGCTTCTTCAATTATTAACCAAATTATGATTGCTGCTTCCCTGAGAAATAGGCAAGTAATACTAATTCATTTTATAGATAATGTGCAGATTCAGGAAGGGGCAGGAAGCCTGACCAGTACTTTCTGTCAACATTACAATTGAAGTCTGAATGGAAACCTGGCACGCCTTGTATTACACCATTTTACATGGGAGTTGCTACTGGAGTTGTCAGCTTCACATTGAAATGGCAAAGAGAAGCATCAGATTCCCTGTAAGGGAGATGCTATCCCTGTGGAAATAAACAGCCCAACTCCTGTTGAGACTGACAAGGCTAAGACACTCTTATGGAAATCCTGACAACATTTTCCTGACTTAATCCAGGCCAGCAGCAGTACTTGAATGATGCTGATGGTTGAAGGCAATTCAAGCACATTCCAGCCAGCACTTGTGTGTGTTTATATTTTGTTAAATCAGTGGAGTTTAAGCACAGGCTTAAATATTTTACTCACTAGGAATATAGTTTTTGGGTTTGAGTTTTTCTGAGGTGCTGTTGGTGTGTCTGGAGCCAGAACCTGTAACTGTTGGAGAACTCAGAAGCGGAAAGTTTACCTGAAAACTGAGGTACTCTGGGCTATTAGGTTACTTTTCAGGTCATATTCAGCTTTTGAATATGAAAGATCATTCAGCTGGAACAGCATTCCTAACAAACCATTTTTTCTTGACAAATGAAAAATGTGTCCACATGTGAGACTCAAACACTACCTTATAAGACTCTCAAGTCTAATCAGTCAACTTCTTTGGATAAATCTTGTTCTCATGCTACTTGTCCTTTGGCCATGATAATCATCACACAGATTCTGAGTTACAGTACAAGGACACCCATCCTGGCATGTGTCTGGGAAGCAGAAGGTCAGGCCTGGTCATGTTGCATGAGTTCTGACCAAGGACACATTGATGTGCAAGGCCCTTGCAGTGCTCTGCCATTGGTAAGAAATGACAGCAGTATTTCACAGGTCATGCAGACAGATGCTGCAGACTAGGGGAAAGAGAAGAAGCCATGAACACTGCCCACTTAGCCAGAGGAGAATCCCCATATTTAGTTCACTAATTTGAAGCCTGAGCGTCTGATAGCGCATCTTCAGAAAATCCAGGGTCATAGAAGGTTTTAAAAATTAAGACCAGGCAGGGACCAGCATTTAATTTTGCATTCTCCCATCAACTCCAGGTTTTGACACTTTGTTTAGCTATTATTATGAGAAACCACTAAGACGTGTTTTTCTATGTTCTACCAAATGTGTTTCATAACATCTGTTTGGCACTCAGCAAGGAAAATGTTCTGTAATCTTGACCAGCAGCGCTGGGCAGATGAAACTGTGCACAATACAAGGTTAAAAAGCTGCTTTTTGCTCTACTCAGAAACTGAGAGTCAGTTCTTTGAACTTCTTTCACAAGCCTCTCAGTAGAAAAGTAAATCTGATAACAAACTTCTGAATTGCTGTGGTCTCACAGACCTTTTGCAGAGGCAAACAGTGTCATTCTGAAGTACAGTGAGAGTCTTCATTTAGCTTCCTCTCTTTTCTTTCTGACTACTGTAATGTTCCCCTCCCTCTCTATTAACTTTCCCACATTACCATGCAGCCTCTTAAGGCTCCTCCACTAAGGAATGTCCAAAAAGCAAATCTATGCAATTACCAAAAAACAAATTATTTGGGGACTTGAGCTGCTCTGAAGTGTGTCTTGTTTCATAGGCAGATGCCTACTAACCCCTTTTGTTCTTGAGAGAAAAGTTAAAAATAGTGCTATGACAGTAGTGTTCAAGTTCACATGAGTCTGTTTGGTCTGTCTAATTCATTTCTCTTTGCTCTACTCATTTCTGAAACTTTTCCCCTAAGCCCCTGCATTTCAAGGTTATCTGGTTTGCACTGTGTCCTTTAGAATGAAATGCAATTGATTGTCTATGTAGCAGGGCTCTGTGATATGTCCCAATCCTTTTCTATTATCTCCATTTTTTGAATCATGAAGGTAATTCACACAAAATGTGTCTGCACTTAGAGATGCCATAGTATTTAATGCATAGGGATAGTCAGTAGGTGGTTTTCTCATCATGGAAGGGAGAAAGATCATTTAAGAGAGCCGTTGAGGGTCTTCCCAAAGTGGTCTGCCTGGCACAGGACAGTGGCACTCTTAGGTTTTCTTGTGGCTTGGTTTGTACCTTTATAATCAAGTACTTAACTGAAAATGTTAAATGTTTTACTCATTAATAAATACAAAGTGCATATCAACTTGAGAGCCACCTACCATGGCCCTACAGACATATAATTTATTTATAAACGTGGTAGCATTTGTAAACCATGTGTAGCAACGTATGGTTTGTACTTGAGAGGAATCAGAAATGAGAATGAGACACTTTTTGCCCTGGTTAGTGAGGATTTGCCTGCCCATGGGCTTTTCATTTGGGAAAAGTCATCCACAGTAACCTTCACAGTGCCCTGTAACCACTTCTGGCATTGAACTCTTAGCAAAGAGAATTGGGCTAAGGGAGCAGTGAGAAGCCTGGGAGTTGCCAAGTGCCCAAAGTTGCTGCTGCTGTTTGGTGTTGCATGACCAAGCCCAGGTGCCTGTGGTGCCTGAGGGGGTAGGTGACAGGGGGCCCTAGGAAAGAGGCTGGCAAAGCAGCTGTGAGAAGATGTGTTATCATGACTGTGGCCTCTAGGCACTGAGTAATTTGGTGCCAAAAAAACCCTGAGGGGCAGGGGTCAGCAGGGTGCATTTAGTGGAATTGTTTGTTAAACCCAGACATACACACAGGTGTGAAGTCTGGGGAAGGACTTGTAGGGGAGAAAAGAGTTATGTGAGACCTTCAACAAGTAGTAGTCTTTTCAGTCTGTGTGATTGGTTTGCAAGAACATACAGAAAACAGGAACTCTGGTACAGCTTTTCAAATCTACTTCTGGATAATTCCAGGTGAATGATGTTTGGGCAAAACAGACTTGAAGTACCAGTGGCATTGTCGAGAGAGGAGAAAGAAGGTAATGCTGATTTAAAAATTGGGAAAGAAAATCTTGTGATAAGGTTGTAAGTAATTTGGCCTGTGTGTGAGACAGTGGGAAAAGTTGACAGAGAAAGGTATTTTCATAATGGCATTTTTAGCTAGAATAGAGTTGATGTAGAATGGTTTATCTTTTCAGTGGTTTACATTGCTCCAACCATCCACGTGTTTTTCTAATGTATTTCACTATAATCCTATAAATCTTGCTCTGGGTAGGATATGTATTGAAAAAAGCATTAAATCTTTACCAGGGTTACTGTTGTTTTTATTTTAATCTGAAAACAGCTGTGTTGTTTATTTTCCATGGTGAAGAATTGCTATGGTAGAGATTAATAGAAAACACAGAGTTACTCATTTAGCACTGAGAAGAATGTTTTGTACTAATCTACAGTGATCCGTGACACTCTTTTAACAATTGACTTCAGAAATAGTTATCATGAGTCTATTATTTACCAATATGATCAAGTCACGCCAATGGCCTTAGCATGTACAGCCTGCTGATTAACAAAATAAATGAGAACAGTGGGTATGCCTTGCTTTCAGATACCAAGCAGACAAAAGAAATGAGTTATTTTGAAATATGAGAGATAGTGGTAGAACAGTTTCTGGCTCCAATTGTGGAATATACTTATTCCCTGATAACAAGTACATGGGTTTGGAATATTTTACACTGTTCACTTCTTGTGAAACTACAGTGCTAACAAGATGAATGTCTCCTCTTTAACCTTCATTTCCCTCTCTGTTGCTGAACTCATCCTCTAACAATGCCACAGCCAAAAGAAAGAGCTGTTCCATTTCAAGAGGAAAACATAAGCTTTGACACAAATTTTCTAATATTTGAGGACAAGGAGTGTCCCCTAAATGGCCTTACTTTCAGGTGCTGTTCACAAGCACTTAAAGAGTACTTCTTTCCTAAAGGAAAAAATTTTTTTCAAGAGTCATAAGTCTGGAAGTTGCATTCAATGAACATGGGAATTTTATGCCTCTTTAATCAAATTTCTACTCTTCCTCCAGCTGGAAGACAGAGGTCATCTGCTTTAAAAAATGCATCCTATGCTGAAAAGCCAAAGAAATTCTTAGTGTGTTGTCTACAGAAATTCCAGCAACTGCTCTGAGTATAGATCCCAGATTGCCAGGCCACCAGGGAACTTGAGGTGTCCTGGAGCTCCTCTAGAGATGAGAAGTTCTGTTGTGTGGCCATGTCATGTGTTTTGGGATTGAGTTCAGGCTTCAGGCTCTGAGCCCATAGATTCACACAGACACATCACTGCTCCTGTGTTCACACTGTGTTACACTGAAAACCACAAGCCCTTCTGGGGCTGGGTAGCCACAAGGCCAGCACAGAGGGAGCACAGTTCTTCCAGGCCTTCACTAGCTCGTGCAATGCAGGTACAAGCAGCAGCAGAGAGCTCAAGGAAACTGGTGCCTGTTCCTCAAGAAAGATATGTCCAAAATAACTTGGCCAGATTTCCAGAGTCAGATCAAATGTGTTTCTTCCAAAGATGGAAGATCTGGAAGATGGTTCTGCAGATTGAACTGTAAGGTTGTATATGATAGTATTAAAAAAAAAAATAAAAATCATACACACACCCCCCATACCCCCCCCAAATAGTTAAATACCTTTTG
The DNA here is from genome assembly GCA_018697195.1 of Certhia americana. Classification (NCBI taxonomy): domain Eukaryota; kingdom Metazoa; phylum Chordata; class Aves; order Passeriformes; family Certhiidae; genus Certhia; species Certhia americana. The sequence goes on from CM031857.1 coordinate 21,179,102, forward strand.
AAAAATGGAAATAGAGGGGAGGGGAATTGGGTTGTCTAGAACTGCATGTTTCTACAGCATCTATTCTGAGTTCACCTCTTGGATTTGTGTTTCTGCTACTGGTTATCTCTGAGAAACCTGCATAGGATCACATCATTTTCAATATGTCTTGTGTGGCCGGTTGAGTCAGGAAAACAAATAAGTACTTTAAACTCTTAGTAACTCTTAGAAATTGTAATTGTTGCCTGGACAGTGTCACCATGACAGAGAGCAGCCACAGCTCCAGACAGCCCTTCTGGCATTTAAACTGCTCGTTGTTTGGAGAAGGGAAACAGTCATAAACAGTCTGTGCAGACTTGGGGCTGCTCTGTGGCATGTGTTTGCTTTTCAGAGTATGGAGTCAAGCTTTCATTTCCTGGCAAAGAGAAAAATCGGAGCTCTAATGGGACCACTTAGTGACACTGTCTCTGCATCTATGATAGATTTGCTTCCTTTATGGTGCAAATCAGCACACAGTATATTTCACTGTGTTAGCATTCCCTAACCAGGTAAAGTAAAGAGAGATTTTCTGCCTCCTGTGAGGAATGTTAATTGTTTTCAGTATGTTAAAAATGTGCAGAATCCATGACAAGTCTTGGCATGATGAAGAAGGAAGCTAAGTACTTGTTAAAAAATGTACAAAGCAAGTGCAGAACTATAAGACTGGAAAAGATTACTAAATTTATTTTCAATATGAGCTTACTGCAGAGGTAAACTGGGAATTAGTGGCAAGTAGATGAGCTGTGAAACAGTACTACTGGGTTCAAAGAATAAGGATATAAGTGCTAACAAATAAAGTTCTACTTGCATGTATTTGACTTCAGTCATTCTATTAAGCAAAGTGAAAGCAAAGTGTTGGTTTCAATCAGCATGATGGTGTTATAAATTAGGATTCCAAGAATTACTAGCAGTTTTCAAAAAATGCTGAGATGTTCTAGGTTTAAAAACCAGGGCAAATTCTAACAAATCAGTTGCATGGCTCATGCACATAAGAAAAACCTGTCTTTATTCATTGTAGGGTCATCTCACTTCAGGAAGAATGTAATCCTGAAGCAGAAGAAACAAGAGAAACCATACATAAGGATCAGCTGTTTTACTGCTTTTATATTTACCAGAGAGGCCTGTATGGAGACAACTGAAAGAAGAAGGAATCAAATACCCAAGGTGAGAGCTAATTTGAAACAGAGTTTTATCACACCTCAATATTTTCAGTTTTATTAAAAATGCATTTCTCCCCACGCCTGATTTCATACTTAAGGATACATTGCACATTAAAAGTCAAGGCTGCTGAGAAATTCTGCAGCATGGATTTTCTTTGAATATGGATTTTCCTGTGTAATGTACAATCCACAAAATACCACTATCATTGCATACTTTCCTGGTATTACTTTTCACATAGTCATATACTAACAGAAGCCTTTGCATGAAAATAAGCCTCTTCAACAAAAAAATAGAAGTCAGCAGCATGTTGACTGTCATTTCTCCACAATTACTTTTTTTACAATGAGTTCTTGGAACAGAACAAATACTATTATAATTTGGGGCAGAAACTGCGATAAATAATGATACACTATACACACACATTTTAGTTGTGTCTTACATGCATATACAATGTGAGATCTTACTCATGGTAGCCCAGAACTACTTTGCAGTTTTTGGAAAAAACTTTGCCTTTCTGTCAAATGCATCTTAACTAGTGCAAGATACAGACCAGAAGTATAGTGTGTGAAGAAGGTCTTGTGACAGTAACTTGGAAATGCCAATGAAAGTTGAGTTGTGAGTGAGCTCTCCTGAGCTTAGGGGATGGGAAGTTTGGTTTCTGTGCACTGAAGTGTTACAGTTCAGACGAGTCACATCTGTGACTTCATGAGCAAGTGAGCCCAAAGCATGGGGTTTCACACTACTCTGGTGAAGCTCATGGTGCTTATATGTTACCATAACAACCAGTACTCACCCAGAGTACAACTACACTGCCTAGGCAGGGAAAGAGAGTAAGCCAGAAAAGAAACCATTCCTAGCAGATGACAGAAAACAGACCACTGTTTTGGAGGAGATGGTGTGGGTCCTCCAGTAAAAAAGTACTCTTAAGTGAGACCCTGTTGCCTCAGCTTTTGCATGTTTTCTTTCTGGCCTTCTGATGTTCTTGAATTCCTGGAGTCAGTTCCCACCCACATCTCTGTAAACAACAATTGTTTATATTCTTTTCTAAAGGAAGTGAGAATTGATGGAACTTTGGTTTGACCAGTGTGGTCAGAGAGGGAGCCTCCTGTTAAACCAATCAAGGGACAACCTTTGTACCCTATATAAATCAGAGTTTTGTAATAAACTTCCTCTTTCTTCTGCCCTTGCTCGAGGAAAGGTGTTATGTGTTTATGGTTCGTTTCATGTCGTATTGCGACAGAACCCCAGAATAACTCTGGGGGAAAAGGACCTCAAAATGTCTTTGCTACAGCCCTCTGCTCCAAACAGGGTCAACCACAAGGTCAGACAGGCTTCTCAGCTTTTATTTAGTTCAGTCTTGAAAGACTCCAAGGAGTCTCAATAGGCAATCTGACCTCATGGAAGAAGCAGTTTTCTTTACATCCCTCTGAACTGGCTGTCCTGCCTTCAAGCATGTCAGCTGCACCTCCCAGTTTGGTGTCATATGCAAACTTGGCCAGCATGTGTTTTGTTGCCTTCTCAAGATCACTGATAGAGATATTAAGCAGGACAGGTGCCTAGGCTGAGTATCACCCTTTAACCACTGCCCTCTGAGCCTGTTAAACCAACATATTTTAATCCATATGTCTGTCCATCCAGATTCTAACATCCTAATTTGGGTAACTGTATGTGGAAAGAGCTTATATACACCTTGCTAACTCTTAAGCCAGAATGGTTTTATAACAAACCCATAATCACAAACTATGCACCAGAAGTTTTTCACAAGCCAAGTGACACAGCTTCCCACCAGTTTTACAGCTCTCCCCTCCCAGAAGAATGTAAGTACATGGGATTTCTATCCTGCTTTTGGATAAGGGAAAAACACTTCACCTGCTTTTGGAATGCTGCCTTTTCTGCATCGAACTGCAGGTGAAGTACATAAGGCTTTCTTTCCCAAACAAAAATGGGGCGTTATCACTGTTGGAAATAGAAGGGCATTATAGGAGTCTGGGTTCAGCTGAGATGAAAACTAAAGACTTCAGTAACCCCAAACATTTACATTAGGATTTGCCTTACTCTGAATGTCAATTTGCAAAGCATAGACAAAGCTGTTCCCAGTTGTCAAGACAACATCTGAGAGAAGCAGAACTGTCAACAATAACCAAAAAAAAGCCAGAGATTTCTGTTGTCTCTCTGAAAATATATGCAATATTAGAGGAATACAAGAGATTGGAAGAACTCCTTAAAAGTCTGAGTGGGTTTCCCTCAGAAGGAAAAGCCTGGGCAGGTATGTAAATAAACCCCCAGGTAGGTAACATCCATAGACAATGTCTGCTGGAAAGGAGCAGAGGAATGTTCAGAAGAACGTTCAATGACTTTGTTACAGAGTTCCTGTAATTTAAAGGCCTTAAAAATAATAGTAATAAAAACATTTATTTTCCTCCTGACTGCAAGGAGACTGAGGGATTAAAAGCAAGGCAGTGCTGTTGTGTTTGGCTAGTAGCCAGCCAGCCAAGTAAGACCAACAGACACAAAACCAGTTTGTATGCATCTCAATGGGAAGTTTCATTCAAAGCTGAGGTCTGGAAAAAAAGATTCAAGCACAGGTTTGCTTTCTTCTACTTTCTTTTTTTTTCCCTTAAATGCAGGCGGGCTAATCTTTGTATCACTGAAAATACTAAATTTAAGATTAATGTGACCCTGGAACATAAAATTATGAGTTCTCTTGAACAGAATGGACAGGAGCAATATGAGCTGCCTCTACACAGTCTGTTCCTGTCTTCAGTTTTAATTTAGAGAGACCACACCTGTGGTGTGTTTTAGAGAAACTGGGAAGCTTGGGATACATAGCTCATTTTTCCACAGTCTCCATTAAGGTGCTAGCACCAGCTGTGGCACTCTGTTAAGACTACCTTTTTCTTTTGGGTTTATGATCAGTAGCTCATTTTGACTGTGATCTTTAAACAGTGTAGAGAGAGGAAGCAGAGTTGTATACCCTGCTAACATTTTTTCTGAGGTATGTGGTAAATTCACTCTTCTAAGTGATTGTGGCACAATTGTGTAGCACAGAGATGCTCCTACTCCAGTAAATGTGCTGGATTTATAGTGGGCAAATGTCATTCCACGTTGGAGACTTCTGTCATGATTTCCAGCACAGATAGGCTGTTCCCCAGATCCCTGTTCATTGAGAGCTAGCTCCTGCATTGTGCTGTTCAGTGTAACTGCACCCTTGTTGCCTTCCCTTAGCCTTGGATCCTTAAGAATCTTGTAGCAGACAGGAAATAACATGCTTAGCTCCATAAAGCACAGTTAACTATTTTTCAGAGAAGGTTTCTGACAGGTCAAGCAGCCAAAGACATTTATAGGGACTGATGGGGGAAAGAGGCTCACAGGTTTGGTGTCTGCTTGAACTCACCAGCAGGAATATGGGCACCTCCGGCTATAGCGGCAGCAGTAAAATTGCCATTCACGGTCCAGCACTGATGGAAAATACTGACTCTGGAAACCAGCCACCAGCCCATTGTTTGAGCAGGTTTGATACCTAATAATGAGGGGAAAGAAGAGAACACACAAGGAAAACATGGTATTAGATTCCTTGATAGTTTCAAGCATTTCTCAAAGCAGCATTAGCATTTTTGACATAGAGTGCAAGTTAAGGGTTTGGCTTTGTGCTGAGAAGCACTGTTTTCACTTGCTGTGGATAGAGTAACTATTTTCCATAAGAAGGCAGCAGCAGTGAACCAATGTCTTAACATTTATGTTGCACCGAAAACTATTTAATCAGGCTAAAGTATTAATCATTCTAGTATGCTAACCAGGAAAGAAGATTTTTCTGGTGTTGGTATTCTTAACTGTTTACAAATCATGAGACTGACTTCAAAATAGTCCATTAATATTTTTGTCTAGGAGAAGGGATTACTTATTACAAATATTTAAACTTATGATAAAATCGTTATTTGATAGTAATCACATAAGGAAAACTGTGGTTCAGATGTTATGTAATTTTAAGTCTCACATAAATTTTATGACTGGATTTTCAAAAGAAAAATCTGCTGCTTCATGCTTTCTGTGTGCGTGGTATTTCTATCATGCGTGCCTTCAGGTAGAATAGACATGCAGGCATGCCTCTGACTGCACACCTTACAACACCTTAACACTGATACCCAAAGTAATTCAAGTGGTAATCAGTTTGAATAGCTCGCTTCTTGGAGACTAAAGACAAGGAGCTCACGAAAAGGAACAGGTCATTAGTTCAGCTATTGAGTGCTCATTCTTCCTGGACTCATTGTTTCCCTATCGTGAAAATTACAGGAGTGCCTTTTCTTCCATAGCTTTTCTTTTTCTTTCTTTTCCTTCCATCAAGGAAAACCTGCAGCAAACTTTCTCTGCGATTTCATAAAATCAATTACAATGATATATCCGAAAGACACTTTCAGAAGCAACTGTATGATTAACAAAACCCAAAGATCTCCCTTAGTTTCATTCAATGACCTCATGATTTATTTTAACTACCTGAAGTTCCCAGAAGGGAAAACACATCATCTAGCGGAGTTTGATGTTTGGAAAGTCATTTACTTGTGCACAGGGGTGTTAGTGTTTGCAAAGACAGTGTGAGGCTGAAGTGTCTGTATACAAAAGCTGAAAAACTGATCAATTTTGACCAGTGCAGTGATGAATTTCCCTGTCTAGTTTTCGGCGTCCACTCTGTCTCTTCCCCTATGTTCTGCTGTACAGACAAGAGTATTTACATTTGTTTGTGCCCCTGTATCTCCCACGCTGATGGGGCCACACATACTTGTTGTGCTTTGTGAGACTCTTTCGAGGACCTTCAGAGTTCAGTCGTGATGGGGCCTCTGAGTTGCCATGGTATCACACCAAGTATGGCAGTCTGGCTTTCACTCAGAGGATTTTAGCAGGACTTTGATAGGAAGTTGTTCTGATTTTTGGCACATAGGCCATAGGAACATATGGCTCAGACTCTGTGTAAAACATATTGGATAGCTGCAGATGATTGGTGTTATCCTGATGGGAGAATGGTTGATACACAGCAATATGGGGATTGGTTGTACCTGATGCAAGATGAGCATTAAACCGTGTAAAATAGCAACAAACTTGTGCCTCATTTCTGTCTCTCACCCATCTGAGTAACCTGCCTTTGCACTGCTCAAGTCTTCCTCCCCCTGGGAGATTTTCTAGCTCTTTTGCATAGTGCAATATCAGCAGCACTTTGTTTCTCCATTTCCGTTGCATTTCCTCACAGAAACTTAACACTGCCCTGCAGTTTCTCATCCCCACTGATCAATGCCTGATATTCCTCCTCATACTTGTCTTTGTGGGAGGTTCTTCCTTTTCTCTTCCCACCTGCTCACATTCAATCTGGGAAGTCCTGTCCTCTTTCCCACTGCCTTTGTCCTGCAACAGTTTTTATTTTCTTGATACGTTATTTTCTACTGATATAGTCCAGTTGTGATGGAAAGATTAATTTTGAAAGAGATGTTACTCAAGGACACTTCTCTCTTATTGAATTGAGAAACAAATCTAGCTAGCATAACACTCATATGTTTACTTGCACTCATATGTGGGTACCGGATTTTAGGAAGGTGTGGTTATTTTCGATTCTGATTCTATCTTCTCATGATAAGTTTGATTAAAAAATAATTAGTGTTGCCTTAAAAATTAATTTCTTAGATGGAAAGTATACCTCGACTAAGTAATGTTTTATAATTAAATTGCAATTTTCTTTTAACATAATTCAAAGCAAAATTTGAAATACACATTAAATGCTAATGTTCACTTCTCTTTCTTTACTTCTGTCTCATCCACAAGGTCCTGTAATCTGTTATTCAAGCTCAGTATTAGGTTTAGCAGAAGAAAGATAAGAGTGATGTTGAAGTACTTTTCTTTAGCTTTGAGATAGTGTAAGATTCTTTGCCTTCATCTTTCTAGTTTTCAAGTAAAATGCAGATACTTCTTCAAAAATGAAGAGATGCTCTTAGAATGTGGAGTACTTAATTGTGAGCTCATCTAAAATATTTCCTTCTCTTTTCTTTTCCAAGCTCTTTCTTACCAGAAGAAAATAATTCTTCAAGGGAAACAAACAACCCCTCCCTATACATTTTTCAGTCAGTTGCTCTATGCACTAATCTGAAAACAACACTTAATATGTCAGAATTTTTTCCTTTTCTGTTGAATTCACTACTCTTGTCACAGCAAATCCTGAAGGAAGTAGGTCGAATAAAAACTAGTGATTCAGGAACTTTGATTTATAGCCAACTCAAAACAATGCTTTTTTCACAAGACCCACTCTTTAGCACTTCTACTATAAAGGGTAGTTCAGTATTCAGAATTAATGTGACTGGATTCTCCTCACTCCTCAAATCCTGACATTGCTAAGAGGAGAGGAAAATGCCTCTTACAAGGTGAATACAGAAGAACGTGAGAAACTGGGTGGGACTGTGTGGGATTAAACTTGGCAGTGGATAGGTTTTCTTTTTCTAGTTGGCTCAAGTTACAAAGTGTGAAGAGTTGCCTTTTGGATCTGGTACTGAGAGAAGAGGAGGCCAGCTGGCTGGTAGGGGGTGATTGAGAAGATTGGTGGTGACGATCAGGTGCTCTTAGATGGGAAGTTGCCCTTCCCTTGGGTACAGGTGTGGGAAATGACTGCAGTGTTCCATAGAAAGCCTTATTCTGGGAAGAGTTCTGTGTAGTAACAGGGATATGGTATCTGAGACTTTCCTGGCCTGCAGTGATTCCTGTGAAAAACCTCTCCTCTGCCAAATTTTCTGACCTGGTTAATGAGTGTAGTACACCAACTGAGTTTTGTCATGGCAAGCAATCAAAGCATGCATCCATGTTACAGATATAATTCAGGTAAGAACTGCTTTTGCTCTTCACTGGTGAGCTTTTATCTGTGAAACCAAACAAGACCTGGGGTGAAACAAACCAACCCAAAATGCATATGTGAATTTTGGATCCATGCATGACCTGTCTCACCCTATAGATCCTCTTAAAGTGTGCCACATTATTTGCAAACATCAGTAACAACCTCAGCTGCCAAGCATGTTCCTCATTGACTCAACAGTTGTCTGCCAGACTGAATACAAACACACTGCTTACAACAATAGAATTGTTTTGAGCAATGGAATCAGTTTTGCTGACACTTCATACTTATGCCAGCATCTTAATTTTGCTCTTTGCTAAGCAAAGCCCTATAGTGTTGCCCCTCATCTAATGCTGGTGCTGTGTGGTAAACTTCCCTCTGAGGCCTTCTGTTCCCCAGGTACATCAGCACCATATTATCCTGAGGATGAGAACCCAAAGAGGAAGCCTGTTCACTACAAATCTGCCCAGGAAAGCCCAAGTCAAGCTGCAGGAAGTGGTACTGTTAGAGCCTGCACTGAATTCCTGCTGCACTGACAGGGATGGTGCTCCCTGAAGCTCTCTAGAGACATGCAGAGGCTGACACACAGCTCAGTAGGCGCTGGGTGGTGCTGCATTGAGGTTGATTTGTTCCTAACAACAGGGTAACCTGAGAGTGTCATTCCATGTCCCTGTGGAGGGGAGGCCCCATACTGCTCTCCTGATTTATCTTTGTGGGGTGTCCTCCCTCTGTGTATTTGGATTAATTGCATGATTAGAGCTAATTCAAATTTCAGTCTGTTACAGGTAATTGGGGAGACACAAGAGGCTGAGGGCAGGCTCAGGACACTTGCAGCTCTGGCACCCAGACAGAGGGAACAACTTTTATGTGTTTGTTTAGGCGCTGTAAGTCTCCAAAAGCCAACTCTACAAGGAGTCTACCCTATCTGTTGTGGGGTGCTGAGATATGTTGTTATGACTTCCACATGCTAAAGGCAACCTTTGTAACATCTTCAGCAGTACTTTCTTTCTTCTGGGGGGGCTTTATGACTTACTTTTTTCACCCTGACCAAGGGAAGGCAAAGCCCTTTTCACTCTGGTGATTTCTTCTTCAGAGTAGCTGATGAGACCTCCTTTTCTACAGAAACATTCCTCTTCTCCTCAGATGCTCTCACTGGACTCAGTCCATTGCAGCTGTGCTAAATGGACTGGTAGCTTTAGTCCTTTAACATAAACTTAGGGCTCTGAAGAAAATTAACTTGTTTGTGTAGATAGTACAAATGGGAGCATTTTCAAAGAACAGCTGGATTATTTGGTTTGGGTAAATACAGACTCAGATTTGAAATTTGGGATTGGACAGAGATTGGGAACAAAAATAGTTCCTATTGATATACGAAAGTGTGCTGCCAGAGCCTGAAGAGGAGGATCCTTTGCTCAGTAGTGTGTCTTTGCACCCAGTTGGTGGACAAAGGAGGGAGAGAATGGAAGTGAGAAGGGAGAATCTAGATATCTCTTTTTTATCAAGTCCCATCTAAACACTTTCTCAGAAGTCTAAACAAGGAAAAGAAGCAATAAACATGGGGTAAATAGCTCTTGGCTGGAAATGCTTCTCCTTTTTGCTTTATAGCTAACTGGGAGTACATTGAGGATATGGCATGGTTTCATCTGTATCATGTGGTGTAAACCAAACTTATTTTCCTAGGGGGAAGAGTTGCTTGTCTTCACTTGCAACATTTTGTTCCTATGTTTGTGTGGGCCCTGTCTTTTGGTATTATAGCTTTCAGGCAAGAAAATAGTTTTTCTTAAAACCCTTGTTCAGAGACTGGTCTGTAGAAACAACACTGTAGTATTCAACAAAGCAGTGAAGAACAATCTCACCATCAATCACTCACACCTAAGGTGGTGAAATATTTAAACAAGGTCAAAATTTATCCAGTACAAATGGAGATATGAACATTTGAAAATTTGTGCTCCCTGAAAAGACAGGGTTCTTTGAGAAGCTGCAGCATAAAAATTAGTAGAAGGACTGCAGAATCAGGGCATGCTATGGAGACTTTTCCCTACTCCAGACTTGAGTATTTCCAAATTATCCAGGAACTGGTTCTTGCTTCCAGTTGCTCTCTCTTTGTTGAATATCTTGGTTAGCAAAGAGTTAACCTTACTCTGAAGGAGTAGGGTGTTGAAACAGGTTCAACAAAGCCTTTGTATGTGTACTTAACTTTAAACATATACACAGATTAATGAGGCTGAGAAGTCATTCCTGATCATCTGATCCAATCTATTGCCACAATTTCCCCTTCAAGTATTGTAACAGGTTCACAAACTTCTTATGTCCTTTCAGCAAAACACAAATGCACGTAATCTCTTACGTAAGAAGTGTATGGACATACATGATTACCATAGTTAGATATATTCTGAAAGGCCATTTGGTAATTCTAGGTAGCAGTCAGAAGGGATTGGTCTTCACAAGTCTGCTTGTGAAAGAGATGGGGGTGCCCCAGAGAGCAGTTTTTAGAGTACCTGTTCTCTCCATTGACCCTGGAAGGAGGAAAAGGTTACAAACTAAGCATTATTAAGCATTAGATGTGGATCTGTGTCATTGTCCTCTTTCTGTTGAATAGTTGTTTCATATCTGAAAGATCCAAAGTTTTACAGTTTGATTGTCTAAGCCTGTATAATCCCTAGTGTTAGTGAAGGAAGTAAACTTACCAGGAAGCTCTGGCAGTGGCTTCCTCCTGTTCCCAACTCTCCTAACCCTACGGTCCCCCCAACCATTTCTGTCATTTTGCTCCAAATACTGAAGGCCAAAGAAAATAATGAGTTGGAGACTCTTTCTTCTCTCTTTTACATTCCTTTTTCATTTTCTCTCTTAGGCTTTTCTTTGTTTCTTGTCTTTTCTAAAGAAACCTCTCTTGTGTTTGTCTTTATTGTGCAGCAAAGGTTATTTTTTTGGTGTTTCTGCCAGACTAGATTTTCTGACTAGGGTTCTGGCTGAGGAACTGGAGGGAATTCAGAGAAGAGCTGTTGGTATGATCACTTGCTTAGGAGGGTTGGAATATAGAACCTCCACAGGAGAACTAGAAGAATGGGGCCTGAAAGAAAAAGCATGGGTGAAGGTGTGTGGGAGAGGGAAAGGCATAGCTACTACCTATTATTAAGTAAAAGAGATTTTACAGAAAATGCAGGCAGCTTGTTCTCTTTGCTTAGTGAAGGTAGGGCAAAGAATAACAAGCCTTAATTTCAGCAGAGTAGCTGTCTTTGACACTGGCTCCCACAGCATACTCTTGGAAAAGCTGTTAGCCCACATCTTGGACAGGTGGTGGAGTTCACCATCCCTGGAAGTGTTTAAGGACAGACCAGATGTGGCACTCAGTTGACCTCGTGGTGTTCGGTCATAGGTTGGACTCAATGATTTCAAATCTTTTCTGACCTAATTGATTCTGCAAAATTTTAGCAAAAACTAGACAGACTTGTAGTTACTGGTGGTACAAGCCCTGGATGTGGTGTGCAAGGTGAGACAGAAGACCCTGTGAGACAGAGCCAAAGAAGAAATTATTTAGTTCATCCTACAAGGATGGGAAATGAACTAGCAAGTCCAGCAGAGTGCTGCGTCAGCTGACATGAAAATGACATATTGCTCACCAACAGATTGGTTTTTGGGAGATCAACTGGGAAGAGAGCTGGCCAAACAGGAGCTACTGGTACAGATGGTGGCTCATATTTGTGGTCCCACTTGATTATTGAGTGAATCCTTTCAGAACTGGGGATGGCTCCAAATAGCACTGAGGTGGGTGTGGAAGAAAGAAGAGGGGCACCTGTGAGGGGTGAGAATGCCAAGAGAGAAGGAAGGATTCTCAAAGGTCTCCCAGGATATCTCTGTGCATTAATTTGAGGTTACACTGGCCTACACTTTTGCTCCAGTCAGGGATGAGTCTGCTGGGTTCTTGGGCAGCAGTGTTGGCATGACCAGGGATGTGCTGGTGTACTGTAAGCCTCTCTTCATGAAGCACTGTAGATAGAACTAGCTCAGCCCTGGGGGTGGAAAACTGAAAACTGCAGAATCCATCCAGGCACAGCTAGCTAGGATTTATGAAAATGGCCTGAGTAACTAGGAGCACAAGTGCACCTTTGCAAAAGGATATGTGCTTCCTAATCGGGAAGGAGGGAGGGAAGGAGGGAGGGAAGAAGGGAGGGAATTAGGGAGGGAAGGAAGGAGGGAAGGAGGGAAGGAGGGAAGGAGGGAAGGAGGGAAGGAAGGAAGGAGGGAAGGAAGGAAGGAAGGAAGGAAGGAAGGAAGGAAGGAAGGAAGGAAGGAAGGAAGGAAGGAAGGAAGGAAGGAAGGAAGGAAGGAAGGAAGGAAGGAAGGAAGGAAGGAAGGAAAAATAAATAAATAAAGTTGATCCATATCAAGCAGGCAGAGAGATGTAAGGATGTCAGACTGGAAAGGTGAGCTAGTGAAGAAATACTAAAGTAACTCGAAAAACTAGTAAAGGGAGAGAAACAGATAAGCATTTAAAGAGGGGCTGAAAAAGAAACACATTTGGAGAAAATATAGGGTGTGCTATAGGAAGAAAGGAGTCAACGAAGAGGACAAAGTGAAAAGATTTTTTAAGAGATGAAGGAAACAAGATTCAGATAATACACTGTGGAGGTAGTCATGCTAAGCGTACAGAGCCTGGTGATGAATGGTTACATAGCAGGAGAAAATGTTCTGTATAGACTTATACAGTATCCTGTTTGTGAGAAGGGAACTTGAGCAATTGCTGCCAGGGATTTTTAGAAAGAGAATAATAAGTTTATTTTGAACAAAAGAAATGTCTACTTCCAAATTACTATGCAATAAATAGAAATTGCAACCATGTATAAAAAATGAAGAAGTCATCCAGGATTATCACAATGTGTTTTTTCTGCCTGTTTTCCAGCTTTCCTCCTTTTTTTCAATTCTTATTCCAAAATTAAACATAGGGTCAATCGTTTTTCCCTTAGCAATTGCATCAGCCATAGGCATGTGTCACATGGTAAATGAAAGAGTATGAATTCAGAACAAAATTTTGAATCATTTAAGAAGCATAAATTTCACATTTCATAGCTAATCTATTCCCATATAACAAAATTCCAAAAATCACATTGCAATTTCTGGGAAAAAACCATTTCAAGAATTTGAAAATACTCATTCCTGCATGCATTTCATTCTGTCCAAAGCGTATTTCAATCCCAGAGTTGTCCAAAACTCTGTTTCCCATTTCATTAAAACCCCCCCCAAAATAATTAAATACTGGGTATTCTGCCCAAGTATGAAATACTATATATACATTTCCAGAAATTATTGAGGCAACATAATGTGATCACCTTTGACTCCAAGGTTGATGGAAAATGTAACATTTAGTTAAACAAACTGAGATTATTAGAGAATTAACATGATCTTCTGCTATCACCATGCAGATATATATACCACCATCATTGCTTGTTAGTGTGGATTTTTGGTTCCTGTAATAACAGCACAACTAGAAAACAGCATTTTTCCATGCCTAAGCCAAAAAGCTTAGCAACAAAAACACAAAGCAAAGAGCCAGTGCAAAAGCGAAATTATTTTTTCTAGTGATAAGAGCATGAGGATGGAGTGAGGGGTTTTGTAATTTGTTTCCCAGTTTAGTCACTGATTCAAAGTGACTTTTCAAAAGGGACTCTGTGCTTTCCTCACCACAGGTGCCTGCCTCATTTTCCTTATCATTGAAACAACAGCATGACCCAACCACTTCACAGCTGAGGTTGTGAGTGACCAAAGGACACTGACACCCTCCAGCAAGAAATTGCTACAGAGAAGACAAATGCGGTGCATTGTGATTAATGAGTCTTAAGGCAGTGAAGCCTGCTGGTTATCGTGGCATTCATATGCATTTGCACTGCTCTGACCGCAGCATTAGGACCCACATTCCATAGGGGTTATCAGGGCTGTGCCCTCCAGGGATGGTTGGGGTTATCCTACCATTCAGTTCCTGCCCTGTTGATCTCTTCCCACCAGCACTCTGTCGGCTCACCGAGGCTCTGGGATGCTGGCATGCAGGCATAGTTCCACAGTCTGTCAGAGCCTTCCTTCTTGCTGAAGACACTTCTGACGGCCACGATCACCTGCCCATGTGGGCACTGAAAGTTGAAACCTTGCCGGTACACATTGACCCATTCATCATTATCTCCATAATTATAGGGACCATAGTAATAGTCACTGTACTGGCCCCATGCCACAGTCAACAGAGGCAGGAACACACAGAGGAGGAAAATGTCCATCCTGAAGATGTTCCTGGCTTAGAAGTGCTCCTCTGGTTTGTTGGGCTGGCCCTTTTATATTGCCTCTAACATTTGGCTTCCAGATGTTATGTTTTCAGATCCAAGTGCAGTGTGTCATTGCTTAGCAAACCTTCTCTGAGCTACAGAGACGTCCAATTACTTTTAAGGTGGAATTCTGCAAGTATAGTAAGACTGCAGTCCCTAAGAGCAGGGTCTTCCCACCACTGCAAACCATCTGTGATCCTTTACTGCAGAGCTACTGTGCACAGCAAGCTACATGTCATAGTACAACTGTCACAGACATCCCACTTTCACCCTCAAGACAGCAGTTAAGTTTGAAAATTACTTTATTTGAAATTAAAGCTCTATTTGAAGTTGCCATTTTCCATCATTAATAGCATGCAATTGAATGTGATCCTCTGTGTATTGTGTCACCATCCTCTTTTCCCTTACTGTGTGTGTCATGATACTGCCAGTGCAGATCACCTTCTAGAAAGTGCAGTGCAGACCTTCTAGAAAGAAGGGAATTGGGCAAGGTGAGGGAATTCACTGCTCCTGTTGAAAAAAACTCCTTTAGAAATTTTGGGTTGGTTTGGTTGGAGGGAAGATGGAGCCCAAATGGCTGAGACTCTGTTTTGGCATGGAAACAGCCCATCCTGAGAAGTAGGGCATTGGCTTCCTCCAAGCAGAACTGATTTTGCTATGACTGTGTGTGAGCTCTGTGAAACTGCAGATGTTTTAATTTGAGGATAAAGCACAAAAGCACGTTACAATGAAAAAAGCTTCATGTGTGACCAGAGCCTACTGAAATCTTTGAGCAAGGGCCTTGAAGCTACCTTGATTTTATCATGGGCTAGGAACACAAGGCTGCTGCTGAGGAGCTGATGCAAATTCAAAACCTGACTTGCCACTTGGAAAGTGTTTATATGCAACATCCTTAGGCAATTTCTTTATTGGGAACCCGTTCTTTTCAGGGAAGTCAGGAAAGGTGTGCTTTGCTTAACTGTGTATTTGACCATAGAGAACTCTGGGACTTGAACATGTTTTAATAAGTAAGACAGTCCAAAGTCAATCTAACATAATCTACATATGCCTATGTTGCCTCTGCGGTGTTACTAATAAAATGTGTGACCCTTGGAACAGCTTTAGATTCAGATTCTGTCTCTTCTACTGAAATCCAGAAAATTTTGTTTCTTGCTTCAAGCTTCTTTTCAAATATTTTTGCTGCCTCTTTTTCACATTTGGATCATGCACAGAAAAAAAGTTTACAGGCTTTTATTCTGTTGCTGATACTGACAGAAAGACCTGTGATAGTAACTGGACTTGTCCTCTCTAGGGATCTCCAAACCCATCCTGCCTGGTCATTTTTTTTGCAGGAGCATAAGCATCCCAGGAGGCAGGTGCATTTACTAACAGACCTCAGATCTCAAAATTGCCTCCAGCCTCATCAGCCAGATGTTTTTGTATCTTTAGCTAATAGATCTTCTTGTAGCGGAGCCTTGTTCAACAAAACAGTAGGTGGTGGTTGGCTCTTTTCCAGAACAGTGCAGCAACTTCACAGTTGTCTGTGCTCACAGCCAGTGCAGATCCACATGCACCAGGCTGGTGAGAGTTGCTGGTGTGGCTCAGTGCCTCACCTCCAGCTGCAGCAGCCCCAGATGCCTGAAGAAGGGAACTATGGAGACAGCAGAGAAGAGTCCTTTCCTTGGAGCTGCTATACTCTAGATCCTGAGTAACAGTGGGGGACACAGGCACCCAATGTCTAAAGAGAGTGGAAATTCAAGGTTAAAACCCCCTGTAGTTATTTGATGAGCACCAGAGTGCATGAGCTGCACAATCTCACACGAGTTTTTCAACTACCTCGATAGTGTATTTTCTTTCCCTCTTACTTCCTTAAACACAGTCACATCAGGGAGTGCTGCACACTGCTGTATATGCCTAAGAGGCATTCTGGAAGAAGTTTTGGCAGGAAGAACCACATTATCATATACATATGATCCTCACCTCACATAACCCTTTATAAGCACCATTTCTTGTTGTAAGAACAAAGTTCTTACATAACCCACAATATTATAGGCAAGAGGGAAGGAGAAGGTGGAAGGAAGGCTCTGTGGAGAGTAGGCAGTCTTTTGCCTACCTTTGACATGCATGTGAAGATTTGAGGTGTCTGTTCACTTCTTACGCACAGTCTACCCTGCCTGATCCCAGTTAGTGGATGGAGTGGCTCTTCCATGCTGTACTGTGATCAAGGAGTGGCTTGTCTGCTATGCAGGGTAGATAGTGAATACAGCAGATGTGGAACAACAACTCCCTGTAGCAGCTGGGACAATTTAGACATGTCCTGGCCACTGCATCAAGCACAACAGTTCAAAAGCCAGTGACTAGAAGAGCTGCAAACTAATCTGCAGCTTGGTGTCTTTGGTTGTCTTCTCCTACAGTTTACACTGCAAGAAAACCTTGATATTTAAAAATCAATCCCTCTCTGAAATTACCTACCCTTTAATTTGACTTTAAAAGCATCAGCTGCATGCCTTGCATATCCAATCTTTGGAAAAGCAGAAAGTGCCAATGAAGTAGTAAATATGAGGTGCTAAGATCAATCTTTCATTATCAATTCTTTGCTGTGGAATCTATATTGTATGGTAATATTTTCCTCATCAGCTCTTAGAAATCTTGCATTTAATCCATACAAAAAAATTAATTACTGCCCAGTGGTGACAGACAAAACTGATTGTTCTTGACACCCTGCCTCCCTAGCCTAACTTTGGAGTTAGCTCAACTTTTAGTACAGTTTGGACTAAAGAGGAATGTTTTTTCCGACTTCAATTATTCTGTGTTTCTCTCCTGCTGGAGGTGCTAGATGTACCATTACTTAGTAATGCAGGTGTTATTAGTGCTGAGGAGCCATTGGAAGAAATGCAACAGTATTCTCTTGCCATGCCATGATACAGGCATGAAATGCAGAAAGATTTCTATGCTTTGAACTAAAATCACAGATGCAAAAGTAATATTAGAATGAATAACAGTAGCCAGACTAAGCTCTATACTAAAAGAGGAGAAAGAATAGTAAAGCTTTATTTATTATTTGGCAAACACAAAGATGTCAGAGCTGCAGTGAGAAAAGTGAGGATTCAGACTTGGTCAGTGACAGGTACAACTAGATCTGTGGCTTCAAAATTGAGTGTCACATGGCTTTATAGGAGAATCTGTGCTGCTTAAGTTCCTGTGTCTGCAAGGGACTGGCTCTTGGGCAGCCAGGTTTTACCCCATTTTGAGAGCAGAAGGAACATATGAGGGTGTTATCTCACAGCACTTCACCATTTAGATGCATAGGAGAGATTCCATCCCATATTACTCAGGATTATGGCCAGAAGTGAAGTTTTGCATTTTGGGCTGGCGAAGGAGGCTGAGTGTGTAATACTGAGCCCTGAAATCCTCTTTACACAAGACAGGTATGGCAGAAGCAGTACCAGTAGCAGCAGCAATAGATGTCTGCTTCCAAGCTAATGAACTGCATCGTGGCATTTCACTGTGAGAAGACAGTGTTTTTTGTGACAGCTCATATCATCACTGAGGTCACACACTGTGAACATATTTTCCATAATTTATTGCACAGTATCTCAGTGTGATGCTGGCAGTTCTGATAAAGCGGAGTGGCTTGGATGAGTCAGGGAGGCTGCATGATCTGGGAGCTGTAAATTGAATTCAATCACAGATTACTTTCCCTGTCATCTTTGCAGCATGGCTTTTATATATATATATGTTCAAAACCATAATAAAGGCACCCCAAATCCTCAAACTTTTAAATGCAGGAAATATATATATATGTAAGTTTTCTTCATTATCAGTTTTCATAAAAGTTTGAGGATTTGGGGTTCTTTTATTATATTTTTGAAATGAGATTACAGAGACCTTGGTATTTTGGAAGACAAAGCTGCTGAAAGATTTCTTCATAAGGGGTAAAGATATATCCTAGTCAACATTTTAGCTCAGAGATACAATCTTTTTCCAGAATAATGTATATGGTGAAGGCTGGAGTTCATTTGTCAAGTTTTCCTGCTATTAATGATATTTTAGCTTCATTCACTTGATATCTTCAAAGTATTTTGATTAAGCCTTTTGAACCATCTTTTTGAAAAACAGGAAAGATTAAAACTCTTTCCACAGTGGGTCCAGTGATCTGTCCAATGCCACCAGTACCTCTGGGTTAGAAAGAGATTTTGTACTGTAGCATCTAGACTGGAGTTTAAAATCCTACTCCAGTCCTGGGAAAGCACACATTTTCCCAACTTTTTCTTCCTGCTACTTCCCCACAGACATGCGGTTCAACTTCTGCTTTGTGTAGCTCTTTTCATGTGAAAAGGAAGCTACTACCTAAGATACTGTGATATTGGAGAATATTGCACAGCTGTTTTCTCTTTGGAAGTAGCTGTAGAAAATTCTGATATGATACCACCTGGAATATTGCTGTGGAGAAAAAAAGTGCATGCTGCAGTGCTATTTTTCCAGGTTAACATAGCCTTTGAATTGTTTCTGTAATAGCTTCCTTCCTGCATGTGCAGTATTAAATTATAGATTAAGTAATAGAAGCAAACAGGAAAAGCAAAAGTTAAGTCACAAAGTCTCTGAGGAAAGGGTAAGAAAGCTGCACAGAAACATTAGTAAAGAAACAACCGAAACAAATTTTCTCGGTTTGGGAAATCATCTAGATGCCACGATAACTCTTTTCCTTCTGTGAGTCTGTGATCCATTATTTTGAAAACTCAGTTTTCAGGTAATCAGCAAACAACTGCTTCATAGATTAATCATCATTGCTAGATCAGGTAACCCCCAAAAACTGCTCAAAAGCAACAGTCACACGATTTGTGACAAACCTTCCCCCTCTCACATAAAGCTTTGTGTACGGAAAAGTTGGATACTGGAAAAGAGCAGAGTTGTGCAAGGGGAAGCATCCTAATCAACAGCAGGGTTTTTACAAATATCCTAGAATGGCTACCCAGAATATTCTGGTGTTAAATAACCCAAGAACCAATTGCCATCATTACAGACTTCCACAGATCTCTCCATAGAATAATTTCAAATAGGTTTACTACGGAATATTTAACCAGTTCTGTTACAGCCATTTGTCAAATATGGGCATGAGGAACTTGGTAACTTGACTATTAAGTACATATTTTAAGAAGTCATGCACAATGTATGAACAGAAATTGATTTTTTTTCATTGTTGTTGTTCTGATACACTAAAATTGAACAACCTCCTCTATGGTTTAATCCTAATCAAATTCTGACTTTTGTCAGAGCAGAAGTATAATGCTCCTCCCCAGCCTACTACACATACTGTAAAAGCTGCCCTGTTGCAGTAACACTTACCATTTGTGTTAAAAAATTCAATCCCTGAAGTTGTGATTCCAGTGACCCTTCCAGGATCCTTACAATAAGGAGAAGCCAAGTTGAGAAGTGTTTGCCATTACAGTTTCACATGTCAGCACAGGGCATGGTACTTTTCCAATCACATGTTGCTGCTAAAAGTGAGGTGTTTTTTCCTAGTACTTTTTGCTAACAAAGTCTGTTCTTACTGCTGTAGTTGCTGTTGCCACTATCTCTTGCAGCATATAAGCCTGAAATCCATACTAAATCTTTAGCTCCAGTCCTGTATTAAGCCTGGACAGCCAGGGTACAGTGTCTGAAGGTGAAGCTGCCAAAAGAAATTTAAAAAGCCTTGAGGATACAGGAAATTCAGGGGGCATTGATTCAGGAGAGAGCCAGATGCTTCAGGCTCAGTCAGTGCTCCTCACAGTTTTGCAGGCAGCATTTTGCCACGACCTTTTTATAAATCGAGCTGAGCTTAATCCCCTTTTCATCATTCATCCTTCTTGAGCACGCACGTGTGTGTGGGCTTTAATATAAAAGTGTATATTAAATAATAATATAATAGTTATATTTAGTCTTTGAGCTAAATTCAAACTTGGCTATCTCTGTGCTTTTGTTGGTTCTCACCTGATACAGCTGGAGACCTTTCTTGGAAGAGCAGTCATCACCAGATCATCAGAGACAGAAATGTTCTAAAACTTTATGACTCCTCCAGAAAGAGTCTTTTTCTCCAGTGGTGTCATTAAACATTTGAGTGCAATTGCTACTAAACCTAATACATAAGGAATTTTGTATATGATAAATAACCCTTTCCATCTTTAACTTAAGTTTGGCCTCATAGCTTTCGCTGATTCTTGAAGAATTGAGACAGTCTGTTGAGACAAAATGGGTAGGAAAAATGTTATGTTTAAAAGTAGAAGATACAGAAAGCAGTCAAAGCATTATTGAGGTACTCTTTATAATCTGAAAAGAGATACAACTGAGGTCCCAGCCCCAGTTTTTTTAATTTTGAAAGTCCAACCCAAAGCTTGTTTCCATGTAAGGCCTGGTTACTTTTATTTCGGTTTAATCCATGGCACACCTTTTAGAAATGGCCACAGCAGACACATATAGCATTTTCAAAACCCATGGACTACTGACCTGGGACTTAATACTGTGTTTTCCAGGGGGGTGACTATAGGTGTCCAACTGAGCAGTGTTAAGAGATCAGTCAGCTGTGATGCTTGTTGTGGAAACCATCCATTGTGGATGGGGAGTGGGTTTCACCTTCAGAGAATTTTGATTTCATTAGGAAGTTCTCACATGACTTTCTCCAGTACAGTCTGTGACCAACAGTTCATAGCATCACTGTGAAATGCTGGAGGGGAAAATCTGAACTAATCACTCATAACAACTCTGCACAGACCCATGGGGTAAATCTGAGGTCAGGTCTGAACTGATCTTTTATGTGAGAATGGCAGTAGCAGTAATTCACTTGCTGGTCATGAGAATGGGCTGAACCAAAGGTAGAGTTTTTTTCTGAGCTAGATAGGGGGAAAAAGAGCTGACAGTGTGACTTAGAAGTATCTCAGTTTTACATGCAAAGGACCCTATCTCTGCATGACCTTTCAGGCCCATGAAAAGTGAATGCTGAGTAGGAACACTCAGAGCTCGTGGTGTTTTATTCCAGTTTTGTGCTTTCTTTGTGTAGGCTTCTTTGTGTCAAAATAAAATCTTGAGAGTTCATAATGATTTTGCTTTAACAGTCACTAAAGTCAGGTGCTGTCTGGCAGCCCATGTTATGTGGGAAATTAAATGAGATGCTTACTTGGTCCCTTTTTGCCATGTGCTTTGTGAATTTGGATAGCTGGGGTGACACTGAAACCCAGCTCCCGGCACCCTCAATCCACTTTGCATTCTAGTCATGAGAATGATTTCTCTTTACTGTTTTGCTTTTGAGATGCTGCAGATGGTAGGGGGAAGAAGTGGGGAGAGAGGAAAAGATCTGAGGAAGGGGCTTCTGCACCCTGCCACTATAATTCATTGTGATCTGACCTTCTGGATTTTCAGCCCTGCTCAGCCATCCATCACTTCTCATGTGACTGTCACATCATATTATTGTAATTAGCAACTGCCAGCCCCAGAGATTTGACAGTGGAAGTGAAAAAGTCCCAGAAGCTCTCTGCCAATTTAAAATTAACCCTGACATTACAGGACAGATTGTCCTGCTCCAGAAGTAGCTCCTTGGCATTTGCACTGAGATAATAGCATGGTCTTGCTCCTTGGTATCCAGCTCCTTGACTCACCCTGCTTTTCTGTCCTTGTGTCCTCCCAGCTCCCAGGCTGCTTCACCCTCCTTCCTCCCTACATGCCACCCCTCTTAGCTGCCTATGAGAACTGAAGCTGCTAATGAGGGTGCTCAAGCTGGCAGTCCCAGAGTCCGTGGGTGGATGATAAATTCAGCTTTCAGTGGTTGTGCCAGTTGAGGGCTGTCTGCTCAGCTTCAGAAAAGACCCTGCTGTTCTGTCTCTGTTCTTCCCCTCCTTCTGGGACTTATCCCCCTGTGCCAGCACTGCAGAGTAGAGAGCCACCAGGGTCCCTGCCCGTTTGTGTGTCCATGGGTTTGTGCTGCTCTCTAGGACTCTCTGTCTTTGCTGCTGTGGGTGTCTCAGTCAGGTGGATGAAAGCTAGCTCAGATCTGCCTTCTCATGCTACAAATTCCTCACCTTTGCTTATAAACCTTCTCCAAGTGTGATTGGCAGCTGGCGTTGCCAAGTCCCTCTTTACAGGGCAATTACAGACCTTGCTTCATTGTCTTTTAAGCAGGGGGTGGCTGGAGGTCATCCTTGTTACTTTGTTCAGCTAATTAGGAGCAACTCCTGCTCTCCTGCCATACAGAAGTGACATCACTGATAGCTCACTGGAAGACTGCTTTCCCCTGGGAAATATCTGGGGTTGCAAACAAAAAAATTGAGATATGCAGAGTACGACAATATCTGACACCCAGTCTCTGTGGTCACTCTAGCTGTTCAAACAAATAGAACACAGTCAGGTAATGAACGTCCTGATAGTCCTGCGGTTCAGCTGGGTGATGAACTATTTCAGTGAGTGTGACAGGCAGGTTTGGCACGGCCCTAGCTCAGATACTGTTCTGATAGGGTTTGCATATAACCAAAAATGTATTTGTTTAACCCATTCTGCACCATTCTATTAAGGCACAGCTTTTTTACTCTGACGTTCACAAAAGCTGGTCCCCCTAGTCCTTAATGACAAGGTGATGCCCTTTTTTTTGCAGTAGTTCTGCACTACCATAATCAGTTCTGATCCATGGCGTATTTTTCTCCATCCCCTTGTTCTTGCAAGCAGTTACAAAGACCACTACCAAATTATCTGCTCTAAATTTAACCTCTCTGGGAGGCTGGGCCAGAACAGCTCCTGCTCATCGCCACAAGAAGCATAACTGAGAGCCCCTGAAACATGATTTTGCTATCTAGTCTCTATATGGTGAACCATGAAGCTTCTGAGCCTGCTCTCAACCTTCAAACATGTTTGCCTTTGCACCACACAGTTCACTGAGCCTTATGCCAACCCACATGGCAGGCCATGCTTGTGTGAGCACTCTTGTATTTTGTGGGTGTGCCTGACACTGCACTAGATGCCAGCAGTGACTGGGCTCACCAAGAAGCTGGAAAGTGCCCACATAGCTGTTACTGCCTTAAGCTTTTCTAATCACATCAAATTCCGATGGTTTGTCAACTACATCCACAGAATGATGTGTCTTTTTCTTTGTACTACATTCTAGGTTACATTCTCAATTGCATTGAGAGCTCTGACAACTTTGTTAGGGCAGTGTGCTCCCTGTGTCTCTTCTCAGCTTTAGTACATTTACAACAACTGCCCAACGTGAGAAGAGGTTGCATGGAAGAATAGCCTTGAGAGCGCATAACCTCAGTGTTATGATGTGGTTTATATGCATAACTGAAGAGAAAGTACTTACCAGTAAATGGAAAGGTAGACATGGAAAGACCAAAAAAACAATCAGCAGAACTCTAAAAAATCTTTGGAAGCAAAGTTGTATGTTTGGGTTATTCATAAGGTAAGGCATGACAGGCATTGGGGAATAGTCTTTGTTGTACTGCCTTCAAGGGAATATGACAGGATTAGGAGAAATTTCTGCTCATTACTTAAATGCCAGACACATTTTATGTCCACACAGTGCAATGCAAAGTGTCAGCACTCGTTGACTTAGGAGCTTACGATTTAAGCTTACTGGAAATGCCTGTGGATAAATCTTGCACTATGGGACTGAGCTGCTTCTGTAGCCATACCCAGTGACTCTTTATGGTGAAGCATAAAAAGTGGAAGAGTTTGTCTCCAGCAGAGATCAAATACTTGGCTCTGGCCAGGAAATAAAGGCCAGAAGTTGCTATTATGCTAAGCGTGGGTGGCAACACCGCACAATCCTTGTGTTGCAGTGGTCACAGCACAGTTCAGGTTGGAAGACACTTCTGGAGGTTTCCAGACCAACCTCTTGTTCAAATCAGGGTTGGCTGAAGCTATGACCAGATAGCTCATAGCTTTATCCAGTCTTGAATATCTCCAAGGATGGAGAATGCACAGCCTGTCATTTTTTCCACCTGCAAACAGAAAGCATGAGTTATACAATTGTAATGTGATATCTTTGTGACAAGAAGAACTTGGAATCAATGCCATTGTTACTCCGCTACTTGAGCACTCCTTGCTCTGTAGCTCTTTTTATCACAATGCCCTTCAAAGCATGATGTTGAAAAGGATATATTTTTCACTTTAAGAGGCATGTCCTGTCTCTGTGCCATTAGAATGCTTAGCAACATGGATGCAGATACATGTCACATATGCAATGAAAGTCAGACTGTTTCCTAGCCTATATAAGACATACTTGCCAGCTCTCACCTTGTTATTTTTGTGATGAATCCAAACTCCAGCAATTAAAAGGAGTACACCAGTGTTATTTTATGTCAGCAACGGGTTAGACTAATTGCCTGTGAAACTATCAGAGTCCCTAGCACAGTAGTGCTGCAGCTCTCCAGATGGCAACCTTGCACCCAGTAAAAGAACTGTGCAAATAGCCTGCAACTCTTTTTAGATCATCCTTCCAACAATATTATTATGTATTTAAACCTAAGCTTCAGAATATCAACAGTTCAGCGGGAGTTGCTGGTTTAGTAAATCCTGGAATCCTGGGTTAATAAATCTTGACACACTGGGTTTAGTCATAGCTCAAGATAGCTCTGCCACTCCACTGTACTGAATCTTTAAACAAATTACTTTGTCTCTTCATATTCCTGTTTGGCCTTCTGCTCATTTTTGGTATTTCTGGCCTGATGTTGTAAACTCAATTGTTAAGTTACTGTCTCAAATTATGGATTTGACAACTGATGTCTTGCAACCCCAAGCAAATACCCATGTTCTCCAGCTATTAACTATTGTTGCTTGCTTCTTGCACTGTCTTTTCACAGGTGAATTTACAGTCTTGTGATATTGTAGAAGAAGATGGGGAAAAACAATTACCAACTATTCAGCAGAAAACAAAAATGTGTTTCTTAGCCAGTGGTTTATAATAACTGCTATTGACCCATCTCTCTATAGATGGTTTCCTGACATTAAATGAATTTGGCATTTACATCTGCTTTTATTTCTTCCAAGAGCCCTGGAAGTAATTTTTTTCCCCATTTAAAGTGCTGTTGTACTCTGAAAATTGTTTTTAATATTGGCATTATGATGGCTCTCTATTTATTCTGTCAAGTTTACTCAGAGCAAAAACATGTGGTTTGACAGCAAGAAACTTTCTGGCTTTTGTGTTCTTTGGATTGCGGTGGAAAAGGCTTTTGCTAACTCATAACACTGCAGACCCAGATGTCAGAATCTTCCTGAACTGTGCAGAAGTGATGGAGAGTGATGAAGGAGAGCGTGACGCACAGTGCTGAGAATAGACCATGCAGGAAAAGCAGAGACAGCAGGCTTCTCTCCCTTGTCCCTCTCTCACTGCTACAGAGGATTTATGATGTTATAAAAGGCTTTGCCGTGAGTTGAATACGAAAAGTATTCCTCCCAGACTGTAGTACAATCAGCATTTTTGCTGCATTGGCTTCATTGCTTTGCTTCAGTACTCCAGTGAGCTGGTTGGCAAAATGCCAAGCTGCATGCTGAAATCCCTGCAGTGCTGCAGGCAAAAGAGTGCCCAAGCTGAAGAAATGAAATAATGTACCTCGTAAGTGCCCTTCACTTAGTCAGATGATTCCATGAGGAACAGCAAAATACTGGAAAGGGTGGGGCCAAAATTTCTTCTTTGCTGTCACCGACTGCAGAGGTAATAATTTGCATGTGGCTACTGCTCAGTAAATTCCCTGATACAGCCTCTGCCCTCCATACCAGAGAACAGCTGGCTGTTTTCATACACAATACACAGATCCAGATTCCTATAAACATGAGGCCAGGATGATGGGATCACTTATCTTTCCACCAAGATGAAACCAAATCATCCAAAGCAATTTCATTGCTGTATATATATACATCGCTTACCAGCTTACTCTATCCTTTACTGTCTTTTCCTTGCAGTCTAAATATGAGGCTCTCGAGTAAGGATTATTAGATGTTCACAGTGCTGAACACAATGAGATCCTGATCTTCTTTCATCAGTCACTATCACAATCATATCAGCATTTATTTGTTTACAGTGTCTGCCTTTCAGTAGGAAGGTCTGCTGGGACCTCAGTGGTAATAAGAAGAGAGTGCTGCTTTTCTCAGCCATTCCTCCTTTTAAGAATATAAATGGCATAGCTCTTTGTGGGACCCAAAATGACATTTTTCCACAGATACCAGGGATTATTTTTTTTATTTGGCTTTTTCCTTTTTATGCCTGATTGATATTTTTTTACACTGTATTAATAGCTTTTGGGCACTATCCATGTAAGAATCTTGAGGTACAGAAATATTGTATCTATTTTACAGATATGGGAATCTGAGGAAAAGCATGATGAGGTTTACCTGTCGTCAAGGTCATGCCCTGAGCTTATAACAAAACTGGAATTTTTAAAAACCCCAGCAGTTTTTAAACTGCTTTAAAGTTTAAAAACACCATTTCTTTCCTTGTTTTTAGCCATTCTTATTCTCAGTGCCTTCTCTTCCCTCCTGTTTTCCTTTTCTGCTACCACTTTGCCAATGTGTTGTCCTCTCTTTCAGCAGAGAGGAAAGTGAAATCCCTGAAAGTGGGGTTGGTTTTCCATATTTCTGAATCTGGATCTGATACCCAAACACTTATATGGCATGCAGACTCACTCACTGCCAGTCCTGCTTCTCTTTCACATGCTAACAGCTAGGAAATTCTGTAGCAAACTCCCAGCTATTTCAGGGACCTTGGACACTGCCAGTAATTCTCCTTTCTCCACCTTTTTTTTTTGTTTTGTTTTGTTTTGTTTGTGAAGTTTTTTGTTTTGCTTTGTTTTGTTTTGGTTTGGTTTGGTTTTTTTGTGGGCTTTTTGTTTGTTTGTTTAGTTTGGTTTTGTTTGTTTGTTTTATTTTTTTTTTTTCTGTGGCCCATTATAGTGCTGGCTTTTAACTTTGTTATGGGCCATTAGTATTTTGCTGTATAAACGGGTCATTCTGAAATTTTGAGGAGTCTGCAGTGTGTACAGACTCCAGAACAGTTTTCCATGGCACTTTCTGGACTCAGTATCTTTTGTATGACTATAGGCAGAAGTATCTGGGGATGCAACCCGTCTTTTCTCAGCTTCCATTTCAAACAAGATTCATAATACAAATTTTCTTTCAGTATTCCCACATTGAAAAATACTTTCAGATACTTCCTGCATAAAAACTTCAGTGTTTTCCCTGCAGTGCACCCCACAAAAAAAGGACAGTCACCCGTGTATACAAGAGCTTGTTAAGGGGACATGTTTAGGGTTTGGGTGAGGTTGTCTGGTTGGTATTTTTATCTCTTTACTTTTCAAAAAATGCAACATAAATCTTGCACATAGTTATTTTAAAAACTTCTGGGCGATGTACTCTCTGAAGTAAGAATAGCCAATTCAAAATTCTGATTTGTATTGATGTGTGCACTCTCTGTATTTTAGACACCATGTAAATTTCTTTTCTGGAGAGATTTGTTATCCTGTTTTTAATACATTGAAACAAGGGGCAGCTGCTAAGGAGGAGGGGAGGCTCTTTGCCAATGTGAGGACACCAGTGGAGCTGTCTGCCAATTTCAATAAGAGAAGAACAATTTTCGGTTTTTTTGCTTTCCACTCCTCCCCTCCTTCCTAGTGCTCCTACTCCCTTACATTCACTCCTGGATAGAGGTAGGAGTTCAGTCTCCAAACTGAATCAATTCTTGCTTCCTCACTGAGGCTGTCAGTAGAATAAGGTTAAGTGTCACAACAATGCTTTTGTGTTGTGAATAGCTCGTCTATATGCACTTGCTTGATATAAGCAGGCTTGTAGCCCCTTTCCCCTTTATTCTGCTCAGAGCAACACTCACACTGCAGGTCACTGAAGCTGGACTACTTGACTTCACAAAACTTCCCTAAAATTACTTGTCTCTCTCCTAGAAGCACCACAAGATCACTGAAATCCTACTTTTGACTGGGTGTGCTCAGAGGAAAAAAAATATTGATTTTAAAGACCTATTTTTCTTACTTGTTTTACATCTGCCACCAGTTACCTATATGAACAAGGCATGGCAAAACAGCAATAAGAAAGAGTAACCCTATACTGATAAGACAGCTGCTAGATGGTCTGCCTTTACAGCATGTTCCAACTAGCTCTACCCAAGAAAACCATCAGTGACTGGAGTAACAACATGCCTGGGAGAGTGTCAAGAGATTTAGCCAATTCCAAGTGGATCAGCAGCCTCATATAAGATGGTCTGGTTCTGGCAGAAATTATAGTTTTCAGGTGGGACAAGAAATGAACTCCCTACTGAGCTATTTTCCACAAGAGTAGATACTGTCACAGTGTCTTTGCCACTTTTTGCTAGTAACATTCTGTCTTACTCAGAATTTCCCAAGCACTCTTCATTTGTAGAAGCAATCCTCTCTTCTTTCTGTCCTGGACTTCTGCTAAGTGAATAGTAGTTACTGTACTGGGGCAAATTTACCCTGTATGTGGAGCAGAGTGTATACTGGAAACAGCAAATGTCAGCCATGCTGTTTGATGGAATGATGAAACTTGCTCTTGTTGCTTAAATGGCATCATACCATAATGGGGGAATATTAATCTGATGAGAGGAATTTCTCAGCAGCTTGGAAATCCATGTATGGTTGACAAAACGCCATCTAAAGCTGGTCTCTTGTTCCCCCTTAAAGTTTTGAGTGCACTTCAGCTTTTGAAGCTAACCCATTCTGCTGGAGGACTGCCCAGTCTTGCTTTGGCTTGCCTCTTTCTCTGGATTCCTGCCACATAAGAGATGTTAGCTACTTTGGTTGTGTTTTAGAAACATGGAAAATGTGGCTCATGCAAGCTTTTGATAATGGATTGCTGGACTTTTCAGGCTGATGTTGTGTTTTGTATTCTGCATTTCATGCTCAAGAATTTCCCTTGTGTAAGCCTCACCCCTGTTGTTTGCTTGCAAAGAGAAGTCTTTTGGAGACGGGACAGGATTTGCCAAGAACAGGAAGGGAAAGTGGTTTACCATGAAAGGTGTGACATATTCTGTACCTCACTGGAGCTTTGCAGCAGAATCCTGTTTTGCTGCTCTCTGATATCCTCTTTTGCTGTACTTCTGACTGATGTTTGTTAATGCTTAATCACCAGTCTGCACTGCTTGAACCATCTCATGGCTTGTTGAGGTTCAGTGACCATCACATTGCAGTCCACAGCCACCTTGGTTTTGTAACATCAGAGAGAAGAAAGCTGTCTGACAGAAGCACTTCTTACTTGAGATTGCAAACAGACAGCCACCACAACTCTCATCTCATTGTAGGCAAAGTTATGCTCATGAGGTAACAGGTGAGAAAAAGTTTATTTATTCAGTAAAATAAAATATGTATTTATATATCCCACTCCCTATTTACATTTATATTTATGTATCCGTTCAAAATTAGAGACTGTCAGGGATTTTTTGCAGTGCAGATATCAAAGTGCATGATTTTTATTGTGAGGCCCTTGGGAATATGGCAATGTTCTCTCCATATCTCAAGCGTGGGCTCCCCACCTCCCCAGCACTTACCTGCATAAGTGCAGTTGCGTTAAGGCAAAGTATGGCTTCACAGTTTGACTTCTCCTTTCCTCAGGTGTGACTTCCTGCCAAAAGTATGGCAATATCAGACTGGCTGCAGGGAAAGAGGGTTGGCTTAAGAGCTACAGAGCTGACTTGTGAGACAGTTCATTTTTTTGTTTGGCCTTTACTTCATTCAAATGCTTCAGTCACTTTTTTGTTAGTTGAGCAAACTAACTTCTCAAGTAGATGTTTAGATATGAACACAGGCAAGAGTGGTGAAGTGCACAGCTCCTGTCCCATGCTGGGGCCCTAATTGCTCTAAAGAATTACACACTTTGTCAAGTTCTGTTTGTAAGTCCTCTCTTGATTCAGCCTATTTTCCACCAGGGGGAAGTGAAGGTGAACTGCTTAATTTACATAGGACTTGGAGGCAAAAATTTTCAGAAAAATTAAGGCCTTGTCATGGTGATTTTTATATGCATGTGGATGTCTTGTCAGCCCATGGCTGTCCTACAGAGACAGCATTTCCCTGAATGGCTAGGTTATGCCCATGTGAACAGAGTGTATGAAGTGCTTTTGGTTTCTGATAAGATGAAATGCCCTTAAAATAAAGCCTGTCCCCACAGAAATCAAGATCAAAACTCCCAGTGATACCTGAGGGTGCAAAGTATTACAAAATCTAACCTTCTAGAAATGTCTGAAGTCTGGACAGGCTAGATTTTTCTAAGGTGTCAGTAATTTGCTGTACAGAAGAATCTCATTTCTTAGCCTTGTGTGCTGTGAAAACACATTTTGTTTTAGAAAAATGCTTCCCATGGTGTTCAGGTCAAGAACTGAACATTTGATAAGAGAATTTACAGCTCTGCGAGATGAGGCTCTTCCTTGGGTAGTGTAGGGTCTCATGGAAAAATCCTGAAACATCTGTCTGAAAAGATTAGGGAGAATCTCAATTCCAGGTCTGGGATTCAGCTACCAGGATTCAACTGGTTTTTCATGGTTCATATTCTGAGCCTAAACTGGGGTCCAGACAAAGTCCAGACAAAATCACAGGGTCATTCTGTCTCTGTAGAAGATCTAAAACTGCAGGCTGGCATTTCCCAGATCTCAGAGTTGTTCCTACTGCTGTGTTTTGTGGCAATAGCCCATTTCAGCAGCAGCATTAGGTTAAAGGATACCCAGAGGCCTCCTTGTCAATCACAAAGGAGTTGAGCTTTATTCCGGACACATCATTCCTGCCCAGAGCCAAGGTCTGAAATAAAGCTGGCCAAGGAGAATTGCTCAGACATGCAGGTCATGGGCAGGCCAGAGTTTGTGCTTGGAGTGAGTCAGCCCCAGAACCTCTATGAGACTGATATCTGAAGATGAGGACAGAGGAAGAGAGGCCATGAGTGCATCAGAAACTCTTGTGTGTGTGTGTGTAAGTAAAATTGTTGCAGCTGGGTAAGAATTTTGCTGCTGTGCTTGGCAGACAACGGGAGTAACTGGACTGGCCCTGAGGGTGAGAGGAAAGGGCAAAGGCAACTTCCCACCTGAAAAGTGCTACGACAGGGACTGGACTAGATTTCATGCTCTTCCATTAAGTTCTGTGTCAGGCAGCCAGGGTGACTGTAGCCATATTTAAACCAAGGTTTTCCTCTTCCTCCAAGGGAAAAGAGAGGCCAGAACAGAGCCACATACACGAGCTAGCTTTGGAGCTGTGTTATGGCTGCTGCTCAGCTGAGGGCCTCTGGACTGAGTTTCTCACTGCAGTGTGACCAGCAGGTTTTCTTGATACCTGCTGCACAGGGCTGCATGGGATTTGCTTGTGGGAATTAAGGGAAATGGTTCACTCTGTGCCAGGCAGGGTAGCATCAACAGGAATTAGAAGAAAACTTTTGCATAAGAAGGAGGCAGGACCAAACAGTTTTGGCCTAAAGCTAAGAAGGTGTATTTCTTAGGAAATACACTTAACAGGATCAAGATGAGTCATACGGACAAAAGGCAGTAATGGAACTGCTTTCTACTAGAAATTTCCCTGTAGCTGCTTCACAGATTGAGAGACCTTTAGGATTCCTTCCTGGGAACAATAATGTGGAGTCCTTCTCCTCTAGATTGTAGCAGTGTGAATCAGGAACAAGTCCTTGGAAGTCAGTGCACCTGACATAGTAAAACAGAGGATGAAGACATATAAATCCTTGAGCTGGGAAAGGGAAGACTTAAACATAAACTGAAATGACTGACACAAGAGGCAGTAAGAGTGCAATTCCTTCCCACACTACTATTCAGCTGATCTTAAACTTTAGGGATAATTACCATGTGAGGACTGCTCTGTTCTGTATCCATTTTGGCTCCTGGCTGCTCTGCACCATCCACCAGCAGGACAGCTGCTGTGAAGTGCCTGGAATCAGGGTACCCAGCAAGGCACCCTGCTCTTGTCCCAGCACATGCCAAAGGATACCTGTAGCAGCATGAACAGCTCTGAAGGAGCAGGCAGCAGCAGGGATTGATGAAACCCTTTCCTTTCTAACCCTGAGGACAGGCAAGGACTTGTAGGGATGTGTACTGTTTAGTCTCAATTGCTAGTTCTCATTTCTCTCAATTCTGGATAACTGGCTGCTGTAGCTGAGGTTATTTCTAACCTCTTGGAAAAGAAATTTGCTTCCACTTTCTACCTGATCATATTGATGATTTCTTTTTCCACTGTTGTGCATGACAAGGCTGGCTGGACAATGCAGCCCAGAACAGAGCTATGTGTCTACAGAGCACCAAGGACAGCTAACCGAGCTGGTTCTGCTTCCATGTGCAACATATGTCATTGCAAAGAGAGGGTTTAGGATGCTTTTTGATGCACACAAAAGGGGTGATATCTTCTTTGCTGCTGAATATATGCTGTCATAGCTTCTAGCTTTGCCTAATTTCCTATCAACATCTTCAAGGAGACTTGGATGTAAAGTGTCTACTTTTAATCCTCTGCCTGCAGGAGCTGGAGATGGGGCTTGGAAGACAGGCAAAAATACAAAACCCCTACGTGTTCTCCATTTCCAGTCACCACTTCCACCTTTTACCTTTTATAGGATATGTCTATATTTCATCCAGTTCTAATGGAGAATGTCTGCTTGTATCTTCTCATTGACTGCATTCATTTTAGAGAGCAATCCTGTAATTTTGTCATTAATTGTGAGCTTCTGTTCCCTCTAGTGGTGGCTGGGCTCTGTGTAAACCATAATGTATAGGGAGTTTGGTTCAGGTCTGCACCTATATTCAAAATCTGATTTACCCTCAATCTTCATTGTTCACCACAGGTATATAATAAGAGAACTAGGAGGCATTTAATCCAAGCTCTGGAGTTTGGACATACCCTTGTGCAGGTCTGAACTTCTCAGGACCTTGTGTGTCAAGCACGGGTCCACCAGCAGGTGTCCCAGAAGCCCACTGGTTTTCA
Source organism: Certhia americana (assembly GCA_018697195.1). Lineage (NCBI taxonomy): Eukaryota > Metazoa > Chordata > Aves > Passeriformes > Certhiidae > Certhia > Certhia americana. The sequence goes on from CM031857.1 coordinate 21,212,368, forward strand.
CCACAGTAGGCACAGGTCCTCTCCCACCTAGTCCTGGATCTTCTGAAGAACCGTAGAGATGCTCTGCCACAAGCAGGATCCAGCAGCAAATAAAAAGCACAACGTGGAAATGAAAAGTGTGTGGATTGCAGGACTGGGTGTGCTGGAGCCAGGATCTTCACCTCACCACGTGGGTACGCTCCTTGCGGGGGCTGAGGAGCCTGCTGTTGCCTTGGCGACTGGAGCCGGCTCTATTAGCACAACCAGGAGAGCTTAATCCAGCATAGTCCAGAGGATTAAGAAGGAGTTTCTGCAGCACAGTGCGAGAAGGGGTGATTTCAAGGGTGACGTCAGGCAGATATCATGTTTTGTGTCATGTTTAGCCAACACGGGAGTACCGGGTTGAAACGGCTGCTGATCATTCCCCAGTGCTTCAAAGAGAGCATTATCTTTTCATATCCCAGAAGCCCTTCATCTTTGACAGGGACAGGAACTCATTTGGGGACTACCAGTTCTCTATTAACAACCCATCAATAGACAGTAGTTTCTCCAGCTCTTGCAATGGAAATGAAACCTCTGTCTAAAGGGAAAGCAATAATAATGTTGTACTAGTTCATGACAAAAGCACGGGAGCATGTGCTAGCACCATCTAGCCAGCATCCACATCATTGCAGCATCAGCTGCTTCTTTCTTCTCTATTTTCCATCTTTGAGCTTGATGCAAGTAGTTGTCCCCTGTTTTCAACTACAGCTCTTACTTACTGTCTTATCTCCTTTGTCCTCTGGCATTATTGCACAACCACCCCCACTTCTCATCATCTTTCAGGGAGAGGCTGAGAACTTGTAGGTAAAGCAATTGATTATGCCCCAGTGTGTTGGGGAGAGGATGAGATGTTCATCCCAAACCTGAGACCCTCTGACAAGGGTGAAGCTAGAGTATTCCTGCATTCTGCTTCCAATATGGGCCTGAAATCATGTGAAAATGGCTATAGGGCACGGACTGAAGCAGCCACTGGGAAAGCTCTATCTCGACCCAAGGCACAACCCTAAAAGCAGGGAGTTGTGAAGTCACCTTTGCTGCCTGCTGTCTCTCATTTGGTAGCCCCAGGTATGGGTCAGCTGGACCCAGCCGTCTCATTTCAAGCCCATGTGTCCAAAGCAGCAGGGGAGGAGCCAGACGAGCAGCAATTAATTACCTGAGGCAAGTAATCCCTGAGGACTAGGCAGTGCTGTGGGGACAGACATCCTTGCACAGTATGGAGAGCAGTACCCTGTTTCATGCCACAGAGCCTGTCCTGGCAGCCCACTCTGTCTTGGAGCTCCTCTCCTGGTCTGCTTTTCCAGGCTGTGCGCTGTCTGGGCGGTGACGTGGAGGTGGTACAGCAGTGTGTGAGCGAGGGCAGGATTTCCCTACTAGCCCTGGGTCCTCGTCCCCAGCCTGTGAAGGTCGCTGGCTCCTGGGTAAATTTCCATCGGATGCGGCACTCTCCCGTTGCGACTCAGCATTTCTGACACCCGACTGCAGCTCCTCTTTCTCATTTGATCATTTTCTTTGTAAGGGGAACTAACAGCCGTTACTAGAGTGATTTGGCCTCCGTCCAACAGTGTGTATATTACTCACACATTTCCCTGCTAGCAAAAGGGTTTGGGTTTTTTTTTCCCCACTGTCTGGTTGCAGCCTCTTCCTATCTTCATCATTAGATAGCTTAGAAGGCCAGTGCTAAAAGAGAAATCTCGGAGGCTTTTTTTACAACCCAGATTAAGGGAGGGCCAGTGCTGGGGGAGAGGGAAGGGGTGAGAAGGAATGGAGGGTATGCCCAACTGAATTAATTCTTCACTAGGACTGTCTCTGGTACAGCTGAAAACCCGATCCTGGAAAATGTAATATTTATAGAAACTGTACTGCCCTGGTTGGGTAAACCTCAAGGTCATCTTATGATCACTGCAAAAGGACTGGCCAGATACTGCTGCTGTTGCCCTGGCATCATGAGACCGTAATTCAGCACTGAAATCTGCATATAAAATGGGATCCTACTCCCTCTCCCTAACAACCATCTCTCCTGGAACTGCCTTAAGAAGGAAATGCACAGCCCAGCAGTGAGAAGGTTCAAAATGCCTGCATGGCTTTTTTTTTTTTTTTTTTTTTCCTTTTCTTTGAGAACATTAAGCTATTAACTCTAATTCTCTCAGAGGCAGAGGTCTGCAATTCATTTCACATTTAGGGCATCTCAGGAGTTTGCCTGAAGGACCAACTGTTGGCCTGATGCCAGTTTTTTTCATTTCTGAGTTCTTTCTATTCCTTAAAGAAATTCTGCATGGACATGCTAGATGCCAAAGTCCCTGGAGAGAAAAGAGGAGCAGAAGATTTGTGTTTTCACTACATCTACTATATTCCTGCACAAAGACAAGTCCTGGGCTCATTGTCAGGTGGACATAATCCTTCCACTGCCCCCAAAGTACTAACTGTCAAAGAAATTGGTGGTAATGGGGGAAGGTGAGAGCAAGGTCATGACTGCAGCTATTTCACTCTGGTCCGAACAACTGCCCAGGTCTAAAAGAGTGAGGGGTGTCCATTGGAGAAAGTGGAGTCAAGGAGACACTGTCCTGAGGCAGGTACCCACTTCTGATAGTTTAAAATATTCTCCCCCTTCAAAACATTAAAAGCAAACTAAATGTGACCTTGATACAACCTTCCTGGATTGTTTTTCCTGAGCACAGAGCAACATCTTCCCTAATGTTTTCTGTTTCTGAAATATTTTCTCCAGTCAGGGTGCTTGCAAGAATCTTTAAATTTTGTATGCAGGGTTGATAGAGTAAATTGTGATAATTATTCATCTCTTCAAGCATTTAGTCAGCTGTTAACCAAAATACTTGATTGCTGTCGCAGTATTTTGACCAATGCAGCAGTGCAAAGCAGTAATAAAAAAAATTAAAAAAAAGAAGTCAGACTGTGAAACAGTGGTCTGCAATAAGAGTAATCATGGTGGAACTGAAACAAGGAGCGTGCAAAGCATACAGCAAAGGTGAACTCTTGGAAGAGTAAAAGGCCTGAGAGTTCCGTTTTTGCTGTTCATGACCTTGAACAAATACGTGTGCCCAGCTCTACTGGAGCATGTCCTTCAGTGCTCACTCAGGTGAGGCTGGAGGGCTTCTGTGAGCACTTCCCTGGTTCTCAGCCCTGCAGCACCCCAGAGACCCATTCCCTTCTGGATACCTGGAGCCTGGTCTGCTTGTCTCCATGGAAATACTGCAAATATCACCTGTCCACCAGGCTGCACTGAGGTGATTTCAGCCTGGTGTGTACTGTTTTGGTGAGGAGTCTGCTCTGATGTAGAATTCACGAGTAGGTAGCTGGCCAAGAGGAAGTTATGCAGGTAGCAGCTCAAGGGAAGTTATGGGAAAGCACTGGAAGAGTAATGGTTATGAACACAGTGGCTAACAACCTGAACCTAAGTCAAGTTCAATGGCTCATTAAACTCAGGTGCGAGGATTTTGTGGGTCAAGGGGAAATGGATGAATCAAAATGCTGTGGAAAAGCTTAACTTAATCATGCAGGTGAAGGCTGTATGTGAACAAGCAGTGTTGTACCTAAACATGCTCAAATATGAAAGGGAGATATAGGACAATACAGTTTAAAGCTCTTGACCTGCAAATTCCCAGATCGAACCTCCCTGCTCAAGGAAGGAAAAATTATGTACAAATGTAAAGGTGGCTGCTGTAGGGAGAGCAGTGGTTGCTTGTCCCTCTGAAGATTAAAGGCTGTGTAGAGTATGAATTCCTAGCCTAGGATGGTCTGTCTTGCTAGGACTTGTGTGAAATTGAATCCACTCTGGAGAATTCATACAGAAAGGCTGCAGCTAATACACATGACATTCTCAAGGATTAGAAAGATGATTTTTCATGGGCCAAATTACTTTAGGGACACTGGCACTGTCATATCAAGGTGAATCCTATTACCCATCTGGGATATGCCGGACAATATGAAAGCACCACTTGGGTATGGAATATAGAGACATTAACTTGCATGGCAAGAGATGATTGAATGCATTAGTAGGAGAGAGGCCTGTGTGTGTACACTGTTTGTCTTGATAAACTTCAAAATTGAGAGCAGAGAACATGGACTGAGCACAGTCTCCTCCTTGTGTTCTGTCTTAGTCAGGTTTTGGAGAACGTAAGATTGACTTTTAATCAGTGAGGTCCAGCTCAAAGAGGCAGAGTTTGCATGATGCATCCAAAAGAAGCCTCCATTAGGAACTCTATGCTGCTTCTCAACAGATGTTTTAACTTTTGTTTGAATGCTTTCAAAAGGAAAATACATTGCCCTGATCTGACAGCTGCCTTGGTGATTAATGCAATGCTGAGGCATCAGGTGTCTTCAGATGGCCTCACAGAGGTGTCTGGTAAACAGGAAAGACAAAGCCATACCGCAAACATTTTGGAGGCCTTTGTCTGCTTTTTTTTTTTTTTTCTCTTATTTTTTAACGTTTCTTGTTGAAGAACTGTAGTGTGATCATTATTATGCTTATGCCCTAACACATGTAATGGAGGCATGAGTAAAATTTTCTTCTTAGGTCTTGTCCTTTGGACGTAGCACCAACTCCACAGTCATTTTCTCCTGCTGGATGTAGGATCAATAACAAGTATATGCATTTTTAACACTGGAGCAACCATGTTCAACAGTGCCATAGAGGCCCTACAGAGAGTGCACAGGTTAGGGGCGTGTCAGGTAAGAGGAATATAATCCATTCATTCACTCCCTCTAACACTGTTTTGTGCCTTTTAAATTATGAAAAAGTCAAAAGAGTCTCCGCCTCCTTGCACATTTTTGAAAGTACTCCAAGCAGAATGACCTCCTTCTCTGTTCCCTTGGTGAGAGGACACCCTTCTGCCTACAGTGAAAGGAAGAAAATACTAGCATCTGCTAGTCCAGGGGACATATTTCAGCAGTGGAAGCTTACAGGTTTTGCCTGGTATTTTCCCTCTTCCTAAAGCACATGTTAACGACTTTGACTTTTCTAGTAATTTGATTCCAAAACCAGTGTTGCAGCAGCTGAGCCCTCAGATGCCATTTGGAAGATTATTATCACTCTGAAATCAAAGCAAACAGCTGCTTGTTCAAGCCTGTGTGGAGATCCCCTCACTCACGAAGATCCTCCTCTCTCATCTCCCTGCGTCCTCAGCCCTGGGCCTGCTGTCAAGAAGTTCCAGTCAGCTTGGCCAATGTAAAGGATAAATATGCTGCCAATTCTTTGCATTTGTGTAGTACAAAAAAGCTGTAGGACAGCCAAGCTGGCTGCATATACCAAAAGCATTCTTGTACACCGGTACCTAAGATAGAGGGAGCAGGGTCTGTAAAAACTTTTGTTTGTGGTGTGCAATTAGTTGAAAGGCTATCTAGGTTATTTGCATAAATAGAGAGAAGATCAGAAAGTGTTCTCTTCTTGCCTAAAGCAGAAGCTGGCTCATGCAAAAGTTCTCCTTCCAGATCTGCATTTCCTTGGCTCCTCCTACAGTGTGAATAATCCCTAACATTTCCATGACTCAGTAGATTTGCTATGGAAATCATGGCAATATTTTCAGAGTCATAGTCTAATACCTGAGCCCCGACAGGATTCGTGCCCCCACATCTCTGGCATTTTGCATAGTTATGTAACACTTCTTACTCATGGCACTGAAATCAGGAGCATGTCCGAGTAGTGAGGAACGAGTGAAATTCGGAATAAAATCCAAACCTCTCTTTGCTCACTCTTGAAAACCATATAATTCATGTTTGAGAGTGTAACATTCTTTTAAAATATGATTTGAAGATAGCTTGTTCTGTTGGTGAGAACAACTTTCCTTTAAATTTCTTCCTTTTGCATGGCAAAATTCAAGTTACTGTGTAGAAAGAAAATCTGGTCAGCTACTTCATGAGACTAACATGAGCATGTTCCTTCATCTTGGCTGTTTCATCCCCTTTTTTCCTGTTCCCTAAATGCTTAATAAGAACAGTAGCTGGGAGAGCAGGTGTGTAAAAAAGAGAGAGAAGTAATCTCATCCATACAACCCCCTAAGCCCACAGCTGTGTTTCTTATATGGGCGGAATAAAAAGCTGCTGTCCTCAGAAAACTGATAATAAAAATCATTTGGGAGGCTCACTGCTCTGTGCAGAACAGTAGCTGTCCTCAATGCAGTTTCTGGTTGCTCCTTTATGCAAAGTATCCTTTCTGCTGTGTGTAAAAGAGGGGGTTCTCCCAGGTTAGATGGAGCATTCACAATGTGTGCAGAGGTCACAGAGCCTCATCAGGGGGTGGCTACACTGGGGAGTGGTCACAAAAGAACTATCCAGATATTTTTATGTGATATTCAGAGAGGGCATTTTACCTGGCTAACTGAAAGGTAGGAGTAAATCACCCTGCAGTGAGTTCACATTTATGAATACAAATAGGATTTGAAAGTGGTAGGCATGCATGGCTTCCATGTCTTCACCAGCTGCCTTCTCTGGGCCTTAATCACATTTTCAGAGAAGCTGTATCAGCCACTACTGCTGTCTGTAATAATAACAGTAGCTCTGCTCATATATCCATACAGCCATGGACTCTTACAATAAAAGCTGCCTCCCTTCAGGCTGCAGAAAGCAGACCCACCTGCAGACTGCCGTGCCAGCAGCTGTAGAGCAGGTGGGGAAGCCAGAGCCAGAAAAGCAGTCATGCATTGCAAAGCCACTATCAGGTTCTGTTTCGCAGGTGAAGAAACTGAGACAGATGGAGGGCAAGTGATTTTCTCAAAGTGATATGAGTAATATCACTGGCAGTGCCAGGTCTTGAAATTAATCCTGGCTTAGGCCAGGTTCTGGGAAACGTGCAATAAACTGTGCAGCAACATCCCTGGGCTTCTTGCTCTTGCCCCATCGCTACAGATGTCTGGGACAGCAGGAACTGTGGGTGCACCATTGTGTTGGCTCTGGCCCAACAGTACTGCTGGGGGAGCTCACCCTTTCTTTCTCCTGAGGGTATCTGTGGTGAGCAGCTAGTTTATTTACATAGTAGGTGCTCTTTCTTAAATTAAAATGATCCCTTCTGGGTTTTGGTCCTGTTCAGCTCGGTCTTCCCCTTTTGGGCACATGATGTAGTTGGGTGACAGAATTATTTATGGGTAAGACCTGGCAGGGGCAAAGACACCGACATTTAACAAATCAGTAGGGATGAAACAAAGGATTTGTTGTTTGCTGATGCTCCAAGAATAGGCTGCACTGAGAGCAAGTACACCTTGTATTTCCCCTCTTCTCCTTGTCCCTTTGGTATCCTTTCTCAGTGTACTCCAGGCTGTAATTTCCATTTCTTTTCTCCTCTCCTTCACTCCCAACAATCGGCTGCCCCAGAAGAATATTAAGATCAGGTGCTCCATGCCCTGGTTGCACCAAAGTTTCAGTAGACAATGGACAAGAGTTGAAATGATCACCTTTTTTTGCAGTCACATGTATTGCAGTGTGAAAGATCATGAGTGTCACCAACTGTGAGCCTGGGATGCAACAGTCTGCCCCATTCCTAGACCTCTGAATAACTTCTCTGCCATTCTTCCAGAAGTTCCATCTTTTTATTTGCCTAGTTCTAAGCATCTGCTAGACCTTTCTCTCTGACTAAAGAGCTTGCTCACCCATGAGCCCTGTTTTGGACTTTGATCTTCCTCCTAGTCCTCCAGCTTGGCCAGGTTCTGGGCTTGAGGAGGTATCCAGGTAGGCAGTCCAGTCTGCAGGAAGAGTGAGGGCTGTAAACGAGAAACACAGTGGAAATCATCCCAAACAGTGTTTCTGGCAGCAGTTTAATTGCACATGATGTGATATCAGATAATCACAGAATGACTAGGTTGGAAGAGACCATCAAGGTCATTGAGTCCAACCCATGCCCTAACACCTCGACTAAACCATGGCATTGAGTGCCACATCCAGTCTATTTTTAAACACATCCAGGGATGGTGACTCCACCATCACCCTGGGCAGACAATTCCAGTACTTCATCACTCTTCCAGTAAAGTCCTTTTCCTAACATAATTTTCCTTGGTTCAGCTTATGTATCCATCCTAGGCCACATCTAATCTTGTTTTCTTGTCTTGTTATCTTTGTCTTTCAGGAAAAATGATGGAGCTGGAAAACAGCCAAGCAGACAAGCTTGTCTAAAGGGCTAGGAGCTCTATGACTTGTATGGCTCTTAGATGGCTGCCATGGACTCCAAGCTAACCCAGGATTCAGGGTCTTTCCTAGTTATTCAGACTTTCCCTAGATGTTCATCATTCTAGGAACCAGCTAGTTTCCTGAAAATTAGCACTGCCATTTCAATGCAGTATCTTTGGCAGTCCTAGGACACATCTGTTACTCTTTGATATGCTTGGATCTGGCCTAGATTAACCAGACAACTTTCCCATTGTTCTTTGACCAGCATAACCCTCTTTGCACTGATTAGTTGTTAGGCCAAAACATATGAATGCTCTAGGTGATGCACTTCACTTTTAAAAAGAGAGAGAAGAGCACAAATATGCACACCAAATTAAGGAAAACAAGTGGTTTCTGAACGTCTCTTTTCAGATAGATGACTTGCAAACCAGTGTTAATTCTCTATTGCTCCTGTCTCCTGGAAAGATATCTAGAAGAGAGAGGGAGTAGCACATTTCTGGAGCTAGATATTGGAAAGGATCAGTAGCTCCATCTCGTAGTAACACTCGTCAGTCAGGCGTGTGCTGTGTGTCACTCAGTGGAGGAGTGCCTGCTCCACTGTGCAGCATCTCTGCTGTCACTGACAGATTCAGTCCTGCATTCCTCACTTAACTTCCCACTGTCACTCTCCTCTGTACTTTCCATCCTTTAGTATCAGGCTGCTCCCTGCTTCTGGATCGTCCCCTTTCTTGACTGCGCCATGGGTTTTTGTACCTTTGTGTCTTTTGCAGTCTCTCATAATGACCTCTTTTCACACTTTTAACCTATTTATTTCTTCTCTTCTCCTTTCCCTTCCAGGTGTTTTCAGCATTATAATAGTATTTGGCACATCTTTAAAAAACACTTTTAAGCCAGAATCATATTTTCTTCAGGTTTTTATAGTTCTAGCCATCTCACAATGCCAGAGGGAAAAGTGAAACTAAGCACATTTAGTGATTACCCTAGAAAATATTCATGTCAGAAACAGACTTCAAGGTATCTCAGTTCATGGTTCTGGTCCTCTGGCAGGGCATGAGCACTACACTTTGCTCAACTCCGCTTACAACATGGGAGTTCCTGCCATCACAGATCAGCCAGTGGGATGAGCTGTGCCAGCCCCTTTGGAGTCTGCTCTGTTGCAAAGTCAGCCAGAAAGCTAGGCTGGTGAGCTGTGTACAGGTGGGAGTCATGAACAGGATCCCATCACCAGCCCCAGTTTTGGGCATATCAGCAAGCAGCTGGAATATTGTAGTGTAAATCTTTTCCAGATGCTTGAAATGTGCCTGAAAGTCATGGATTTGGTAAGAGGGAAGGATGTGATAAAGTGGATAGATCTTTTCTTTATCCCTTCAAACTGTAGGATACTATGGTTATCTGATGCTGTGCTTTCAGAGCAGAAGCAGGCTCTGTGTTAGACTTGACACAGGGCTGAGTGTAACTCCTCTACCTGGAAATACGTACATGCTTTAAATTATTGTGGGGAGTGTAATAGAAGGAAATAAACTAAAACATTCCCCCATTTATGAGGGTAGTCTATGTGTCTGCTCTGTATTGCTCCTCCTTGGACAGAGCTGTTGGATGGCTGTCAGCACACTGAAGCCTTTCACACATAAGAGAAGGCCAACCTAAACTTCCCTCATCTGGTCTGGATAATCTGACTGATCTCACCATTTCTGCCAAACAATGGAAAATTGCCTGAATATTTAAACATGTATTGTTCTTAGGGAAACAAAATGTTCAGCTAGTTTGGTTGCCTTAGCAACATTCACTTCTAAAAATACAAAAGACACAATCTACAAAATAAGTGAACGTGTAGAACAGGCAAGGAAAGAAAAATGCTTCTTTCTTCCTGACCCAGAGCAACTGGGTCGTGGGCAGAAACACTTTCATTTAAATCTCAGTGAAGGATTTAGGGCGTATCTTCACACACTTGTTGAATACAGTTAATTTTTAATAGTTTAGATCATGGTTGATGTCAAACCCAGGCAAGTGCCTGTGATATCTCTTTTACAGTGGCTCCGAACGGATTCTGTCAGTAGTCCTTTAGAGTGATGTAGCTCAGAAATCACAGGTTGCACCAGAAGTAAGCAGCAGGTCACTGCAAGAGTTTCTGTGTGCTGTGGAGAAGAGAGGGTTAAAACAGTAAAAGTTAATCAAGAGTGATAAAAAGCCAGACTGAGACATATCTTGCAGAAGCAAGTAAAAGAAACAACAAATGATTCCTATGTGACATGATATGGAAAGCACCTGTGCATGTTTGGGGAAAAAAATAAGGAAATCTTAGGTGTGACCCAAGATCAACATGAATTAAATGAGTAATACCCCAATTTTCAGTAATTCTGACAAATAAGAATATGGAGCAAATATTGTGTGTACAGAAAAGGAAATGACTGCATTTGAGATGAAACAGGAACGTAAGCATCTTGATCAGCTCCAGTCACAGGGACCAGAATATCTCAGAATATTGAGATAGCTGGCATATGAAATGGCAAATTTTACAGGGCGGATTTTTAATTAATCTGTCAAGTTGGTGGTGGCACTGTCTGACTGCAGAATAACAGATGCAGTGCTTCTGTTATCTCTAAGAAAAGGAAAAGGGTGTAATCTAGGGAAAGGCAGACCAATTCTTCTGACCGCCACAGTGCTTACAGCTTTAGAGCCAATCTGTAGGAGGGAATAATTAAAAAAACCCACAGAGGTAAATGAACAGTGAGTAACAATATTAGTTTGTCAAAGGCAGAGTATGCCAGAATAACTCGATATTTCCCTTTGATAAAACAACTGTTTTGGATTGGGGAAATGATAGAGATCTTAACTGTCCAGACTACAATAAGGTACTTGACACAGTGCCATTAGTGAAATTAATAGTTAAAATAGAAGTTATGAAAAAGATAGGAGTTATATAAAGAGCTCGCTGATGAGGAGACCAAGTCAGGTTGCACAGAAAGGGAAGACATCAGTCTGGAAGAGTGGAATTCACTAGACGGCTTTCCTAGTGCCTTAATATGGGCTTTAATATGCAGAAATGTATCAGCATCTGTAATAGCAACACTGTTGTGGCTCAACAACTGGAAAGGCCAGAGAAGGACAAAAACTTGCACTTAGTTATATACTACACTGTCATTGCACAGTGACTGTGAGCCCCAAAATGCTGCAAGTTTGTAAAGACAAATAACACCCTACAACTTATCCAGAAAGAGAAGGAAGAGTGATTAGTAATATGCAGAACTCACATCACTCAGGACAGATATAATCTGAAAAATGGAGTACAATTCTTGCTGCCCACTTCCTAGAAACACGAGTTTCAATGTGAGCAGGTGAAGAGGAGTGAGCACATGATAACAGGGAGACTTCTAGCCTATGAAGAGAGACTAAGAGAGACTGGCTTTTACAGCTAGGAAAGTGAAGGACGAGAGTGGCTAGATTTCCTCTCTATAGATCTATTGGAGTGTAAAAATCAGGAGATTATTACAGCTGAAGGACACCCCAAGAACAACTGAGTCTAAACTGGCCATAAAGGATTTTACTCCTTAAATTTAAAAGAAATTAAAAGAAAGCTTCTAGCCACCAGAGCAATCAGTTTTAGAAAGTCTCTAATGGGAGAGGCAAGGAAAGAGGCCAGATGCTTTAAAAAGATTTCACTCAAATGAAAGACATTTTGTTCTGCGGCTTCCTGTGATAGCACTTGGTGACTGAAAGGCTTCCAGGGTTATATTTGCCTAATCACAAATCAGTTTGGCAGCATCCATATCCAAGAGGTATTCTCCACTTTACCTAAATTAAAGTCTATGCTTTCAGCCACATCAGTAGAACTTAGTGTGTGAAACAATGATTCACAGAAAACACCTGGTGGGAGGAGAATGACAGCAGGGGAAGGAAAACACTATTTCAGCAGAAAGCCGGTGTCCTTCCCTGATGCTGAGGGACGTGAGATAACACCACAGTTGCCAGCTGGGGATAAGCCCTGCAATGCTGATGCCAACAAATGAGCTAAAAGAGCTTCCTAAAAGTATAGTAACTGCATGTATTCAGTATATATCCATCATAGAGACAAGTAGAAATTGATTCAGCTCCCTCACAGTCTGTTTCTGTTTGCTTTCCTCCACGAACTGAAACTTTGTTGAGAATGTTCAGATGAAAACTTTTTCTTTTTCTGGATGTTGTTCAGCCTGTTTTTTATCACTTAGAAGGTGGTTGCCATTCTGTTTTATTTTTCCCATGGCCCATGATATTTTGTGACTCCTTCTCCTCTCTGAAACTTTTTACAGAAGAGAAACTGATGTTCAAACCAGTGGGATGACTTGGCTAGAGTTGTTTGGGAAGTCTGTAGTAAAATAAAATTTTTCTGCCAAAATCCCTACTCCCTGCCTCACCATAAAGTCAATGTCTCTGCTGCCTTTCTTTTGTGTTTCATTTCCCCCTTCCATTTTAGTCTGCTTCATTCAAGTTCATTCATTCCCTCTTCACTCCCTTCTTCCCCTTGCCAGCTGAATCACATGGTTGAGGTGCCCTGTTGCAAGCCTCTGCCCTTTGATTTCCCATGATTTTCCTTTTGCTCCATCCATCACTCTTATGGCTGTCACAGTTGTAGATCACCACAGCAACAACGCAGTGGTGCTAGGATGAACACAGAAGAAATGAGTTATTATGACTCCAGCTGAATCAGTATATGTGTACAAATGAAAAGAGGGCTTTGGGAGAGCACTGAGTAGAATTTTTGGTTTATGCAGTGAATAGAAGCTGATACAACATACCTGGAAGATTTTGTTCATCACAGGCAAAACTCATGCAAATAATTCCCACCTCATGGTCCCTTCAGCCAGCAGCTTTTGCTCTATGTTGTTTCTGCAGTATTGCATTTGCTGTCCACCCTTTGCCACCCCTCCCATGCCAGGCACAGCTGGTGAGTGTAATCTGTGATCCACTGGTGCCACAGAGGTTTGGACACAAACATCTGATACTGTCACATGAGCCAATGAGCAACATGCAACTCCCATCAGTACAACACATGGAAAAGAAAAAAGAACTGTCAGAGAAGAAAACGGCCCTCAGAATCAAAATTTATGTGCAGTGTGGAAGGAGTTTGTCAATGCTGCAGGCCTTTGGGTGAGCTGTGTTTTTTCTTGGAAGTATCAGAACTTTTATGTGTTTCAGTTGTGATGAGAATGGAGACATTTCTCATAATACATGTATCTTTCCAAGTAGGGAGTCTCAAAACCAACAGTGTTATAGTGAAAATTATATCTGACTGTTGAGCCAGGTACAGATTCTTGCCTTCCACAACCTTTATGTTACTGTCCCATTTATATGAATGTAAATTTGGTGCACTAGAAAAAATTGTGTACAAGGAAAATTTCTTATTTACATATAAATGTGGTCAGTGCCATTATATATTTTGATAAATTATTAATCTTAATGAACCAGATCTTCAGATGAATTAAGTAAATATTTGTCTCAGAAAAGTGTGAGGGCAAGGTGACATGAGCTAACATTTTATCCAGCTAACTGTCACTCCTCAAAAAGATTAAAATGGATCCAAAGCTAATGTTATTAAAATGAGTTTAAGGCTTGTGCTGTGTGTGCCACACGTGTATCTCCCTTGGACACTGCTATAGTGCTCAGAGATTTAGGTGTGCTCTCCTCTCTTGTGCTTCTAAATAGCAAGAGAAGCAAAAGACATAAAGCTCATGGGTGTTTCATGTCAGTGCTTATGAACTTGCTGTCAAAGATGACAGGTGCTTGGTAAGATATTAAAGGTTTTCTACAAAATACTGTGAAAATACACACCAAAAAGAAAACACACCTACATTCCTGCTTGCAAGAAATGAGGAAAAGGAGAAGGAGAGAGAAAATGCTATTTAACTTATATAAACAAGAGGGAAAAATAAAGGCACATGCAAATTTTTAGTCTACTTTTTAGTTGATTATAAAGGAAAAGCAGTGAGTGTCTGGTTTGATTTTATTTTTTTTTTTAATAAAGACTGAATTGCTGCGAAACACTGCTAAGCTCTGCCTCAGTGCAATTATTTTGGTCAGTTTTCTGCCTGCTTTTCACCATAGGCTCTGAGACAAAGCTGGGATCAAAGATCTGTCCACTCTCTCCCTATTCTCTCCATCTCTCCTTACACACTACAGTGAACCTGAGGGCTCATATCTCACTATCTCCACCACCAGACCTCAGTCTTACCCTCTGGAGAGTTATCACTTTTGTTATTAGCAAGATGACTAAAGAGAAAGCCACTTCATATACCAGCTGCTCCTTGGCAAACCTTTTTGCTTTGTTCAGGGAGATTCTTCATCCCCAGTATCTTGATGACGGACATGGATTCATCCCCTCTTCTCTGAGGCATTCCATCATGGTAACAGCAAGAGAGTCCAACCCTGTGATCCAGTGGTCACAAGCAATATTTCTGTATTGCAATCCTCTCTTCCTTGCATGTGTATTCCTGCTTGGCCTCTGTCATCAAGCTGCCTAATTGTCACAGTCCCTTCTCCATCAATCCTTTCCTGTTGCTGGTTTCCTGCTACCCTTTCTTTGGCCTGTGATTAAAGCATCTTCAGGAATTCACTGGCTCTGGGACTGTCATCACAGGCTTTAATAAGCATGTGCTGATGTGGCAATGATCACCTTACAGTACAAGATACAGCATAAGAAAAAGGAAGGGAAAGTGGAGAACTGAACTGCAGCAAAGGTTGTGTCTGCTCAAGGCAGATACAACATCTCTACACATTTGTCTGTTGTCATGTTTGGCTCCTCTGCTGTGCTCTCCTGCTCTGCTTCCCACCAGGTGGGAGAACCTGCAAGGGTGAAAGAGAATCTCACTGGGGAGACCCCACAGAGAATTTTGCTATGTCAATTACAAAACTTGCCTGGCTGTCACCAGCTTTTTGCTTGTAGCTTTAAATTACAATTACTGATTTGTTACCAAACCTGGGGGCAGATGTGAGTAAGACAGTAATAATATCTTTACTCCTCTTCCCTCTGTCATAAGGAAAAATGGTCACGAACTTGGAGCTCCAACTTGATAAGGCCGGGAGCTGTGTGGGGCTCCTTGTTGAAGAAAAACTCTCTTGCTCTGTGGCTGCTTCTGCTCTCTCAGTGTCAGCAAATGTCCTGAGCCCAGGAACATCTCTGCAGATTGGCACTGTTTAGAATCATAGAATTGTTTAGGCTGGAAAAGACTTCTGGGATCATCAAGACCAACTATTAGCCTCACACTTACAAGTAAAACACTAAGCCACACCTCTAAGCAGCACATCAACATGTATTTTAAATACCTCCAGAGATGGAGACTCAAACACTTCCCTGGCAAGCCTTTTCCAACACTTGACAACCCTTTCAGTGAAGAGATTTTTCCTGATAACCAGTCTAAAGCTCCCCTGGTGCAACTTGAGACCATTTCCTCTTGTCTTATTGCTGGTTCCTTGGGAGGAGAGTTCACCCTCACCTGGCTACAACCTCACTTCAGGCAGTTGTAGAGAGAGAAAAGGTCCCCCTGAGCCTCCTTTTCTCCAGGCTAAACAACCCAGCTCTCTCAGCTGCTCCTCATAGGACTTGTGCCCCAAACCCTTCACCAGTTCCACCATCTGCCCTTCTCTGGGCACACTTCAATGTCTTTCTTGTAGTGAGGAGCCCAAAACTGAACATAGGATTTGAGCTGTAGCCTTACCAGGAGGGTACACTGGTTCAGGGGGACAAGTCCTGCCCTGGTCCTGCTGGCCACACCATTATTGCTACAGGCCAGGATGCCCTTGGTTTCCTTGGTCACTTGGGCACATGCTGGTTCATGTTCAGCTCCTGTCAACCAATAGCCCTGGGTCCTTTTTCACCAGGTAGCTTTCCAGCCCCTCTGCCCCAAGCCATAGTCCCCAAACTATTGCTTCCACTGCACAGTGTCTGCCTGGGACCTGGGAGGAATGAGAATTGAAACTGCCACTACAGTAGAATTGTAGATCATGAAACTTTGTCTGGAAAGGACCAAGTTTTATGCAGAAAAACAACTTTGTTTCAAGATATTTAAGAAACCATTCACGGGACCACATGGAGGGACAATGAAATCTTTGCTTGTTCAGATTTCCTGCCTGAATCCAAGAACTTCCCCAAGGTTTGAAATATTTTGAAGACAGGGTGTGTGATATAACTTGAAGTTTGTACTTTCTGAACAGCAGTTTTCCTCATAAACTGGCTTAGATGGCATTCAGGTACGAGGCAGTACCACACATGCACCATGCCATGACTATGAGCAAAAAACAATGCCTGCAGGCTTACAAGCACAGCAAATCTCCACTGCCAACCCAGACTCCCCTGAAGTCTTTTTCTGTCTTGGATTTCAACAGAGCCAGAATTTTGTCCCTGCATCTACTTTCATTAGATAAGCCTTTTTAACCCTCTACGCTGTTTCTTAGCCAGCAGGCACCCCATAACATCCATCTGGCCAGTACTTTCCTCCCATTTATATCCTTGTCCATCTTCTGCAAGGAATCACTTAATATGAGTTACTGCTTTTTCATTGTGTGATTTTTTTTTGGTATTTGTAGGGTCTTTCCTATTCTGTCTGGATATGCTACAGCCTAAGCCATGTCTCTGTGTTTGTTGCAATTCCTCTCCCAGACTGTGCCCCAGTGATTCCCTTTCCCCTCCATTCTCCTGCAGTGAGACTTCAGGTTTGTGAGGAGAACCAGCTGGACTGGGCAAGCCAGCAAGCTCCAGCTCACATCTGCTTCTCACAGGTGAGTGCCTCCCATCCCTTGACATGCATGGAGATGAGCATGCATGCCCACAGAAGCATCCCGTGGAGGTATCCCTGTTAACCCTTTGCATTCTTTCCAGAAAATCTGTCTGGATTACAGCCCTGCGGTGGGCACCAAGAAAAGCTGGCCTGAAAAGCTGGCCTTTAAAGCGTGAACTGATGACGTTGTCAGCACATAGTGTTCATTCCCAAGTCATGAAGTTTATTCTGGGACCACTTGAGAGCTTCAAAGCTCTTCCCCTGCCAGGAAAATATCTGTGCTGTTGAGCTCTCCTTTAGATTCTCTCCACATGCCATAAAGGAAATGTTCAGAAACCTAATCTGAGGGGGATCGGGCTGCAAGCTGTCCTTGTTTCCATCAGCTTTATGGACATGAAATCTGAGGGTGCTATAGGAATCAGGCAGCCTTTCTAATGCACACCAGCTGTGTCATATGCCTCCAGCAGGGAGGCAAGTGCTCATGTGTCCCTATTGCTTCTGACTCCACCCTTGCTGGTACCCTGCTCGCTTAGAAGGACCCTATCGCCTGTAGCTAGGACTGCTGCTAGGTAAGCAAATAGGAATGACATGTTCTTTCCTTGAGAAAAGAGTGAGAGGTGAAGGATGGTCTTATGACTGAGACACTGAGCTGTGACTCAGAGAAATAAAAATTTCTGTTCTAATCTCTGTTGCTCAATTCTTGAGTGACCTTGACAAGTCACAGCTACTGTTTTAGTTCCTGGTTTTGATCTGGGGAAGATAATGGTTTCTTGTTCCTCTGTCTAACTGTGTCAGTGTTCAACTTTTTACTTTTCTCTCAGCTGTATGTTTGTGTGTCATCCAGCACAGTTAGCCCTTAACTCTAGCTGAGCCTTTAGGTGCTATTATGATACCCCTGAGCAGGAACAGGAGTGGAACCTGTGCAGTGGGGCACACATGGGCAGTGCACTGATTCTGACTTCTTGCTGATCCTTTTCTGTTAGTGCATTTTGACTCAGCAAAGGCTAGCACAGTCTCTTGAGTGTGAACTCCCTGCTCTGAGCTACAAATAACTACAACAGTCTCAAATGGATGAACACCGGGTGCTAAACATTCACTGTCAGATGCTGCATTGTAAGTGAAGGCAAAAGGTTAACCTACTTTGTGTACCTCATCCAGGATGTCGAGATGTGCTCTCAGTTCTGCTGACACAGACCTGAGGAGAAAAGCTAAATCAAGCTATATAACCCCCACAAGAGAGGGCTTACGTGCCATCATTTGAAATGCCACAGAAGTGCCAAATGCCCAACAGTATTTGGAAAGGAGTTGATGGCAGCAAAGCAATGTCTGTTTTGGAAATGATGTAAAAAATTCCTATAATTGTATAAGGAGGTGTCTAAAGAAAGGAAGCCACTTCTGCAAGACAGACAGCACTCAGAAATCAGGTGGAAGATGAAGGGAGAATATGTGTACATGAAAAAGAGATGTTTCTTCAGGACTCACCTGTTGGTAGGCTGTTCTTGGGTCATATGATCCTAAGCTAAATCAGCTATTGAGGAGAATTTGGTGTCACCAGAAATCAACAGAAGGGTAAAGATCTGTATGAAGTGGGACCAGAAAAAAGCAGTTTAAAGGTGTGACCCTGTGAGATCCTGCTTCAAGATCTAAACGTGGGTCAATTCTTCTTTACCCTGAGCAGAATAAGGCCTGTGGGATGGGACAAAGTGAACTGTGAGGGCAAAACTGGAGGGAGGACAACAGAGAAAGATCTTGTAAAGATAATGAATGAGAAAAGGAGTAGGGATGAGAAGGTTTGAGAGAGTGGGGTGAAGGAATGAAGTTAGTCAAGAAAAGGAAAAGACAAAAAATTGAAAGGAGGTGTAAAGATAGATTTTTAGTGGCCTGTGGAGATGCAGTTGTTGAGCCAGTTGTACCTTGAAGCACACGTTGAAAGATGTATCTGTGGCCCACCTGTTAGGCCTTGGACGGGAATACTTTACACATTCTTCTTACCTTTTGATCTGGATTGGGAAAAGAATGTTACTAGGGCTCAGTTCTCTTCTTTAAGATCCCTGAATACCAGAGCAAACTAAAAGCAAACTGTTTTCCCAAACACACTTATAAAGAGCAACATTTTTTCAATGCTTTGAATTCCTTAAACTCCTTTCTCTGATTTGAATAATCCCTACAAAGCTGTGTGATTTCAAGTATATCTTGCTGAGAGCAAAGACAGATTTAGGGAACAAGACAGCTTTACAGAGATATCCTAAGCCCGGAAGGAGAAGGTCTTCTTTCATCAGGAAATAGCTTTACAGGCTGTTCCTGTTGTTCTTATGGGCCATTTTGAAACTTGGTACTGGCTTAAATCCAGTATGAAGCTTCAGTCTTCCCTTCAGTCTTTCATCCAAGCCAGCCACTCACTGATTCTTCCTATTCAGAATATTCTCTGTGTGTGTGTGCGTGTGCGTGTGCGTGTGTGTGTGTGTGTGATTCCTCAAGAGCTATGGCAATTGCCATCAGATTTCCTTGGTTTATTGGGAGTTTCTCAGTAGCCAGAGGTTCTATGTCAGTGATATGGGCTTAACCAAAGTTCAGCTTTCTTCTTATTTAGTTAGTGCAACTTTCCCTGATGGTTGTTGAGAAGAGCTTTAAAACACGAAAGTAAGAAGTTTGAAAGCCAGAAAAAAATTTAAATAATTTTGAAACAATAGGTTTAAGTGAGTGCCATCATCACTAGTTGACTAATTTGTGATTTTTAAACAGATTGTGTTTTTCAGAGATTCTGAAAAGGGAAAATGTGATGGTAGCCAGTGTATTTGTGTAATGAATTTTCTGCAGCATTTTAAGATAACTTAGGCAAATGTGTGATACAAACTGTCAGGTTAATTTCTTTCTGTCTATTTTTTTTTTCCGAAAAGCTGTTTACTTCAAAATAGAGTGGCCAAAACAAGCGAAAAACTTCACAAAAGTAACTCACTAATGGGAGAAGCTGAGGACTTCTTAGAATTAGGCAATCTCCTTAGATAAAAACTATTCCATTGTCTGAATGGATCACACTGGGATTACACATGTGTCCTGGCACTTCCATCAACACACCTCCCACTTTTAAAAAGCCTTAAAATATTGTGGTATGCTGTGACAACTTGTCAGAAATTGTGCTGCCCAGGCCCAGGAGTCACCTTTGCCTCTGACTCCTACTGAGTCCCCTGGTAATGCACAATGACATTGCTCCACACATCCAGGTGTTTTACTTGGCCTTCCAGATGAGCAACAATGTCCAACCCCAATTAATCTTTGACTGCAGCATCAAAACCAATCAGACCTTAAAACACTTCCTGACTCAATTAGCAACCTCTACTTACTGTTGCTTTTACCATAACTCATTAATAAAACTGAAGAGCTTTCACTTTGAAAGCACCCCACTGGCTATTACAGGCCACACCACATATAATGGAAATACAATTGCAGAGCAACATCCACACACGTGGCTTGGGTCCTGGCTCTGTCTGCTGTGCCTAAGAAATCCAGTCTACAAACCTAGAGAGCGTTTAGGAAGTCTCATGGTGTCTGTCCCCTCCGAACCCCCAGGAGCAGCCAGCAGGTGTGTCCTCACCTGTCTGCAACCTGCCAGCAGCCCATTCTCCTACTGATGCTGCAGTGCTCACTCATGAGCCCTGGGACAAGCCCGAAGTGCTTCTGGCAGTGCAGGTGTGGAGCTAGGACATGGATGTGCCAGGACACTGGATCCAGCAGAGCCTTTCTTAGTTTTGCTAACACAATGAGGAAGGCTCTGTTGCCCTTGATGCAAGGGAAAGTTGACTGCTATGTGATTATTGATCCTTTATGTAGGTTCTCAGATGTTCCCCCTTCCACTTCCATCTGGTTTTGGATAGAAACATATCAGCCTCTGAACATAAAGATGATGAAGCCCATTGCTTTCTCCTTCCTTGCAACATGAAGTGTATGGTAATGTAATAAATAGGACGGACTGTCCAGAATAGCAGGGCTGCAAAAATAGTATGTCCTCTCTGACTGTGTGTTTTCCCTGTGACCCCCCTCCTGTTTCACAATATAGTCAAGGCAGGGTTTATCTTGTTTCCCTGCTTGTGCAGAAGTCACTGTAGATGGTCAGGCAACATGTCAAATATTACACGTCTACCAGGAACCCTGGTAACAATAGATGTTGTTGCTCAGCGAGAAGACTAGACTCACTATTAAAAAAGAAATAAAAAGATATTGAAATTAAAAGTATTTCTCTTAAAAGCCCATTGGACCCTATTCCTCAGGCTATGACAGACACCACAGTCAGTCTCCATCATGACACATCCACACAAGTTGTAATCAGGACCGAGCGGTCACACTGGTGGCTTTTTTCCATGCCTCCCAGGCTGCAGCATGATAATAACAACATCTCTTGAATTTCGTATTGTCTGCAACCTTACAAACACCAGCAGAAAACAAAATGGTACTAAAGAGGCTCTACCAGTGAGACAAAGCTGATTTGTGGCCTGAAGGGGATATGAGTACAGATTTAAATGGTCATTTTGGTACTTAACTCAATTTCTAGCCATCCACAGCCACCCACACTATTTCCACTATCTGGGCCCATTTTCTGGCATTTCTGGTGTTTTTATGGCTCACCTTGGTGCACTTCAGAGCTGACAGCACAGAGAACACAGGGGTGACATGAAAAAAGAGGGAGGAGTGCAGTTACCCAAGCCTGGAGAGAAGGACACAGAAACAACACTTGGCAGGAATACAGGAGTCTCAGTAAAGAGATAGAAGATATGAATATTAAATCAGCCGACCTAAGGTGTAGGGCCAAAGCTCTTGGAACCCAGGGTTTGTGGTGTCACTCCAGTTATGAGAAGGGCAGATATTTTTCCTTATTTCTTTTTTCCTAAATAGATGGTATATTATGACAAGACTCCCTTGGCAGTGGATTTGCATGAATAATGTAGCTGTACTGTACCCAAGTAAATCATGTTTTGTTCTCAAACATTCCCAAATGGTGTTTGTGCAATTCTGAAGTCTTAAAATCCTACCTGCCTGGAAAAGTTTGGCTGCAGTTATCAAAAGGAAGTTATGCATCTTATAGGACAGGAGACCTTCTCCAGGACTGCAAGAATGTGGAGATTTCAGGGCTGCCTAGAAGAAACTTCACCCACTGTGTATCTGAAGCTACTTCTTGGCTGACAGCAGCTGCTGGATACCGTGTGACACCATGACAGACCAAATTGCTTCAGGAAATAGAAAACTGTCAAGCAGATGCTGCTAGGACATTCATGGTGGGAGGAAGTACTAGGAATTTTTATTTAGGTACACCATTTTCAATAGTGACACTCTACAAAGGGCGTATTTAAAGAGCTGCTCTGTCATTGCTTTTACAGGGCATCAGAAACGTTTTCAGAGGTGTAGGGCTGCAAGATACCATGTGAGAGCATTGGACCAACACCTGAGCAGGGCTCTCTTTAAGGTCTCCTGTCCAAATACTCACAAGTGGAACTCAAAAAGAATGAACTAGCAGGAGCTCAGAAAAGTGGAATAAATAAGTAAAGTATTATTTTGAGTCAGTGAGAGAATAACTAAAAGAAACATGCTGAGCTATTTATTTCTAAAAACTTAGTCAGAGAAACCAGTTACCAGGCAGCAAACACCTCATAAGCTGAGTATCTCTAGAAAGGGAAATGCTAGGTAAAAGTGATTTGTAACTAATTAAACTGGAAATTTTTGGGTTTTTTTTTAAATTTGATGTTCTGTCATTGCTAACAGGAAAAACAGAGAGGATGCTGTGGCAACTCAAAGCTTCTGGTGTGACTAAGGTACTTAAAGTGGCCCATATGGATTCCAGACCACCCACCTACCCACCCCAGCCCTTAGTCAAGTCAAAACAAAGCATTACATTTTTGAAGAGTTGCAGCTATGGCAAAAAATGTAGGCCTCTAAAAAGCTTGTTATTAGACACTGCCAAGTTAGTTTTTTGATGATCATTTCTATTAATTTAGCAACATAAATAAAACACCGATATTTTTTATTATGGTACGTCATGTGAGATGGAGGCTCTTTGGCAGGTATTCATCTTTAGGGCTCTTCTCTCAGTCATAGGAGATGAAGGGGGAAGGACATGGTGGCATGTTCTCATAGTTGCAAGTTCTCACTCATTCATCCCAGTGAGACACATTCTCCTCTCTGCAATGTGGCAAAATGGGAATAGTCCCCTAGAAATTACCAGCACAGAGCCAGCGTAGTGTCATCACTGAAATGTGAGGTCATGGGCAGCTGCTCCTTATAGAGCAACAAGAGACATCCTGCTCCCAGACAGCTGAGTTTTTACAGGAGAACAAAAAGTGTCGGTGGTGTGCAGCCAGGACTACTGCTCCTGCACATTCCAGATGTGAAATTTTCTAACCCAAATGATCTAAGAGCCTAATTGCCATTTACATGTAAAATTAGACTCCTAAGCAGCTTGTGCTATGCCTGCAATTAGTTCTGCTAATTAATTCAGCTGTTAGGTTTCTAGTTTTGAAAGCAGTGCCTTTATTATATCCCAAAGATGGTGCTTTCCACAAATGTGGCTTTTTGGCTGAAGCCAAGGTGCCCAGAGGAGGGTCAGTCAGAGCTGTCCTCAGAGCCTGATACAGTGCCCTGTGAAACATCTTTGCAGAGCATTTCTGGAGGCTGTCGTGACACTCAATAAACTCCTGTATCAAATTCTCATGGCTCTATTTTCAACAGGTGTTCTTTCATTATAGCAGGCAGCACCTGTGATTTTCTGACTCTGAAGGCCTTGAGGTCCTAGTGCACCTCTGTGCTCACCATTCTATTGGGACACATCATACTTTTACTCCAGTGCTTATGGGGATTCCTCTTTCTTTAGCCAGAAACTTTTGAATAGGATGAGCTCTATGACACAGTGTACATCATGTTCAGTTTGTTTGGATTTTTTGGGTCCGGGTCTGACAAAACCAGATAAGGAGGTTGAGCATTTCAAGGAGAAGCTGATAAGAGTGATTAGTTTCACACAGAAAAAAAGAAAAAAAAAAAAAAAAA
>CM031857.1:21236370-21313717 GCA_018697195.1 Certhia americana
ACAAAAAAAAAAAAAAAAAAAGAAAAAAAAAAAAAAAAGAGAGAGAGAAACAGTAGAAATGTTAGTTTTACCAGGAATCAAGAAAAGGTTGGGTTGGTTTTTTTTCTAGACCTTTTCTGTAATCATCTGAGGTGATGCACAGAAGTGTTTTCCTGTCTTTGGAATTGTTCAGCTCACACTATCCTTGTTGTTCTTGCTGTCATCTTGTAGCAGTTAAGTAGGCAAGGTTCACAAGGTAAGTCCCAGCTGAAAAGAGAAGGAGCATGGCACAAAGTGCTGCTCCTCTGGCTGCTGTGGGGTGAGCTGGCTGCTGTTCATGCATCATCTCCATCATTCTGAAGAGTTGGCAGGAGCAGATGCTTCTGAGCTCATCCCAAGTCATTGACTGCCCACCTGCTTTCAGCATTTGTCCCAGCCAAGCTCCTCCTTGAGGCCATGGAAAGGATTCCTCTGTAGATGCAGGCAGGAGAAGTGCCATGTGTAGGGTCAGGGTTAAAGGATTAGAGTTTAAGGGAGTGGCTTTGAGCTATTGGGACTGGAGTCACTGTTTGTCCCAAAATAATGGATAGCAGTGCAAATTAGGGTAATTCTCTCCCTGCTGAGAGGATATTTTAGCATCTTCCACTAGCAATCTGATCTTTGAAGCCTAATGCAATATGTTCCAGCTTCTCATGACAGAGAAGACACAAGCCTGTAAGAGGGTCATGGAAGGGCAGAGTTTTGGATCTCTTTTGCTAAGAAGTGTTACTAAGAGTGGAGCCTTTTATTTCTGCCATTTAACTTCCACATGAGACACCCAGAGATGGATATTAAGACATGGATTATGACTTAGGAACATCAAACCAAGCAGGGCAAACTCCTCAGTGAAAGAAGAGAGGAGAGAATAGCTGGAGCAAGTACAGCTCAAGGGCGGCTATGTGGAAGAGAAGCAAAAAAAGGCTGTAGGCTTTGAAGGCCAGCAGCTCCTGGGTGTTACTTCTGCCTGATTGTCTGAAGTGGGAATGTAGGGAAGGATCCTGCGTATTGTGACAATATTTCATGACGGCGAGTTTTAGGAAGCTCTCCAACACTGTGACAAGCCAAATTGCAAGAACTCTGATGGATGAAGCTCCAAGTGTTGGAAATTATGTGGTTTGTCTACGCAGAGAAATTGCAGAGGCTTTAAATATCCTGGAGTTAAAGCTCTGTGATCTCTACTGTGAATGAAGATTATATTTGTATAAAGGTGTACGATGCCAATACAACCATTTCAGTATGTGGGGGGAAAATAAAGAGAACACACTTCCAACTGAAATAGTTATGCCTTGTAAAAGAAAAAAATGGCTTGGAACTACTTAAGCAGAATATGTTTATCATACCAGCTAGCTCCAAAAGGCTGCATTACAGTCATTAGGAGATTAAATTTATATCCTGGACTAAGACTAGATTTGAGACTGCAATAAACTGGTTATGTCCTTTCTTCTGGCTTCTGCCACACCTGCTAGGTCCAGGGGGCTGGGGGAAACTGACCTGAAGGAGGGATCATTTTTCTTTTCTTTGCTAGTTCCACAGCCCACATGGCTGTGGAATTCTTTATTGGCAACAATATATATCATAGCTTTGGAAATTTGCATGGGAGTGGATTTCAGGTTACAAGTTACTTAGATAAACTTGGCATTTTTATGTCCCCTGTCTGCCCAAGCAAACATGAATTATTCTGGATTTTCTCAGATCTTCTGAGCAAAAACAGCTTTTATGGGACTAGATGGGCTGACTGTATATATAGCGGTGTATAGTACCTTTCTGTACATACATGTCTGGACTTGGGCTTGAGCTCCAATCCGGTGGAGTGTAAATTGATAGTGGAGTACAAATACCAGCATATTCCTAGATTAGCCTGAATTGATTTAATTTGCGTAATTCCAAGTGGAATGCAGAAAACATTTTTCTAGGCAGCAGTGAAAGCAAGGGACTTCCTCACCGGCGCCTCACCCTCATCTGGGAATGCAGGGGAGGGTGTCTTCTGCAAATAAATGTCACAGAGATGGCTACCCTGGCAAAACAATAGCATCCCAAAATAGTGTCTTCCACGGACCTAGCAGAGGAGGGGGAAAAGATCAGGTGAGAAGACAGGGTAGAGGTCTTCAAATAGATAATTCAGCTGGCACAGGGGCTGGTATTCTGAAAGGGAATTTTTGACTGCCTGACTGCAGTTTCTCTGTCTGGAGAGCAAGGAGTTTCAGTGTTGCATCACCATGATGTCTCTTCACCTTGCATAAGAACTGCAATTACATGAACTCACTAAATAGTTACTAAACTTTGTCTCCATTAAACCTATAATACTTTAGCAAAGTTGTAACCAGTAATGTTACTAAATTTGTCCAAATCTCTTTTCTAGCCCATGTAATTAAGAACAATGTTATGTATTAGTTTGAGTGTGGATAACTGTACATTTTTCTAGTTTTATATAGAATAACGAAGACCTGTGTAGTTCAGTAAGTTACATGAAGGAAAAGGAATATAGCTCAACTCTCCCACAGCAAATTGCTGTGTTTGACTGTAGCAACCCTGCCTCAGTTTCTTCCCTGTAATGAAACCAGACCTTATCCTGTGCAGGGCTTACATATTTCTGAATGCCAGACAAAAGCTAAAGGTTGAGAGCAGCTTTCTTGCTTGTCCTAGGAAAATTGAAGTCCACAATGTAAGCTGCTTATCATCTGAAACATTTATGCATTCATCCCTATAAAAGCACCTATCTT
Organism: Certhia americana; assembly: GCA_018697195.1. Lineage (NCBI taxonomy): Eukaryota > Metazoa > Chordata > Aves > Passeriformes > Certhiidae > Certhia > Certhia americana. The sequence continues at coordinate 21,239,109 of CM031857.1, forward strand.
CTCTGCAAAACTACAGGGAAGCAAAATGCACTTCCTGCTGCTTAGAATTGCTATCAAGGGCATCTTAATTGATTATTGTGAATTCCAAATTATTTTCTTCCTTAGTTCTCTAAGCATCTTTTGTCTTTAGAGAGCAGGTCAGCCTTCCTGAAGGGCACAAAAAACCTCACTGAATGCAATGCTTACAAACAAGCCTCATTGCAGAAAATTACTTCCAGTGTCAAATATTTTGCATTAAAAATTGCCCACCCAGTGAACCCTTCTTACTCAAGTTTATTTTGGTATTTGATGAGTTTAAGACAATAAAAAAGTGGAAGTACACAGATCAAAATCCTACAAATCAAAAAATAATTTCTTGGGCTTCACTGTGTCAGTGGTTACTTGATAACTGAACCCTATGGATGGAAAGGGAAGGTGGGTACAATAATTTAAGCATTAGTCAAGGTTTCAAAGACCTGTTTTCAGTTCTTAGCTGTCAAGTGGTCTAAGTCTCTCTATTATCCATCTATGAAACCCTTTTAACAGCTGTAGCCTTTTTCTGTAAGAAGTCTTATGGAAAAGTCAATGCATCAGCACCAAGAAAATGTCTGGGTATCACACAGCTGTGTCAGCCAGTAATGCAAGCAATGTATAGAACAATGAATAGAAGAAAATATTTTCCCATTTGCCATATTAAGCTATGGGTCTTAGAAATGGTGAAATTGTGTGATTTTCCTCTTCCATTGATTTGCAGCATTTAAGCATTTTTGTAGCCTTCTGTAATTCTTTCAGGTTCCTTTCCAAGCCAGAAGAGAACTCAGGTGTGCTTTCTGCACTTTGCACACCAGATACACAACATCAGGACATGTTGAAGAGGAAAGTGTTGTGAGGATCCATGAGGGAACAGGAAATTTCCCCTGGTGTCTCTGTCTACCAGGTCTGCTGGAGAAAACCCAGAGCACTGGAGTTACAGATATGTTTCTCACTTGAGCTGTTAGGAACTTGATGAAATTGCAAATACTCTCATCTCCTCTTCCCTAAAGCTTCTCTCTAGCCTTGGCCAAAATTGCAACAAACGCTTTCTTTGCTTGGAGGGAAAATAAAAAGGGAAGGCAAAAAGTGGGAAAATAAAATTATCTTTAAAATGTAGTTGAAGCTGATGCAGTAAATTCAGCTGCTCAGTTGGTGCTTTGCAGTTGTTTGTCGTTTCTGCCATCACCCACTAATGTAGTTGTAAAGCTAACTACTGAAGTCATTGAATGCCTTTTAATTTATTCTTTCCTCTGTTTTATATCCACTATATATTTTCATACATTGGGCTGTCATTACAGTGAAGGTGAAATTTCTGTCCTTTTTCTAGAGACTAATTGTATAAGAAAATAAAGCCCCAAAATATTTATAGTATCAATTGCAGTGTATCCGAGTATACCTAGAGTCTAAAAATACCGATTTTAATTAGCGACCTCTTCGGGGTGAGGTGAGAGCTCCATTTTTAGCTGCAAGATATTGGTGGAGGAGGAACTCCAGGACAGTTTCAGGGCAATTAGTAGCACGGATTTTGGTAGCACATTTCCTAGCCCAGCAGAGCAGTGGGGAGAGTTCGTGACCATGCTGCTCCACCTCACAGCATACTTGCACTGTAATTACAATGTGACTGAGACATCTTTGAAACCACAGTGTCCTATATTAAAGATCCCAGTGATGGCTAAGTAGTTAAAACACAGAGGAGTAAGAACTGCTAGACTGCTAGAGCTGCCTACTGCTATGGGGAAGCAATTATGCATTGAATACCTAAAGGCAGATACACTTGATGGAAAGAACTGGAACTGGACTTGTAAAGAATAACTGTGAATTAATCAGTGATATAAATCAAGTTTTTCAAACAGTTATGTTTAGAGAATTTTCCTTTCAGTTATGCTTTTGTGATCCCATTGGCTTGTGTGTGTGTATTCCTAAAGTGAAAGGCAAGACAAATCTACTCTGTCAAATTATTTGCCAAAATTATAGTCTGTCACATTCTGCTGTCTGACTAGCCTTGTTGGGCAGGGTTAATATTGCTTTGGAAATTGAATTTAAGGTTATCAGATTCACAAAACATCAACCTTAAATATTATATTAGGGAAGTTGGGGGAGAGCTTTTATCTTGCACAATGCTATAAAATAGTAATTGTAATTGAACAGCAGTTGTGTCTTGTTAGTTCTATTGTTCTGAAATAGTAATGATAGAAGACCATTTCCTTACTTGTATCTAGACACATGCAGATTTTACTGCAGGGTACCTTGGGAAGAAGCTGCCATTTGTTACCAGGAGTACCAGCCTCTGTGCATGCTTTGGCCTCACAGTAAGTTTCAGTCATCTTGCTCCCTTTTCACTGAGCCTAAGTCCCTTCAAGCTTTTATACACTGCTGCATAATAACACGTAAGTGAGAAAATAGATAATATTAGCTTATTCCTGTGCATGTGCAATAATAGCTCTGCACTGACTTCAGAAGAGCAATATCTAGTTCTGAGAGCAAAGGGGATCAGACTGGGATTCACAGGCTGTGTTATTTTCAGCAGGGCCTAAAGAAGAGGGGTCAGTACCCACTAGTCCATGGAGCTCTCTTACACCCTTGAGAAAGGACCGTGTGCTGTGCTTATCTCTGCATTCCTAGTTACGAGCTCCAAATAATTTAGGAACAGTCAAGTTATTGCTCCATGCTATGATTAGTGTGATACACTGTTCATGTGCTATCATCTGGGACATCTGGGTCGTTTAGGGACACAAATAGCTATCAGCAGTAGGTTAGGATAGATGAAGGGCTTGAGCAAACTCTGCAGAAGCCAGTGTGAGTTTTTCCCATGACTCTGATTTGAAGCTAGATAGAGACATAGTTTGGCATGAAATATATGCATACTTCTTAGTCAGTCTCCCTGTAGTAAAGCATGGAAGTAAAAGGTTGAAGGAGGGCTTAAGAGAAACTTGTTCAGCTGTGATCAGTGGTGCACTTAAGACTGTGCTCTCAGACATACAAGCTAGTCTGTTCCAACTCCAGCAACTCCATTTGTAGTTTGTTTACCTGTTACATGAAGGGACATGGAATGTTTGGTGGTTTGTCCTTTTAGATGCTCTGTCTCCTCCAGCTGTTTTCAAATACAATGAATTGTTACACAGCTGCTGAATTTACGCTGTTGTATAACTGCATTTATAAGGACGAAAAGCCCAGTCTGAAACAAACCTTGTTTCTCAATGGCAGGAGCAGTGGCAGCAGGTGCTTGCTAAGAATACCTCTGGAAGAGAGAGGAAGAGCAAGTATGCCTGTACATATCACTTTGCACACTGACACCCTTCCCAAGGCAACTGAGGAAATAAACCAGCCAAGGCTGAAAATGGCAGCTCTTCAGCAATCCTTTAGTCTAATTCTGCGAAGATTTAACCAGACCTGTGTGTTTGTCACAAGATTAATTTTAAGAAACAACTGCTTAAAGAAGTCCTCTTATTTTTCTGCTGTCAGCCAGTATCAGTTTGCTGCCCCAGTGGTAAACATTCACCTCTGCCCTGGTCTATGTTTTCAGCTAGTGGGAATTCACACCAAGTAGTCAGCACATCTTTATTACTGGGAAGTTGCACTATTTGTGCACAGATGTTCCTGCTGTTAACTTGAAAATCTGGCTGTGTAGTGTCAGAAACACTTATAAATTTGGGATTCTCTTTCTGGGTCTGCTGTTGAAGCCTGATCAATTGACTGTAGTTAGTGGAGACCCCACAAAAGATACACCACCAGGAGTGGTACAAATACTACTCTCAAAAGAAGTAGTTGCTCAGGTGACCAGAAGGAGCTGCTCAGGTGCATTTATTGTAGGTTAGAAAGTGCCCTTGAAGGTAAAATCTCCTACATAGTCACAGAATAGGTGCAGCAGTGATAACAATTTCTAACAATGTCTTCAAGCTCTGACCATAATTAGACCCTGTGTTGTGGTTTCTATCCTTGAATTCATACCTATGTGTTGTAATGATGTGGTTTTATGTGGATAACTCTCCACCAGAAACCAGAGAATGACGTTCATTTACACTGCACAGTCATCTAATTAAATTGTTGAAAATAAAATTAGCTTTGCCCATAGTACTTTGGGCTGATTTTTTAGTTATATAAGAGCATGGTAGATGCTGCTTGTATATATTAGAAGAGCTGGGAAGAGGGATGGGTATGAGATGGTAATGTTTGCAGGTAATTAGCTTGTTTAGGCTAGATAAATCTGGAAAGAATGAGAAACATCACAGGGATATAGCCAACCTAGGGATGGGCAGCAGGCTGTGCAAGTATATGGGTGTATTAGTGAGTATTGGGGAGACAGAGGCACGTAGCACCTATTAATATATCTCATGTGGGTTAACTGCAGCCACAGAGCCAAGGCACGTACTATCACTGACTGTCTGATGGTGCTTCATTAGCACCATGCTTTTGAAATAAGTTCTATCTATTATGGATTACAGGACAAATTCATATAATTTCTCATATTTTGCCCAGATATTGGTCTCTCACAGAAAAAAATACCATGTAGTGGATGACCTTGCACAATCATGCAAGGTCAAGAATCTCGCACAAAACTTCTTAAAAGATAAAAAGCTTCATAGTCCATTGCCATTCTTCTGAATTGTTCACATTATTAACTTCATCTCCTTATATTACCTCTTTTCAACAGGAAGCTATCAAGTGGATTCCAAGAATTTGGTCATCATGACCCAGCTCATTCAGATTCATTTGTCTCGTGATAAAAAGTATAAACAGAATATACCAGGTGTACAGAAGAAGATAAATAGCTCAGATGTCCATGTGGAACCACTGTAAGTAGATCTTTTCTCTCCAGTAATGTAATTTTATCTTGCTGTATCTAATTGCAGGTGGTTGCTGAATCTAATGATGAGATTGCTCTGTTTTCTGTCTTAACAATGTCTCTAAAGCCTGAAGCAATGAGAGGAAAATCAAGATTATTTAAAATTATCTGGAGTGATTGATTCTACTGTTGCACAGAAGGATATTTTACTTGGGCTTTCATAGATTTCAGTAGTTTGAAACTACTTTTATGGAAAAGTTCTAAAACCTCCTGTAAAGTGAGAAGATTCATGAATTGGTTTAGTAGTCAATCACCAACATGTGAGACAGAGACTGCACTCGCCAAGTATCCTCTTAGATACAATACCCCCAAAAGCCATTTCTGACACTTCAAAAATGTAAAATGATGATGCGATGCTTTTGACTTGGTGATAATTTACTGATTTATCTGCGATTTGCATGAGAATTTCTGTTTGCAAAAACAGACACCTGTTTTGCACTGGTTGTGCACAAGTTGTTCTGCACAAGTACATTGGTGGCTTCATATTCATGGCCAATGTGCCACCTGGAATACAACTTGGGAGTCTTCTTGTCATCTGTAGGCCTCTGATACTTGAAGCAAGAGCTGGCTTGCCATTCAGCCACAGGTATCTGCTCCATTCATACCTATCCCCATCTTTTAAATTATTCAGCAAGTTTGATCCCTGCACTAGAGGGCAGTCAGAGCCAGCTGCACCAGCTGGTAGGTATGTCACACCAGCCCCAGGGAAGGTGGGACAAGTCTCAGGACCTGCCTTTTAGTCCTTCAACCCCTTAGTACTTGCCCTTTGTAAGAGCCAGGAACGAACAGCACAGGTACTGCCACTTCTCTTCATGAGCAAGAAACCGAAGTGCAGTGGCTGAAGGCCATGATTTCAGTAGGACAGGGCTTGGACAGCGGGCACTGCTTTCAGTAAACATCTAAGAGCTCACAATTGCCCACAAAATCAGTGTGGATAGGTTTACATAGTCCCTTGTACCATCACTGAAGCCATCAAAGCATTTCTGTTTCCTGCAAAGATTTGTGCTATTCACAAGGCCAACTGATCTGGTCAATTGGCCACACCAGCTTCATAAATGACTGCATTCACTTGTTTGGAAGGTCCTGTAACATCTTAGATCCTGAATTGTAAACAAGATAATAGGAGTATCTATTCCCTCACCTGCTTTCTCCCCAGGGCAGCTGAACATGTCTGGCTTCTGGCTGTAGGTTGGTATGGGCTGTGCCCAGTGGCATGTGGCATGACAAGGACAAGGATTTGGTACACCCTTTTAGAGTGTGGGCTCCCATGAGACAGAGTTCACCCAATATTTGGAAAGGTAACTCATCTTGTGAGCGGGGAAGTGTGTGTGAAGCACCAAGCAGAAGTAAAACTGGAATTTGATGCCAATAAGTCTGGGATGCTGAGTATTTGATTTATTTAGGGAGAAAGGAATTTTTCTCCCTTGTAGCCAGCACTGAATCATTCATGGAATTCTGAATTTGCCTCTTGAGAAGAAGGCGTTGCCTGATGCCTCAGACAAGATACTAAACTTAGTGGTTGCTAGTGCAACCTTGCCTAGCAGAACCTGTGCTAGGTTGGAGAGAGAGCTCTGGCAACCACCTGCTTGGATATTCCTGCCCTTGTGTGCATCAGGTTTACAGCACCACAAACATGAGGAAATTATATCCAAAAAGGAACTTCACAGAAATACCATGCTCTTAAGTGAATAGCAGCTTTTTGTAAAGAGCAGTTGACTTTGCAGACTGGCCCCAAATGGATTTGGAGTATGAGGTGTTTTTTTTCCTACCAAAAAGCTGAAAAAAAGGCAGGGAAATAAAGGTTTGAGGGCCATGCCACCAAGCCATCTTGGTCAATCCTCCCCCTCTGGCCCACACATGCACTGTTCCACACTGTCTGCAGCCCAGTGGCTGCCAAGCTTGGCTTTCCACCATCTGCACCAGAAAACCTCTTCTTTGGGGCTGCTGCTGTGGGACAGGGCTCCATCAGTTCTAATGGCAAACACGGACACAAGCATTACCAAAGGCAAAGCCCCATGTGGAGGGGACAGTGTGCATCTGGACCTGGCCCAAGCTGAGTAAGTCTTCTTTCTTCCTTCACACCCTTAAGCAGGAACCAGGAAATATCTTCAGGGGATTTTTTTCCCCCTAATTCCTGCTTATTCTATTTATAAAGGACTGGCAATTTGTAAACATCCTCAAAGCACAAGGCACACTCTGAGCTTTTGCCTTCTCAGGTTTCATTTCTGTTTACATTACAATAAGTCTAAATAAATAAAGGGCAACAGTAGCATCTCTTTGCTTTGTTTTCTGGCTGGCATTTCCAGCCTGGTCTGGAACAGCTGAATCCAGGAAGTAATTTCCACTGTTGTGAAGGGCTCTAAATGAATATTCCAGTGCCAGTCCTACATTTCTTTTATTTTGTGTGCCCTAAACTCCCACCTGTTTAATTGGGTGCTGACACTTTTTGCCAATGGCAGCATCAGATCCCCCAGCAGGGATCTGTCTTCTGTGTTGAGGCTGTAGAAGATTTATGCTTCATTTCTCTGTGCTGTGTGTAATCCTTTTCTGCAGCATAAAGACACAGGGAGTACAAAGCCCTACCATTCTGATTTCATAGTTTGTACAACACCTTTGTACTCTTTGCTTCTGTAGGGAACTGCATGTGATGCAGAGCAGTGAGGAGGAGAGCTAGGGCCTTGGGAAGTGCTTGTTCTGATCACTGAGCTATAGGGCATGACCAAAAACTTTTTAAAATAAACCCAAACCCAAATCATTCTTTAAAACACCAAGGCCCTTCCCTTTTTCTCCTTCACCTTTTCCTTTCATCTCTTTTTATTTTTACTTGTCTCCTTCTCCTTTTTTATGTCTCTTCTTCTATGAGCACCAAAATTTCTTTTAACCTTCTCTCTCAAATTTTCAGACATCTCTGGCCTCAAACAGGAGCTAACGTGCTAAAACCCCATGAGAGAGGTCTATTCTTACTGTATTTCTGGCCTATTTTTGTTGTGAGGAGCAATGGGGGCCTTCTGAAGCTCAGAATGGTATCTGGGGTTTCATATGTTTCCCCTGACCACAGTGGCACTTGTCCATCACTTGTCCAGAGCACATACTCTGTGTAAAGTACCTGTCTGCTTACAAGGGAAAAGCTCACCCCAGGGGTGAACTACTGTCAGTTTGAAGAGTGGAAAGGTAGGAAATGTTACTCTGCTTTCTCTTTTGTAGGGAAAACAGTGGGACAGCCTATCATAAAATGACCACTTGAAAGGCAGTAAAGGGCAAAATGTCTGAACTCAGTCACATTTCAGGTCAGCTGAGTGCTAAGTTTTCTCTCATCCATGGTATGTTATCTTTTTCAATCATTTTTCTTCATGGCAGTGATGATAGACAAGGTTTATGAATAAGACACTGGAAGACAGAGACAAAGAGGACAATTGCTTCACAACACAAAGGTGGGGCTATTCCCAAGGAGAAAATGCTGGCCCATAAAGCTGCACCTAGACCACTTTTGGATGAGACAGCAGGGTATGGAGTGGCACAATTCCATCAGCCCAGTGCTTGCTCTGGTGCTGACAAGGAGTCCTTGGGTAGTTGTGCCTTCTCTGTCAAAAAAGTTCATAGAACATGAAAAGTATCTTTAAAAAAATTAGACAGTTCTACAGTTCTTTAAAACCTTTCATTGACCTGCATTAAGCCTTTCACATAAAACTTCTTAAAAGATCTGCAAGTCAAATCCTACCTCCTCAATGCTCTTTCCCACAGGATTTGGTGGGCCTCAGATAGTGTGGTAAATTTAGAAGGCAAATACCACAGAGATGATGCCCAAGGACAGAAGTCCATTATATGTCTTCATGGTGCAGAATATATCCAGGCAAGGGCAGAAGGGATGGTAGAGCAACAAGCCCTATTGTGTTTCACTGCATTAAGAACCAATTCCATGGCAGCAGTTCTGTTGATTTAGGAGTAATTTTACACAACAGTTTACCAGATTAGCGCTGCAATTCCAAACAAGGCCATAAAACCTTTAATAATAATAGTGTCTGGATTTAAAAGAAGATGTGTTTTACCTTTTTTGCCTCTTTTGCTTTCCTTTTCCTTTGAAAAAATGCCTAACAGAAACCATATGTGTTACTTGTACACAGTAGTACATAAAATGAGAAAACTTTCCAGAATTTTTTCTCTTCTTGTGTTAGAAGTGGATTCAGGCCTGTAAATAGATGCATTCTTTACAGCATTAACAGTTTGTTTCAGTTTTAATCAATTAATTGTAATCACATCATGCTATCTCAATATCATTTAACCTGCACTCATCTTTTGTCCAGAAGCCCAAATATCAGCATTGCTAATGAGATCTCACTAAGGTGGCACTCAGGGGGGTTTTGTCCCCTGAATGCTGCCAAGTTAAGTTATAATATTGTCAGAGATTTGAAAGGCTGCAGTCTAAGTTCTCTCCCTAGTTATAAAATTACTGTTCTGGGAACTAACCATCCAGTTAGTACAATTACTTATTTCCAGTAACAACAGGTCCAACCTAGTTCAAAGGTACAATATCTGGTGATGGGTAATGGCATAATCTATAGGGAAGTTCCTCTCTGGGAGCAACTATGATCACCTTGAAGCAAGTGCATTAAAATTTCTTAGAGATTTGTACTGGACACGGTGTTGCTAGAAATGCTGCTTTTCTCAAATTCTAATATTTTATTTAAGCAAAATATTAGTAATCTTTTTTCTTCACAAATAGATTGTGACAAGGTGTAGAGCGAAGCCAGCTGACACCGAACTCTAAAATGCCTGACTTAGCAGAGCCAAAGGGAAATCCAGGAGTGCGTGGTAATCTGGAAGTGTTCACATAAGCAAATGTTCTGGTACCATGGACATTTTAGATCTGAAATACATGTGCAGTCTTTAGATCAAAGGGTTCCTAAGTGTTTTATTATGCCGATCTATCTAATAATATTGGGCAAACTCCAAAGTACCAGTATCTGGTAAACATTCACTTACCCACCTCTGATATGGAGCAGTTGCAGGAATCAATCATAGTTACTCTCTAACAGCCTGCAACAAACTAATTGCAGTTTTTTGTCAGGAAGATTGGAAGCTCTTACTCACACACGAAATGACAGGAGAAAGTCTTGCAGCTGATACTCTTGCCATAGTTTTATGTGCAAATAAGTTTTATGTACCTCAGTCTTTCCAAAGGAGCAAAGGAGACTGAATGTGAGGTTAGAGGCAAGGTCCTGAGTTCTGCTTGGGTCTGGGGAATGTCCTGGGGGTTCTCATGGAGTGGAAGGTGGGGAGGGTGCACAAGCACTGGCACAGCACAAAGAGGCCAGTAGCAACTGGGATCTCCTTGAAGGTACACAGAGCAGATGAAAGATGAATGAGGAAGAGAACTGGGGACACACTTCACTGGTAGGAGGGTGGGTTTGGGAATGGGGGTGAAGGAGTGTGAGCATTTGCAAGGCCTCTTCACCCACGTTGTCTGGTGTTGCACAGGTATCTGTGCAGGCAGCAGCAGGGACTTCAGCACCCCTGCCAGACTTCCATGAGGTCCAGCTGCTCTGAAATAACTGGCTCTGATTGTGTACAGAGTGCCAGTTGCTGTTCAGGCTGGGAAGTGGTGATGATGGTACTGAGTGGAGCTGGCCCAGAAATGGCACTGCTGGGTTAACCACTATTGGCCAAATTAACACACAAGGTGGTGCAGCAAGTGGCTGTAGGCATGTCATAGAGGGTGATTGAGGAACACCAGGAAGGGCAGCAGCTCACTAAAGGACAGGGCAGCTTGATCAAAAGAAGGCAGAGAAATGGCATGAAACTAGAGAAGGAAGAGAAGGAAACATTCATCCCATACTCCTTGAAATCTCACTGGCTCCTCATTCATAAGGCTTCATGGTACTGCCACACTTTTCTGGCATTTGAACTGGGAAGGGTTCAGATGTTGTTCAAATGTTGAATATTGCAAATCAGCCAGAATCACCTTCTTCTTCTGCCATTAGGACAGAGAAGCATCCCAATTTTTCCTGTTGCATGGGGGAAGAGAGTTAAGCTGTTAGAGCTAGGGTATAATAGCACTTTTTCTAGATATGCCTGGAGTTTGGTTGATTGTTTTTTTTCTCTATACCAAGCTTTTCCAGCCCTGAATTATTTTAGTTAGAACATGTTACTATTTTCATCTCTCATCAGTCCAAACCGTTGACCTAGTAAGTCTTCAGAGATAAAATGCATTATTTGATATGGGAAAATCGGTGTCAGTTTAAAGAAATAAATTGCATGCTCACCAGACAAAGAGAGCCTTTAAGAACCAGGTCTCAGGTTCTGTATTTACAAATGAGTGCTGACTCAGGTAATTGAGTTTTGGCAAGATAGTCAGCACCCAACAATGTCACATTGAGGCCCAAAATATTTTAAAGCATCTGTTTGCAAAGATCATGTCTGTGCCCACCCATTTGTTTACAGAACTACCCTAAATAAAAGGTAAAAACATCACTGTAGTTTAGCTACAAGATTCTGAAAATAAAGAACAAGCAGCATGACTTCCTTCTCAAATTCAATGTATTATGTGTTAATTTAAAACTTTTCACTCCTGTGGAGAGCAAAAAGTGAACCTAGCTAGAGGCAAGTAGTGAAGATAAAGAGTTTGAATTGTTCTGACCCTGCAAAGAGAAAATCCCAAGCATACAAATCAACTCTTCTAACAGCAAAATGAATCAGGTCCTTAACATTTTCACAGCCATCTCTGAGTCATGGGATTTTAATAACACCACCAAGAATGTTATTGCTAATTATTTAATTATTCAACGAAGAATATCCCCAGCCTAGGCTTTCTACCAACTCTCTTCTCACCATTGCTGGAGGATTGCTCTGAAAAAAGATGGCCTTACGCTGGCAGAACCCTGTGGAAGTCTGTGGGAGTTTGCTTTCACTCTGACTTGCAGGAAACAGTTGGTGAAAAGCTAAGTCTGATGGTGAGTGCTGTCAGGCAAATGGCCAAATCCAAGAAGGAATACAGGCACCTAAACATTCACTGATCTCTGTGGCAGGCTGTGGCTTACATTTCTTCAGGTGGCTTGCTCCTGTATCTTCTTTTTTTCTTTCAGGATTAACATATCAAAGTTCAAAAGCTTGTTTATTTTCACAAAGAATAAGGACTGTGTGTGTTTTCAGAGCTGTGGGCAAACCGGTCAGCAGGGCAGAAAGGACAGTCCTGGGGAGGATGGTTAAAAAGCTGGGGGCAAATTTAGATTACTTGACATGCAGATGGGCTGTGCTGAATGCACAGTGCCTTGGCTGTGCTGTATGGCTGGACAGAGGGTGGCAGTGAGCCTGGGCACAGGCAGTGATGCCTCACAGCCTGCTGATGACAGCCGTGCTACTGGTGAAGCAGGAACACCCAAGGACACCAGTCCTAGAGCAAATGGGCCAGTGCTCTGGTGGCCTAAGTGTCTTGTGAAAACATCCTATCTGTCCCAGGTTTCCTTAAGAATACCAGGGCATAGAAGAGCTGCATCCTCCAGCTACTTTATATCTTTGCAGAAGTCCTCAGAGGCCACTATACCTTACAATCCTTGGGGGCAAGAAAATACAATGTGACTGAAAAATCTTGTACAGAGATCTAGGAATGCTTCAGGTCTAAGCATAGGCAGTCTGCTGAAATGCAGCATATATTGCTTTGGTTTAGGAGTTGACAAGTCAAACTTCTGTCAATATCCACCACATACGCAGATTTCCCCAAGAATTCCATGGTTTTCCCAGCCTGAGCCTTTTCAAGGTGGCATCACTGTCCTCTTAGAGTCACTGCAGCTTATTGCAGGGCTGTTGCTTCTCTACTCTATGTGGAAGGTCTTCCAGACTAACACACAGTACAGAAAAAAACATTGCACAAGAAATGACTGCTTCCCCAGGCAGACACAGAGCATTTGTTCTATCAGATATCTAGAGGGTTAATCTTGGTGGTGGTGAAACCTGGGACCTGCTCTTCCCTGACTCCCACCTTTCATGATCCACAGAGGACTTTGCAGTGCTTTGATGCACAGTTTCCAGGGCTGGGCTAGCAGGAGCACAACCCACACCACAGTCAGCAATTTTGTCTCCTGGCTTGACACAAACCTTCACTTCACTTGCAGCTGCCCTGAACCAATTTGGCTATGAATGCAGCTAGGTAGGTTGAACAGAAGTTTTGCTGAAGTAAGATTAACAAGTTCAAGCCTTTATTAGCATCCAACTTCCAGAAGTGGATGTGGTCTAAGGAGACACATAAATGTTTTTTTACTTTGTGAGAAGGTAAAATATTGCTTAATTTATTGTGAGAGGTCAAGATTTCTATTAGAACAAGAGGCTTGAAGAAGAGTACATGCTTTTTGGAGAGAGTGAGACGAAAAATAAATACAAAGAACCATCACATCACATAGCTACTGAAAAAAAAACCCCAACATTTTAAGTGAAGTACTCAACAGTGACAAATTATCCATCTCTTTTGTGTCTAAGGGAAAAGTAGAATAAAATTGCAAGCCTTGATCAATGGTAGATGAGTCTTTTAATGACAAACTGTAGTGACGAGTCCAAACCTTTTAATTCAAGTACATTTTAATCCCCTGCCCTGTTTAATTATCCAATAATGAACTTGGATGGAGAGTGATAGAATATGCACACAATGTGTCTTAAACTCCAAATTTTATTTGTAAACTAGCAGTGAAGAATATGCTAAATAGGCTGGATCCTGACCTCTCCTGAGTGCCGTTGCACTTACTTAACCCAGATGAGGAGCATGCCTGGAAAGTTAAAAGGAGTTCACTAAAACTTAAGTGAAACTGAGAAGTCATCACACTTTGAAAGGCAGAAACAGAAATACATGACAGCTTGCATTATGACCTAGAAACTCAGTCACTGAATTTTTATAACCTTTCTGCTAAAACCAGGAACACAGAGCCCTGCCCTGCTGCAGCAACTATAACATCCTGTCAGTTTGTACGGAAAATGCAAGTGTTTTCTGAACTTACTGTAGGCCTTTGTTTTGTTTTGTTTTTTATTTATCTTATTTCTCCTAATCTTTGGCCTTCTGTGTTTGCTAAAGCTATTCAAGAACACGATGACAAACAACACCCTATTACTGCTTTGCAGCTTTTATTTGAGAAGGCAGCCTCTCAAATGTACTCATCCTAGGCAGCACTAGCTACATTCACCCACAGTTAGGGTTGCACAATCATTTCCATTTCAAGAGTCCTTTCTTTTTCAGTTTTCTTGGTTTTGTTTCCCTTTTTTCCCCCTGAAGCTGCATGTAACTTAGCTAGACTTGATTATTCAGGCTGAAATTTTCCATGCTGGGTGTGTACCTCAGGCCTCTTTTCCTTAATTTAAAACAAAACAGCTTCATTATTATCCATTTCTGAGAACAAGATGATGCAAAACGTGTGCACTTCCCACATCAGAAATCTTACTGTAAATTGAAGCGCGCTGGTGCATTCACTCCTTCGCCTTGTTTGGAGGTCAATGCAAAGCTGCCCTGCTTCTTAGAAGAGCCTTTGTCATTACCGTGGTATTTCTGGAAACTTGAAAAAGTGCAGGACTGAAACACTTCAGCTCTGCCTGGTTAGAAGAAACCTAGAGTTTTCAAACTAAATTCTGTAAAAATGTGCCAGCCTTTCACGCGGAAACCAGCACAGTCTGAAGTGGCACAGCAGTGGCACAGCACCTGCAGGGCCTCAGGCAATGAGCACAGGCACCAGAGAGAAGAGAGAGGAGAGGGTCAGCCACAGGCAGAGGGTTTTCCTCTCCAGGTCCATAGGTAAAATCTGGGTTTATATTTATTATATGTTCAACATATAATTTACCCTTTTTTCCTCTTAGGGAAAGTCAATGGACATTGGTTTTCCACCAGGGGTAGTTTGTAATCTCAGGTGGGAAAAGGCTGATGAGGAGTTGATGTCCCAGCTATATCAGATTAGCCTTGTGAGGATTTCACTAAGGTGAAAATTTGATGCTGCCATTGTTTCGTTTTCTTTTAATACCTCAGAAGCATGTGGAATGTACTTTGCAAAACACCATTGACATTGCAGACATTCAGAAGCCAGATCTGTCATTGCAGCTATATTCAGCTCCCCTTTATGGAATGATGGGGTGTGGAGAGTATAGAGAAGCAATTCAGAAATTATGATGTCAGTGTGACCAACTGGAGAGCCACAACCACTCCAGACCCCACTCATTAAACTGTCTCCTCTGAAACTTATGACTTTTCCCTAATAAACTTGAAAGTATTGCCATTTTCTTTATGTCAGGCTTCTTCCTCTCATCCCCTCTCCCTCCGGCTTATGCTAATGAAAATATTACTACACAGTGAATAAAGAGCATATATGTGGCTAAAAGGAAGCATTATGGCAAGATATCAAACCACTCACCATAATAATTAAGTGTCAAAAAAAAGGCAAAAATGCGTTTTTTGAGATGCATAGGCTGGTTTAGTTACGTTTTTCCTCTTCTGACAGAAGCTGTAGGAGCAGGTCCATTATTCTGCCACAAGCCTGGAGCAGCTGGGTCAGGTCTACTGGAAGCACAGACAGCACAGGGCAGCCTGGGGCAGCAGAGTGCTGGGGGCTGAAAGGTGCTGCTTGCCACAGGACTTGCTTGGCCAGCACTAAAACTCAAGGTACTGCTGTAGCTGTTGCAGAAGGGGCCAGGCTCCTTCCCTGGCACTTGCTGGGGACCCTGGTGAATGAGGACAGAGTCTCAGCACATCTGGCTCCCATTCTCCTGTTTCTTCCTCCCATCCTTCTGAACTGACACTTGCCTCCTCTCTCAGAGCAGCAATGATACCTTTGCCTGCGCAGCTCAGTTAATTTGTTCAGTGAGGCAAGATGGGGTTACTGCTGAATAAATACTGTGATTAGAATCTTGGAAAAACTTCACTTATTTATAAGTATTAAAGACTGTTTCTTCTAAAATCCAGAACTCTGAGTTCTAGGAGCAAGCTAGGGATGACTAAGGATTTGCCACTCATCAGTTATGTGGTCATATCAACCTCAAGCTGCCTCAGACAATCACACATGCTCTTCAGTTTGCTCCCTAACACACTTAAGTGAAAACTTATGGCAAATGCAGAGACAAGTGATGTCAAAAAATAGTAAGCATATAACCTCTTTAAAAGTATATCAACAAAACCAGCGAGACAGTATTTCATATATTCTGATCAAGTTTGCTCTTGGGATAAATATTAAAAGATGGATAACCCCAGTAGTTTTAAATCTGACTTTGTGGGCTACATTAGGAATGATCATTCACAAAAGATCACAACAGAGATCTTCACTTGTGCACACCTTCAAAAAATTTGCAGTGGGGTCATGAAATTGAAAATGTTCATGTTTGAGAAAGTTGCAGTGCTAAAGTGGCTGTAATACAGAATCTCTGATACCTCTTTGAGGTTGCTTAACTTTTACTACTAATGACTTTTAAGGGGTTTAGTTATCTTGAACAGCTCTAAAGGCTTGGACTGTTTTAAGCTGTTTAACTTACAGTTGTGTCAGTTCAGAGGGGCTGAGAGATCCCAGTTGAGGCAGTATATGGTCAGGACATGTCAAGACATACAGTTCAGCTCTGATGAATGTTCAACATTTTGAAGCAGTCATAATTTTCAGGCCTTTTTTTCCCTGATTTTTTTTTACAAAGAGGACTATCACACATAAACAAAGAGGATTTTTGACACTGAGGTTCAGGGAAAATACGAATTTCCTCAGAAATTAAGTATTAACTCTGGAACTAAAAGGTGAAAATCTGAAGTGATACTTCAATGGTTTTGGCATGTGACTTATGTTGGGGTTTTCATAGCTGTCTTAGGATTGCACTCTAGGAGTAGATAATTGAAACAGATGCAAGCTTTTAAGTACTGCTCCTCGTCTGCTCATTGAAGTGAGTGTTTGCATTGCCCTCTCCAACTTGAAGAAGGGCAGTTGAAAAGTTTCAGAGGTTTGCAACAACTACTTTATTTTTACTGTGATATAGTAAGAAGACACCATTTCCTCTCCTTTCCCCTTGGGGAAGGAACTCACTGTCCCCATGAAACAAGGCTGAACCTCAAAGACCCA
This sequence comes from Certhia americana, assembly GCA_018697195.1. NCBI lineage: Eukaryota > Metazoa > Chordata > Aves > Passeriformes > Certhiidae > Certhia > Certhia americana. Next base: position 21,256,017 of record CM031857.1, read on the forward strand.
GCAGTCTGCCTGGAAGCATTCATGTAGGAGGCAAAGGCAGATGACCATGCACTGCATCCAGAAGAGACCCAGGGCAGAGAGAAGGGATAGTAAAGACCTGGATTGGGCAAGGAACACAGAGGGTCCCAAAGTTGGTGACAGTGAGCACAGCTGTGGTTGTGTGTTGGAGAATGTTGGCTTTGCTAAACACTGCATAGCCTAGCTTTTTCCAGCACAAATTGGTTCTTATTGTATTGCATTAAATTCATATCGTACCATATACAGTGTGCTGGAAGGCTTTCTGGAACTCAAGCTACAGAGGAGGATCGAAGCCCTGTGTTTCTTGTCTAGTATTGAAGGGATCCACAGCCAGATGATTGGTTTCATTTCCTATAACAACTCCTTACTCCTTCCAAGAGTTTATTTATTCATTGGCAGTGCCTTTCTCCAAGGAGAAGTGGCTGTGCCATTGATTCAGTTGGAAATGTAAGAATGGACCTTGCTGAGTGAATATTTCTGTCTGGAAGATGCTTAACATGCTTGGCACAATGCTAGGAATATTTCATTAGCAATAACAGTAGTACTGTCTCTCCAGTAAAGATCTTTACAAACACAGGGAGGGAGGACTAAAACACTACAGCAGTACTTTCGCCTGGGGCAGTTACAGAAAAATCCCTTTTGCTACTCCCACCTGCTCTAACTGTGAAAAGAAAGGGTCTGTTTGCATTTGTGCTGAACAGGTAATGTTGATGTGTTCCTAATTTTTACATTATTTTATATAGTACCACAGAAACCCTTAAGATGATAAGAAATACAGATGAACAGCAAGATATAAGAATGTGCCATTGTTTTCCTGAAGCTCCTAATTTAATTTTTAGAGTATATTTGGCACAGACACACTAGTCACAAACACAGATGACTTGGGCTTTGGGCTCTGCCTCACTTCTGTCATTTTAGGATGAGACTCAGACTATTCCCTCTTCTTCTTTCACCCATCGTTCCAAGTCCTTTGGCACCATCATCACTTAACTACTTTATGTTACAAATACCTAACCAACTGTCTGGTGAGGAAAGAGACTGTTATTGCACCCATGTGACTCATTAGAAACTGTAGGACAAGAGGATAGAGTATCCAAGAACACATTGGGAATTTCAGCAAGTCAGAGAGTTAAACTTGTTTTTTCTAAGTTCCAGACTTTCTGTGAGACACTGGACTTTGGCAGAGGAGGCCTGCACTCTCCTAACAAAGTCGTCAACACACCTACTTAAAATCTCCAGGATAAAAGCACATGCAGAAATTGGACCCTTTGCATGAGATCAGAATTCAGGGAAAAAACCCAAAAATATTAACTCTTTAAATCTCAATTGTTAATAATTCTGTATAGCCTCCCTTTATTGTCAAGAGCTCTGGATTGCATATGCAGGTTTACTGCATTCAGTTCTGGAAGAAAATGGAGGAGCAATCTGACTGCATCTAGCAATTTTGCAAGAAATCACAGAACAGCTTACAAAAAGGACAGAGAAGAGATAAAATGCCTGTTTATAGCCTGGCTCAAGCTTTCCTAAAGAGCTAATGTGTGAGAGAGATCAGAAATTTGAACTACCCTGTTCTGCTGGTTCCTAATTGTCCCCACAATATCCCTAATCATGGGAAGTCACGTAGGAATAAGCAAAGGCACACATAAAACTGTACCTGGAATTGCAGAACAAAAATGAAAAGCTTGCTCTCCAGAGAATCCAGAGGAAAAACACCTGTGCAATTACTGTGAAACATGAAAATGTAAAGCTCAGAAAAGGTTTTTTTCTGCTGTTATTTGAGATGATAGAGATTTAGTAAATAAAGAGTTTCCATCAAAAGGTGAATAGTAGGACCACTGTCAAAGAAAAATGTATCAGAACCATACCAGAACCTTCTTTTGCTTTGTGACATCAGCCAGTCTTTATAAAGCTGTGAAGGCAGTGATGAGCTCAACATAGTGCCTGGGCTTTACTTTCCTTCACACAAGAGTCTGAAGAAAGTGTCCAATCAAAGATGCTGGTGCAAGGTTGGTGGTCTCCCAAATGACTTCTCTTGCCAACAAGAGAAAAGATGAAAAAAAAGAGTCAGTCTAAGGGGCTGAAATGAAAATAGTAAGGGAAGTCAAAACTAGGTCTGGAGGTCAGGGAAGTCCAGAAGGAGATGCAAGGATTTATCCCAATGCTGGAATAAATTTTTTTGTAGACATGAATATATATTATTCACCCTTGGGATTGAAGTGTGGATGCTGTAATAATTCTCCAAGGCAAAGAAAGTGATCTCACCATCAAAAGAGTTTTCTAATTGAAACTTGGACTAAGACAAGACGAAAGGGCAGGCTTGTTCTTAGCTTGTCCTCAGAAGGAGATTGAAAAGGTGACTAAAGATTTTTTTAAAGGGTTATTCCTGTTCAAAGGATGAAAGAGGCTTGAAGTAATTTGCTAAATATAAACATAGAAGACTTACAGGTCAGGAGGGTACTTTTTGTCCCTGTCTGCATCTGAAACTAGATGATCTCTCTGGTTGAACTTCTGCTTCTCATTTCCAAGGACAGGATGATACCACTCATCTCTTGAAGCTGAACAAAAGATGAACGCTTTCCAGTGTAGTGAGCTGTATTCTGCCCTCAGAGCTATTAAGCTTGCAGTCAATTTAAATCTAATGTGAAAATTGAAAAAGAGAGACCAGCTGTGATTTTCATGAAGCTGATCTCCTTTCTAACAAGGATACTTAATAATTCTCAAAGCAGCCCTTGAATTCTTTTAGCTCTCTCCCTACAGACATCAGGCAGGACTTCTCTCTGAGCCTTGTGGATGAATTTTGGAGGAGTATCCTCTGTTATTAGCAGATACATGTCACCAGGTTAATGGGGAGGAACAAGAGAGAACAAACTATCTAACAGAGACCAGAGTGCCAGGTACTAGTCCCACAGGGAACTGTGGAAGATCTACACAATAAAACACATCAAAAGAAGCAGAAGCTAATGTTTACCTCCCTCTCAGTTTAATGCTCTCAGCTTCAGAGAAACAAAGCAGAAGAGAAATCAGAAATAAAATCCAGTCATCCACATGCTATCAGTTGGTTTCACCTGCTCTTGGGTGCACAAGATGGTACAGCTGTGAGATGCTGCTGCATCACCTCAGAGGGATAAGCATTGCTGGCAGAAGTTTTGTGCCAGTTAAACATGTAAGTGAAGCTACAATGGACTATAGGCTTTTTCACCAGGAATTTCATTTTATGGAATATTACAAATTGCATTTATTGACCACTTTTATTGAGTGAGGAAGAACTCTGAAAAAAATAATTCCTTTTATATCTTAGACTTGACAGACAGAGAGAGTTACAGCTTGTGATTTCTAAGAGCTGGTCCCAGTAAATTGGCCTAGCACTTCATCATGCCATGGAAACCTGCAGCATGATACTGTGCTGAGAGTACTGGGCAGAAATACGTCCAGGGAAAATAGCAGTGGTGTATTCAGTTCAGGATTCAGCTGGTGGGCAGGATGCTGGTTGCAGAGATCCATATGGAACAAGGACAGGAAGAATCAGAGTGTTTGTTTATTCGATCCATGACAGTATGAGATGGTAAGTCCAATTGTAGGACCAGGGTGAATGCACCATGTCTGCATGATGCTCAGTGCTGAAATGGTTCATACTTACTCTGCTGTGTCAAATGCTTTTTAAAGAAGTGAAGGGACACTCTGTTCTGGCAGATTGTATATCATGCACAGTCTGTCTGCGCTTCACTGACTTCGTGATGAGTCAAGTGTGGTTTGTCCTTCCACAGCTGGTGTAAGCCATCTATATGAATTTAATGGTTCCTAACAGCACTAAATCCGGTGATCTCTGGCTGGAAAATCTGTTAAAATGTGAGTGTATGCTTGTGTCTGATCCAGATGAGATCTGTTCTGCTGTGACCCAGTAGTGTGGAGGCCACATATCAATGGCTGCAGCATCAGCATTCAATACTCTTGCTTGTGCAGAATATGGTGTGGGTTCCTCAGACAAAACAGTTTGTGATCCTGCAGCTGGAGATCATATCACAGGGCCTTACCACCAGCAAGACACAAAGGTTTCATAGGCAGTTTTAATCCTGGCATTTCCTATCCATGAGAGGATAATTTTGCCCCTTTGGTGATGTTTTTTTTGTGTGTCATATGATCATAAGTCTACACTTGTGAGCTTTTTCCTTGCAATATTTGGATATTTTGTCTATAACTCTTCAACAGTGTGCTTTTGTTTCTTCTTTTGTAGAACTTTTGCTACTGCTCAGTTTATAATCTTTAGCGATCAATTCTACTATGAAACAAAGCAGTCTAAGACATGGCAGCTTAAGCATCTACAATAATGAGACTAAATGTTTTGGCCTTGAGGAGCTGCCATAAACAGACCTTCTTTTGTGATGGGTTCCTGCTGGAAGTTATTGAAATCTCCTATCAGTATTTTTTGTTAAGTTTTAAAACATACTGCTTCCTTTATTACCTGCATCCCTAGCGATTCTCTCTGTCATTCAACAAATTAATAACACAGCTGTGTTAGAAGCCAGTTTTGCATGTGAACTTGAGGGTGACTTTCACCAGAATGCAATTCAGCCACGTGCTGTGCCAGGTGCCAGGTGTTGGGGCCAACCTGGGACAAACACTGAACTGGTTTGTTACAGAGCTCTGGGAAGTGAGGCTGCTTTTGTGCCTCTGCCAGGAAAGAGCAAGCAGCCTTCCTTGCTGTGAGGCTGCTCACCATGTCTCTAACCAGAGGCTGCTGGTGGCTGTCCTCCCATTAGGAGCTACAGCAGATAACCTGATTTTTCAAATGGGAGCTTGTCCTTGGTAAGATAAAAAGCCTTTCCACTGCAAATGGAGCACGCTTTTAAATAAATGCAGCACCTCCCCAGAGCAGTGTCAGGCTTTTCAGCAACTTAGCAGAAGTGAATTTATTTGCCCTAAGAGGAACAGATACTGAGATAAAATCATAGAATGGTGTGGTTATAAGGCACCTTAAAGATCATCAAGTACTAATCTCCCTGCCATGGGCAGGGACATCTGCCACTAAACCAGGTCAAAGTTCCATCCAACCTGCCCTTGCACACTTGCAGGGATGGGACAGCTACAGCTTCTCTGGGCAACCTCTTCCAGTGTTTTACCATCCTCACAGTAAAAAATTTCTTCCTACACCTAGTCTAAACCTATGCTCTATCAGTTTAATGCCATTCCCTCTTTTCCTATCACTACATACCTTTGTAAAACATCCCTCTCCAGCTTTCTTGTAGGTTCCCTTTAGGTACTGGCAGGAGCTCTAGTCTCTCCCTGGAGCCTTCTCTTCTCCAGGCTAAATAACCCCAACTCTCAGTCTGTCTTCATAGAAGAGGTGCTGCTGCCCTCTCATCATCTTTGTAGCCTGCTCTGGACTTGCTCCAGCAGTTCCGTGTCCTTCTTATGTTGGGAATCCAGATTTGGATGCAGCCCTCTAGGTGGGGTCTCACCAAAGCAGAGCAAGGGGGGACAATCCCCTCCCTCATCCTGCTGCCCACACTGCTTTGGATGCAGCCCAGGATATGTTTGGCCTTTTTGGGATGCCAGCATGTGTTGCTGGATCATGTCCAGCTTCTCATCCACCAACAGGCCTCCTTTCATCTATGATCCTGAGATCTCCTCCTATGACAAAACACTGAAGGAAGGGATGGGGTACAGATGGAAGAGCAGTTGTGGTGACCCTGTGTAGAGATCAGAGGAGCGAGGACAGAACATGTTGTTAGCCCTGATGTTGGAAATAGCATCTGTCCACGTGTTCTGTCCCCATTAAGCCAGAGGTGGAGGCAGCAGAAAACTGTGTGACTCTCCAGCACCCTGGAGTAGACAAAATGGGCAGCTGGGTCATATCTGGCTCGTGTGATTTGGCTTCCTGCTCTGGGAGGTTAGTGGCTTCATTAATTCCTAGAGCCAGACCTGCACCTGTTTACATATAGTCTCAATTATTTCTCTTTGTGTTTGCATTGCGCTACTTTTTCCCTTTCTCAGCTACATCCCTTCCCATTCTTGTTTGTATTGGGAGGGAAGGATCTAACCAGCACTCTTTTGTAACAGGAATGCTCTTTTTAATTCAAATTAAGTAGCAGTCTGTGTGATTGCACTGAGTATCTTTGCTTCCATCTTCAGCTGCCCTCCTCTGCAGGGTGGACTATTGCAAATGTGTCAGATCCAGCCCTAACATAGTGGAGTCTCACAACAAGTAGATAAAAAGACAAAAAATATCCCCCCAAACTGTCAATGATGGTAAATATTAGCTTCATTAGTGGAGACTTCTCTCTCTCTCACAACAGCACATAATGTTTGCAACAGCATCTTCAGTTTTTGTCTGCAGAATGCTGAGGCTATGCTGACTGGGAAACCATCCATGTGCCTACATCCATCCAGGAGAACAAGGGGAGCATTTTTCTATGTGTTGCAGCCAAACCCACTTCCTTCCAGCACAACGAAAACCTGCTACACAAGCTTCATGTTAGAGGTGTTGAAGTGGGTGACAAAGCAGGAAAAGATGGAGGTGTGGCCAGAAGGCTGGTGCCTCAGATACCCTTGGCATGGAATTTGTAGCTGTGTTTCAACAGTGTCAGAAAAGCACATGAAAAGGGAGCAGCTTCTCTTTTGTCCATAGCAGGAGACTAACATTAATCCAGAGAATGTGATGGAGTACAGCCACAGTTTTGTCTGGACCCTGGGGACCTGACAGCTGTACACAGCTGGGAGCCAAGGCAGGGCATCTACAGTGAGGGAACGTGGCCATCAGCCAGAAGGAGGTGATGAACAGAAAGGAATTGGCAGATAGAAACAGAAAGAGTATCATATGTTGGGAAAGTGGTTGATGTTCAGGAATACTTGTCCTGGGAGCAGTGCTAGCCTATAAAGGGCATTGACTTGGAGATTGCAGTGCCTTCTGTGATCCAAAGGTTAGAATGAATATTAAGCTCAGCAAGCACAGCAATTAAGTGGGGAAGCCAAGCTAGCTTGCAGAGTAAAACCCAGGATATGGTTTAACTGTTTCACAGGCTTGTATAGAATTGCTTAGTAAATTGCCAGGCCCTGCTGTTGAGTATGAGTTGCAAAGGTTTAAAATGTAGTCTTCTACTCTCTTTCCATTTTCTGATAGTATGAAATTGATAGTTTCTGATGGTACTTCACACTTCTGAAGTATGTGTGGAAGGCTTGTTTGAATCCCATAGAAGGCTGGAGAGTGTTTCTGTTCCTCTGGAAGCACAACAGGGAGAAATTTGCCACAGCAAGTTGTGGATGGGATTGGGGAAGTGTCCCCACTGCTCTCATGCACCCTAATGTCCAAACAGCTCCCACATGGAGGGTGCCCTGTGCTTGCATGCAGGGAGAGAATGTGGACTATCTTGGGGACTGAAAGTGATTCCCTCAATCTTTATACACATAGGCTCTAATCACAGAAAGCTGAGCATCCATGCAGACATTTTCACCAGTTCCACTGTACCAGTTTAGTGACATGTCTGAGATTTCCCCAACTGAAAGAGACCTCTGAAAATTAAGAGCCAGCCCTTTGGACAGTTTTAAAACTAATTTTGGAAATTACTTAAGCGCTTCTTTGTAAGACCCATTTTAAACCTAGCTAGTGTAATTTTCTTGTGGTAGCAGAAGGAAACTAAAAAAAAAAGTAAGGGAAGAAGGCAGAGGTGGATCACCTCTGTGTGTGTGTGTGTGTGTGTGTGTGTGTGCGCGTGCCATCTTTGAAAACAAGGCCTGGCTCAAGCATTTGGATGTTATGGTTCCTCTGCTCTTTAGGAACCAGAATAGAAACTTCCATGAGCTTCCAACTATTAATAATATACCTAGGTAGGACAACCACCAGCTGTATTTGTACTAGATACTTTCTCATTGTGATTTCACACAAGCAGGGCAGAATCATTCCTGCAGTTGAGAGAGGAGATGAGCAGGAGTCACCATATCTGAAAATTTTACTCTCTGCCAATAACTCACTCTTTTCCTGAGGACAAGTTATTCATGTGGCTTGGTAACACAGAGTCTTCTTTGGTAATTCAAGCTATAGGTATTGCTACTTCACTTCCCATCAACATCATCATCCTCTCCTCTGCTTTCTCCTTCCTCCACAGCTCATTCCTGCTCCTCTGACACTGCATGTTAGCACTATGCTCATCATTAGTCCCTCTAATTGTCCCTCTGAAAACTGTTGAGATTATAAAGCAGTACAACAATTACAAAAACCCCTGTGTTGGGTTTGTTTGCTTTTCAGCTAGAAGCTACACCACCAGGTTTACAAAGAAATGTTTTTAGGCTCAGCCAGCTGGGAGGTTGCTGTGGCAAAAAGGAGTGGGGATGAGGTAGGGGCAGCAGTTGCTGAAGATTTTGCTGCCATCACATTCTTTATACTGACACGCTGTGGCCTCCATTTTAACATTAAACATATTTGAGAGAAGGTGAGTCATCACTAAAGGATGTTTGCAAAGGGTTTTGAGATCCTCACAGTTACCTTGCAAAGAAATGTCTGTGAAGAATAGACATCTCTGTTGTTACCCTACGAGATTTTCCAGGCAGACAGTAATAAACAAGAATTGTTGCAGGTCATGGCTAGTCATGTAAGAGTCACATGTTTTGAGAAGAAGGAGGGAGGAGGGGTTGTTATTTAGCAAATACATTTCTGTTGTATAATTACAGGAAGATGGAGGGAAGACTCATAGTTATGGATTGATCTTTTGGCCCTGTTCAGGATGCAACTGGCTGAGCAATTTTCTCTGGAAGGCTGTGATTTGCAGTAACTAGTATAAATTTTATCATTCTCCCACTTCACCATAGTTGTTTTTTGTCATTCTCTCCCAGCTCAGTTGTCCCACTGATGCTGGGTACAAGCATTTATGCTGTATGTCAGACAGATATTTGAGGGGAAAGTTATTTTTCATTCTGAGCTAATTCAACATCCAAGTAGTCACACTGGGAACAGTTCAAGCAAGAGTGAGGTGCAGGAGTATGAGTATATGATTAAAGGTGAAGAAAATCAAGGCTTTTAAAGCCAAGTCAAGCAGTTGTGGTACAGCTGACCATGTAGCACACTGTACATCATACTAGGTAGGTGGTTCCCACCAAGAGCTCCATGTTACAAAAACACTGAGATCCAGATACTGTTGCATTAAATGTTTTGTACATGACACCACAGTGTTTAAAAAGCCTTTCAAGTCTCCAAAGACAGCTCTGATGTTGTGGGAAAGGCTGTCATCTGCATAGGACCATTCAGCATCCAGCAGATAACAGTTCCTCTGCTGTGATATTGGTGCTGGCTTTTGGGGCAATTTGATATGGGAGCTCAGTGAGAAGAGAGTTGCTTTGATGATTAGGAGTGAGGGAAAAATAAGGAGAAAAGAGGGAAGTGAGAGTGAGTTGTAGAGGGAGGCTGGTCTGAGCAGATCAGAAAGGAGAATGTAGCAGACTGCTATTCAAGAAGAAATATCTGGTTTCAAATTGCAGAAATGGATGAGATTGTGAGTATAGCTTTGAGTTTGCTGGTAAAATTCTATGTCTTTTCCTGCCAGCCTTCAATACAATAGCCCATGCACCCAGCTCTTTGCAGGACAAGTTTTATCTTTTCCTTTTCTTCTCTTTTCCACACAAGCCCATATGACTCAGGGGTAGAAAACTCCCCATGGCTCTCTAAAGGGAGTCAGTCAGTCTTGTACAGTTACTGGTGGGTGTGAGGAATATTTATTTTTAGGGGAGCTTTTGGAATTGGGGGAACAAAAGAAAGGAGGACCCACGCAACAGCAAAAGTATCTTTTTTTTTCTTGTGTGCTGCTGCTGTACATTGCTAACCTGTTACCCCTTATATAGATATGTTTCAGGAGCAGGAAAAGCCTTCTAACACCCTGGAGGGATCCCACAGGATGGGATGCAATAGGCCAATGTGAAACTTGTCCTTTAATTGCCAGCTCTGTCCTTGCTCTTGGAGTCAACATCCTCTTCAGACTGGACTCCCCATTTCCATAGAAATGCTGCAGAAGTTCTGCATCATTTCACTTGGTGTTTGTTTTGTGTGGCATAGCTTTTAACACTGCAGCCTGCCTCTCCTTTTTCCCCCCTTTGTAGCTTGCTTGCTTTCATTTTGCTCTTTGTTTCTTCCACCGTATTGTTCATTTATTTGCACTCCCTTTGTGCCTTGTCTCAAGGCTTGAGCAACCGTCTCAGTGCAGGGAATTCATTGTGCTACCACGTCATAGTGAAAAGAGCTCATTCAGAGCCAGGGACCGGTTTTTTTTAAAGGGGAAACCGTGTTATCCACAGCTTCATGTTTGTACAGCACAGTGTACAAACAGTGTCCCCTTTGGCACAACTTTATCTCCTACTGTTTATGACAAGGTATAAATCAAGGAAGAGAGAAATTACGGCAAAGGAGAAAGTTGGAGCCTGTTGAAAGGGAGAGTAAGCAAACAGGGCAAATGCCCAAAGACACAGGCTATAGAAAGACCTTGTAGAACACATCAAGACATCTAACAAAGGGGTGGGAGCAGAAAGAAGGGTCTACACCTCTGTGTGAGATGTCACATTTCTGCCCTGGAGCTGCTGCATTTCACAGACAGATGTATTCAGTTGGATTTGATGATCTTAAGGATCTTTTCCAACCTAGATGTTTCTATGATACATTGTGCTCACCTTACTTTAAGCTTGCGCTCAGATGTTCAGCAGTGAAGGACAGCAGCTGAAAAGCAGGTACATCAACCCACTTCTGAATGAGGTGTAACTGCCACACAGCCCTGAAAAATCTGTCCCTGAAAATAAATTGGTGCCTGGGCTTCCCAGATGACATTCAAGACAGTGGGGCCATCAGAGGAGCAAGTTGCCATGATAGCAGTGAGAAGATTAACTCCAAAGGTTATGATAAAACACGAGCTAAATGAAAGAAAGAGCCCACCACTGTCAGAGTGAAAAATATAAACAGGGATTCTTGGAAGAGAAAAATTAAGAATGTTTTGTAAACTCCACTCCAGTACATTTTAAACGTGGTACCTTCTTGACCCAGGTCTGCCAGGTGGATAATTAAATCCCATAAGTGCTCACTGTTGTAGATGAGGCTTGCACTGAGTTTGTCTTAATTGCACTCCATGGAGAAATAGAAGATGTTAGTGAAAAAGATAATAGAGATAACTGCTGTCTGTGGGCAAGAGTGGGGAAAGGAACTGAAGGAAAAGTCCTGAAATTAGGCAGAGCCATAGCATAAAATTTAATAAGCAAGGACCCAGATCCCATATGGCCCTCTATAGGTACCTCTGCTGATACCAGTGTGCAGTCTGTGACTGGGGTAGCACTCAGCACATGCTGCAAGACAGCAAGGGAAGGTGGTTTGAGCTGGTGCTCTGCAGTGAAAGCAGAATTTGCAGCTGCTTAATACAAGTAGAATATCATGAAGAGACAGCTTCCTACCTGTGCTCCCCTATACAAGTGCTTGGTTGGCACTGTAATTTGGTCCTTGGCAAGACTGGGGCCTGAGAGCTGCTCTTGTATAAATTTCCTCGCTGACATTCAAACCTGAACGTTTAGATTTGGTTTCTAGACACTGGTGCTGAAGTCATAGAATCATAGAACAGTTTAGGTTGAAAAGAACTTTTTATATCATTCAGTCCAAAATTTGATGTGTAACACACTGAAAAAGTTGTGTGCAAATACCTATTCCTCCTATCCAATGAGCTTTTAATATTTATTCTTCAAATGGTGGATATTTCTTTATGTATTTTGAGATTCATCACCTCCATTTCAGAAATCAGTGTGATTTCTAATAAGAAATTAAGTCCATATTCCCATTCGCTGCAACATCCTTTACCTGGCATTGAGCACCCAGCAGTAAAGGGTGTGAAGATTCTTGTGACCATGGAAATGCATCTAAAAACCAGAAGCAATATGCCCCAGACAGATATTTGCAGAATACTGAGAGCACATATCAGGAGCTGTGTGTTATCTTCAATTGTGATATTTAGTATAGTTTGGATTTTTTCATTAGTGTTCAGAAACTTATGACAGATAACTGATGGAAAAGTAAGGATAAACAGTCCCTCTTAAGACACGTCTGCCTTGATGTGTATCATCAAGTTTTGAAACAGGTCTGGCTTTACAAGCAAGACAAGAATTTTTTTAAAGCCATATAGTGATGACAAAACACAGGCACTTAATAGAATTTTAGGTTGCTGCTAGGCACAGCAGGCCCAGACAGCCCATCAAAACCATTCAAGAAGTCTATACAGAGCATGGGTAACTGTAATCAACTCATTTTTAACTCTGTTACTCAAACAACTGTGTGCCAATAGCAGCATTATCCTAATGACAGTAAAGCTGTTACTCTGCAGAGCTCCCTGGCTTTAAAGTCCTCCTTCACATTTGGTGTTCTGCCCTGACAGAGCAAAGGGCCATGGTGAAAAGGGGCAGAGGTTTTTATATGTGCATGGGGCAAAGCTTTCAGGGGTGGGAGAAGACTCCTATGCCAAGTGAACACCCAGCATGGCATCAAAGAGCAGCATACTTGTGAAGTATTTTCTGAAAAATTTTATCAGTGAAGTCAATCAACCATTGGGATAGTCTCTTGAGGAAGGTGGTGGATTCCCCAGTATTGGACACTTAAGATTTGTTCATTTGTGCTCACCTGTCTTGTCTAGACTATGTTTTTGGCAAGAAAGGTTGGATTAGATGATCCTTATGGTCCCTTCCAACCGGGTACTTTATAGTTCTATGATTTTATGATTCTGACACTGGCTTAAAACATCCCCAAGGAAAGCTTGCCATTTATATGGGATGTCTCTCATCCAGGCATGGAGTAAGAAATAGCTGCTACATGCTCAGTGTACCTCTAGATGTGTCACAAATGCTGCTTCCACAGACAGGTGCTAACTAGGCACTGCAACTGTTACAACTTGGCAGTTCCGCAGCAGTTCCCCAAAATTTTATGCCAGAGGGAATATATCCTATCTTGTAACACCAGACAAATGGTTTTCGACATCCTTCCAATTTGCACTCACTAAAAATTCCAGCAGTTTTAGGTTCCTCTGGAGAGAGTAGTTTTTTTTTTCCTCGGTCTTTACCCATGCACTCCTTAAAAATAATTCACAGACCACTGGGATCTCACCACATTGTGTGGGTTGAAAACCACATTACTGGATCAGTAAACAGATCCCCTGGTGAAATTAAGACATTTTTTTCCTGGCTGCAAGTAGTACAGAAGCAGGTGTGAAGTTAGTCCAGTTACATTTGTTTGTTGTTAGACAATGTGTTCTTGTGGATAAAGCAGTGATCTGGCAGCCAGGAGACTGGGTAGCAAGCAGGACCTGCAGTTGTGCATCATGCTCTGCAAAGCAGAAAGTGTGGTTGATGCTTGTGCAGAGGTGAGACAAGCACTTAGGCCAATATTTTAGAGCCATAGAAGTAATTTTGGATAGAAAACTGGCTTCTGAAAAGTAATGAAACATATCTTTTTGGATGGGAGAAGGTCTGAAAAAGATCTTTCCTGACATACTGTGTTACTACAGAGAGACATTTTCCTGGGATGTTAACAAGCAGATTTCCTAGAGCGATGACAGTAGAAACAGCACTGGAGACTTTTTTTCCATGTCCCAGTACCACCAGAACAAATTTCCTTTTTGTTGTGTAGAAAACCTGTTTCTCCTGTATTACAGGAGGCACTAGCAGTGTAGTACTTCATTGAGAAGTTCAGTATGTCTCCAGTTAAACTGCCTGAGCTGGCTGCAGTTCAGCCTACTTGTTAAAGATGCCCTCAACCTTTTAACGTTGCCAACAGGCTTCAGAGGAACATCACGTTCACCTAATGAAATACAAGGACTAACACTTTTTCATTCTCCTTCCAAATTTCTGTCTGAATGCAACCTGATGGTAGGACATCATTACCACATCTTACACCTCCTCAGTAAGCTACTGGGTTGATCAAGCTGTCTGTAAGAGTCATGAAAATTTTTGCAAAGGTTATGTGGTGAAGTGAATAGCCAGAAGGAGGAGAAAGTCTCATCTTCCTACTAAACATGCCTTTAGCCCTGATCAGTAGAAACAAAGGAACAAACTGGATATTGACTTTCTAAGATGGGATAGGGAAATGAGGGCTGCTCTCATTCTGATTGGATATGCATCAAAATACTGAACAGGTTCCTGAAAACCTGCCACTAATGCTTTATATCTCACATTGCCAGAAGGTTCTAAGTGGTTGTTGCTGCTTGCTGCTTTTCTGAACAGCCAATTCTTGCAGCTGGGTGTTTGGAAAGCAGAGAGTTTGTTTTTAGTGATCAGTTTTAACTGTGGACTAAACAAGGATTTATCTCAGAATGAGAGACAGTATGAGGATCTTAAAACATTTCCATGATTGGAAATGAAAATTTCTGAACCTCTTCAGAAAGGAGTTTCTGAAGAAGAAAACACCGGGGGGGGGGGGGGGGGGGGGGACAGGACGGAGGACTTCCTTCTATCATCTTTCCAAGGAATCAGTCCTAATTTGGTGGCTGAAGAGAACAGTGTGCTTGTGTGAGGTACACGAGTAATGCATGAAGGAGCATCACTTCTTTTGTACGTACAGGGAGTATTTCAAGCATATCTGCATTCGGCACCAGAATGAATCTGGATTATTTCCACTGCAGACAAAGACAGAGCTTCCTATGATTTACAGCAGAATCTTCATGTTTGGAGGCAATCAGGCACAGTCCCAGACAATCATCCATGACCCACTGTACTTGTATGCAGTTTTTAGTCTACACCTGACCTTGTGTCACCTCCATGTATCTGTTAAGCACTGCAGATGTCACATTGAGTCCAAGGACTTGCAAGTGGAGAGTACGTGTCTAATAACCTTGTAATTCCTGCAAAGCTTCTCAGGAGTGGGATGTGGTGTTCAGGTCTGACACTGCCTCTAGTGTGTCCAGCCCCCACCTCTTTTTTGTTACACATACTCATATGGTTTTAGAGAGCTGCCTCACAGCCACTGCTCTGCTGTCATTTTGGTGTAGGTGACTGCTTCTTAGTTTGGAGACCAAATAAATTGACACTTGGCATTTACAAACCGTGTAGCCCATGCAGAGTGTTGTCCAAACATGAGGCTGCTGACCCACATGCCAGCTGTATGAATTAGGTCACCCTGGCTGTGTTTTGTCTTCATAGTATAGATAAGGAAAATAATTTATCCTTGTGGAAAGTGGGCTGGAAGTCAGTACAAGGATTTTAGTCCCAGCAGACTTGTGTTGTTTTATTTATCAGCCCTAAGAGGGGATAATAAAAATGAACAGGGGGGGAAAAGTCATAAAGTGCAAGGTGCATGCTGTGCCCCAGCCAGAGGATGCCATGTGTTTGAGCCAGGGCACCGCCTCTAAACAGAAGTCTGCGTTATCCTGACAGTACTGAGATCTCAGCAAGAGACAAGTCTTGTTTAACTGATCTGCAAATAAATGAATAGGAATAGGCCATTCTTGCCCCACAGCCATTGCAGTACATTTGCTGAGAGGGAAGCAGGAAGAGGATTCAGCCCATGGAGAACTGAGAGGAGGTATGACTTTTCCCAAGTTGGAATAAAACCTGTGGCAGAGCCAAGACTTAAACCCCTTTCCCCCTTTCAGTTCTTAACCATCCCTTCTCCAAATGTACCTCTGGGTCTGTGCCTGCAAAGCTGTCATTCTGAGGAGCATTAGGAGCTGCCTCCAAAGTGACTTCAGTGCAGTTTCTCTCTTCCTCACCCCCGCACCCTCTCTCATTAACTTGAAAGCTCCTATTTATAAACCTGCTCAAGATTGCTTGTTCAGAAAGGAGGAGCCGAAACACTCCGCACACAGACTAAGAGAGTCAGCAGAGATGCAGGCAAGAGCTACTTCTCACTCAAAGGGTAATAACCAGATGGAACAAGTCAGCAGGAAGAGTGCCTGAAATGTCACAGAAATGAGATCAAGCAACAGCTAGAGCTGTGTGTCTGCAGGCAGAAGGGGGAGAATCACAGGATCACAGGAAACAGTAAGAAAGAAGGGCTGAGAAGAAGCACAATATTTAAGTGGGTAAGCACATTGGACTAAGTGGCCTGATAATCTCCTTAGACCACCACAGTTCCACTATGCAGTTTTGAGACTCTCTCACAGCCTCTGTGACAGTGATGAACAGGAGGCCTATAAAGCTGCCTTGCTGTGAAAAAGCGTGCCAGGCTACTAACTGTGGAGTGATTTGTCATCTCTGCTGTTAAACAACTCACTCGTCTCCCTGAATCTCGTTGGGATGCTGTTTGTAAGCACAAAACTTGTTAAACTCAGGCTTGTCTGCAATTTCTGTAGCACCTGGTGATTTTGGGCTGGCAAACTGGAGAACAGAACCCCTGTGAGGAGAGAAGTGAGTACCTAAATAGCTGTCCTATATTGTATGGCACTATTTACAACAGCCTGACTTCCTTTATCTTTCCTTCTGATGGTATTTTATGATAATGATCCAGACACGACCCAGCTCTCTCTGCTCTTGTGGAGAAGCACAGCACAACTGTGAAAGCTTAGGCAAGCTCATTTGCTATGAAGATAGGGAAAAATGGCCAGTCCCTAAGTTTTATATAAAGAATAAAAAAACCTGCAGTAACCCATAAGGAGTCACATTCATAGAGAAAAACAGAATCACATTGTTCAATAAATCAGAGAAGAACAAAGAGGTTCAATGACAGCCCAAGACCAAAGTCATTTCTGCTAAGGAGCCTGGATCCACTGAACATAACCTCACCTCTTCCCCTTCCGGCTTAACAAGTGATTTCATGATTTCATGGACTTTGTGCCAGCATGCAGGCAATTCCCTGAGCTGCTTCCCTTCACTGGGCTTCTCACTAGAGGGCAAAGAATGTGCTATACTGACTGCTGTGCTCTGCTCTTTTGCAGTCTGAATTCTTCCTGTTACTCTCAAAAATACCAGGTTTACTCTCCTTGACATCTTCTTGATATGCTCTTAGGTGCTTTGTCATCTGATACATTATTATGTTACTGTAAAACCCTAAAATTTAAAGCCCACAATCTTACCAAGGGTAAGTCTCAATGTATTAAGTGACAGTTTACAGATCCAATAAAGGGCAAGCATTTCCACAAAATGCCCATGAGCTGTCAAAGACAGGACATAACTGAAGGAAAGAGACAGACTGAAGAAATGAGAGAATCAAGAATTAGGGTAACACAAATAATGTGATGTGCACAATTGTGACATTATTAGTCAGATGACTTCAATGATGGTGTGCTGGATGTACCAGAGCACTGCAACATTTTACAATAATACCAAAAATTTCTAAAAGAAAGTTACTGAATTTGTACTTGTTCTTTTTGTTGGAGAAAACCTGGTACAGTTTGTGGTATCATCTTACATATTTAAGAAGCTCTCTGCTGACATCAGAGAAAAAAACATTGTCCTATCTAGGGCATGTCACAGTCTCAGACACAGACAGAGGTGGGTTTAGAAATGAGCAGTGAAAACTATCACAGGTCTAGAAAACCTGCTTAAGAATAATTATTGAAGAAATTGCATTTACTGGGTTTAGTAAAAAGAAATTTAAGGAGGAACATGGGAAACTGTCTTCTTGCAGAGCTATAAAAAGGACAGGGATTAATTGTTCTCTGCTTCTGTGATGGGAGGGGTGTGCCTCAAATGCTATCCAGCTTTGTTCGCATAAACAAAGATTTTGATTAAGAATCAGGAGGAGATTTATTCTGAAAATAGGAAGAAAGAAGTTGTGAAGCAGCCTTGAAGGCTGTGAACTCCCTGTTTATGGAACAAAGCTTTATTAGTCAGTGATGGTGGTAGTATGTTTACTTTTTCATAAGGAAGGGTCCTCTGAGATCCTTCCAGCCCCATATTTCTGCGATTTGTACCAAGTCTGTAGTTCTAGCAGAGCAAGGCTGCTAGATGTAATCTCATTATATAAATAAACAGAAATCTCCATTGTGTTTCAAACAACCAAACCTGGAAAGGGAAACAGACAGTGTGGCGAAAACAAATGTCCCAAGAACCTTTAAAGATTTATAGGTGTAATTTGACACTGTAGTTCTATTTAGGAGTATCTGTGAAGAGTGTACTGGGTTAAGCAGGCTAAAGAGGGAGAAAGGACCCCTACTCCTTGTCCTTAGTTTTGTGGCAGGACAAACCAGCTTATCCTGTGTATAAACAGGCAGCTTCAGGGCTGGCAGTGGGATCCAGCCTGTATCTCGGTGACTACACTCAAAATGTGCAAATAACAAAACTTCTAACAAAATTTTACTGATGGAAATATCCTGAAGTAGCTAAAGTGGTTCCCAATTTCAAAGCTGGAATAGGAGAGATGTTTGTGCAATTATGATGCCTATAGTCCTTGTCCAAAATCAGAGGGGAAAGCTGAATAGCACATGGGTAAAATGAACTTTAAACCACATTATGAATAACCTATGATGTAAGTACTACATGCAAGTTTGCTCAGTATTTTTAAAGAGCACCCATTGGGTTTGAGTTGAAACATTAGATTTACTCGTGTAAGTTCTCTTAGTCAATAAAACTACATATGATTTGGCACTGCATACATGAAAATCTAGTATGTTTGCTTTGCGATAGCTTCATTAGGTTTCTTTCTTCATCCCAAGTAATTCACTGATTGTTCATTTTCTATAACTTCAGTGCTTTTGGTTTCACCTTTATTTTTTGTTTTTGTTTAAAAAGGAGGTTTCTGTGTCAAACAAGGAGGGTCCTAAACAGTGATGGATCATGACCAAAGATCCTACCTTAAGCACTGAAGAATACATGTAAGAATTGAAACACTGTGAGCTTAACTCTGGAAGATGATAAGAACTGTGGCCCCAGTCCAGAAAACTGTATTTGTCCTGGGAATAGTCTGATTCAACTGGATTATTTGTGTGCTCCAATCCAAGCACTAGGAAGGAGAGCAGTTCAATCAGGACTTATTGGGATAAAGAGAAGCAGTGCGGATTTGATCATTGCAATGAAATGCACTCCCTTATCTTTGGTGCAGTTCCACTGATGTATGCAAGGGTAAGTGAAACTGGATCTGGATTTCTAAGGTCCTTTCTCCCTTTAGAGTCCAGCTTTCAACATGATCTCTTTTACTTGGAATAACATCAGTTAATTAAGATAACAGATACAGATCTCTTTATGACAGAAAGAAGTTGCCCAGGTTCTGTAGAAATTACTTATCTTTGTTTTACATAACCTAATAAATATATATTCTCCAAGAAGATTAAGCTTGAAGTATCTAAAAGTCCTGTCTAAAGTCCACAGTGGTGAAAAATGCAGGCTCTGTCATGCTGCCATTGCTAATGGCATGGAAGGATGGACTGTTTAGCCATGTTGGTGTGAATTGATGACTCTCAATCCAGCTCACAAACAGGACCCTTGGCTCAGACCTGCCGTGAGCATTTCTGTCCCATGCTCCACTACACAGAGCAGAGAAGCACAAAACCTGATGGGAAACCCACAGAATAAACTGTTCCGGAGGTCAAATCCATCCCAGGGTCTAGATGTTTGTCACCACTTCTCTGTCTATCAGAGCTTTGTTCAGTGTAACCCAGAAATGAATTATGCAAAAGCCTATTTGAATCATGTGGCCTCTGCTTGTTCTCAAGTTTCTTGGATGAACAGCAGTTTACTGCAATACTGCAGCATCTACATCCTGTGTCTAGGACTGTTTTCTATCTCTTTCTTGCTTCAGAGTAGCAGGGCTTGAACCACTGAAATGAGTTTATGGAAATGCAGACCAACATCAAGTCCAGAGCTCCTGGCTTAGAGAAATGGACACTTCCTGTTTCCTGCCTCTCCCATGCAAGGTGCATAGCCTGAATCTTAAAGCTGGTTAGCTCATCTCACTGGGGGTCAGTTCTTTGCAGCTAGTCCAAAAAAAAAACCTGTTTGGTGCAGAGCTATAGATGGGTACATAGAGACATACGATTTCTCAGTAGTGCTTATTGTATGTTGGCAGGAAATGGAAATGAAAATGAAAAAAACAGAGAAAACAGCTAACACAAGGCTGTTACAAACTACAGAATAAGAAAGAAACCCACTGTTTTCCATGCACTTGCAATTGTCTGTTATTTGCTTTCCTTGCTGTTCTCTGCTCCTTCCATAGTCTCTCAGTGTGTAAAATCATAATGGCGTTGCATAATTACGGTGCTGATGTCACTGTGGAATTTGGTGTTTGGCTGTTGGATTTATTTTTACTAGATGCAGTGATTAGAATCTAAGCAGTGATCATAGCTTTAAAACTTCTATAAATATGTATTTGTTTCCAATGGTATTTCCTTTGTACTTCTTAAACACCTGTCTGATTCAGAACACTTATTGAAACTTGGAGAATGAATGTGTATGGAGAAATATCAGGAGGGGAGGTTTGGATCTTAAAAGCACAGTCAAATATCTTAAGGGCAGCAAATTTGCACTGTAGGGCAAGGTGCTTTATTGCTTAGATTACTGACAACTGAAAAATAACATCCAGAAGATATATATGGTCTCAAAAGTATTGGTAAGGGGGTATGATGTGTTTTTTCATTGCAGTGAACCAAAGCTAGCCCAAAGCCTGTGAGATCTATTACTGTTGAACTTACTGGGAACTGTGGGAAAAGGGCTCAGATTCCAGTGCCTGGCTTCCCAAACACAGGTCACCTGTGAAGGATCAACAATCAGTGTCCACCTTTTCCTTATCTGTATGTGATGAAGATTCTTTCCTTATCTGTATGTGATGAATCTTCCTGATTCCTCCCAGGAAGAGGAGCAAGGAAACTGCAGCCCAAGTGAATCCATGTCTGTACAACAGATTTGTCTGATTATGTGGGGATGAATTGGAGTGTCCCACTGAGAGTAAAAAGCTAGGTCACATGAGAAGGGAAGCCTATCCTTCTGTATGTGTTTGATTTGCTTGCTTTGGACGGGCTATATTAAATCCACATGCCACAGGAACGACAGTCTTAAAAGAGCTGATTTGCTCACTAGGCTAAAATTAGTGTTCTTCATGTTTCATTTTAGTGGTGTCTTTCCTTGACATATGTGGCCCTACCTGCAGTTGTAGTTATTCCAGAAAAGGAGTGTCTTTTTCTGGTTTAAGATAAGCCACTCCTGTACTAGGTTATAGGTACTGCTCACTGTTACCTTGCCTGGTCTCTTCAGTACTGTTTGCTCTCTTTTTTATGGCCATCTTGCCTCTTCAGGTTGACAGTTTTTCTGTCTCAAGCTATCTGCCTATGTAGTCCTTGGAAAACCTCTTATCATGAAAAAAGTAAAAAAATTTTTTGAACATTTTCCAGCATGTGTTCACAGACACAAGGAGCAGGTATATCCTTGGGAGCTATCAACTCAGAGTCCACATTTCAAAATGTGTTCTGGCACATGTTGTTTATTTGGGAGAAGTCATACAGAAATACTTCTGACACATCTGCGCCTTGTTTATCAGTTCAATGTCAATGAACATTTTCTCTCATCCTTTCACCAGAAGGAAAAAACCATAAGTGCACACAAAAGGGTCAATGTTTTTGAAAGGTCAGTAAAACCAGATGAAATGCAAACCTAAGGCTTAAAAAAAAAAAAAAAAAATCTCCATTGAGCAATAAGGCACTTAGAGTTTGACTTTGTTATGCAAGAGAGAAACTTTCCAGCTGGCTGGCAGTGGCTCCAAAGGGTGTCCGTGTGGTTATTGATTAATTTAATCTATTGTTACTCACTTCTTTCATTAATCCAAGTGTTTTCTCTTCACTTGTGTCCTTGCATAACCCTGTTCTAAAGATTTGGAATCTGTCAGAGACAACTGCTTTGAATATCAGGTTGCTGATTTGAAATGCTAACTCTTCCTGTCGCAGAAATTTCTAGGTGTGGCATTTTAGAACTCAGAAGAATGAGAAAGCTACTTCAAGTGTCTCCCGTCTCATGTCCAGAACTCTGTCATGTGTAATGTATAACAGAGAGGAAGGGCACAAAAGGCTGGACCAGACAGGGTTGCTCCACTGCTTTCTGTAGCGCTGCACTCAGTTCAAATGCTGAAACACTAACCTTAGCAGGTTGTGTGAGGGACAGATGTCTCCAGATTGTTGACACTTGCTATTTAGGGTTCTAAAACTGGTGAAGTAGTGTGGAGGATGAGATTAGTAATATCTGCAGTCCAGCAGCACAGTTTTGCTTCTCCATATACCCACCTCAGCACCAGTGAAAATCTCTGAATAGCTGTATACCCACATAGTCCTCTGCTCACAGTCCCAACAACCAAAAACCCTAAACAGTACTTCTGCCCCAGCAGCAGGAGGCCGTGTCTAAAAGCACAGAGAAAAGCCCAGCCCTTGCTAGGCCACACAGCCCCCAGCATCCCTGTTTGCTCTACTGAGGGTACTTTGTGTGCTGGTCCCTGGCCTGGCGCCACTGACTTGTGTCACACAGGAAGCTGAAGCCCTGCCAGCTGGGAGCTGCTTCTGGTCGCTATCTTCAGCCATCGGTGCTCGATTGGAGCCTGTTAACCAGGCTCCTGACCTGCCAGCCTTGCAGGTCCCAGGCATTTGCTTTCCCTTTTGAGCCCTTGAGATAGCAGAGTCTGTTCTACCACGATGAATGTGTTTAGGAAACGCCAAGTCTGAATTAACTGCTGCTGGGTACCGGGAATTTTTTGCTTGACTGGAAACGTTTGCCAGAAAGTAGGGTGGACTGTGTTCATGCCTAAGAGCAGGGCAGACCTCTTTGATAAACTTCCCCACAGAAGCAATTCTTTATCACAGCGGTGACAAGTCACTCCTAATTCCTTCCTGCTCTATACCAGCGTTATTTCCACTGAAATACAGAGGTCATTTGAAGGGTAAAGCTGCAGCCGTCATTCAAGTCGAGGGCACCACCTCCATCATTCTGAAGCAGGGAAAGAGAGGAGACACTTCCAGTTCAAGACTATTTGGCTGCTTTACAGTTTTGTTTAGTGGACATAAAAGAGACTTGGAAATTTCAGAGGCCTCTTTTAGGAAATCCTTTACAAGTTCCTTTAGTAGATGGGTTTTACCTCAACAATTCAACTAATTACAGACAGTCACTTGATCTGGGAAGAACAGGGAAATTGTATCATGCACATTTCATACAGGATTTACTTAAGCTTTCTGGGTTTTAGCTTTGGCACCTGCAGTTAGTCCTTTTGCCCGTAATTTTGGCTGGCAATAATACTGATGCCTTCGTACCAGAGAAATGGGCTTCCTCTTCAGAGCAACAACAATAGTGTCAGATGGCAGGCTCATTTCTTGCAAAAACCACAGGCAAACAAAATATGCATAGGTTGGTCTTCCAGTCCAGTAGGATAACAAAGGAGACATCTGTGCCTGGGGATGTCCATTTTCCCCCAGCTGCAGAGAGGGAGGGAGGGAGGTACCCAAAGATTACCTTGCTGATAGGTGTAGATCACCCTGGTTATAGCAGTGCTGCTAACAAACTCTGTGGTAAACCTTCATGAAACACAGTATCAGGAAGCCCACCTCCTTTCTCTAAAGCTTTTTTAAATGAGATTTTTTAACCATTTCCTAGTCACAACAATGTGTTGGCAATTGTGAGAGTCCGTCCAAGGACTTAAAACCTCAGAGAGGGGTTGGCACACTGAGGAGCAGCTGTGGGGAGGAGAAGACCTGTTTAGCTTGTGTGCTGCTTAGCCCTACAAATGTCTTTAGCACAGAGGAAATCTGCAGTCAATTTGGTGCAAACAAAATATTTCAGCATAATTGCATTAATTAAACAGGAATGCTGCTTTTAACTAAACATCTGTAACCTTTTTCTGATTGAATTAAATAGTTATACACCTCTGAGGCTCAGTATTAATCTCTCTTCCTTTCTATCTTAAATCTCTTTTTCTTGCTGCCTGTTTTATCAATCAGTGATTGTGCCTGAGGATTTTGCAGCGTCTCTCTTTGATCAGATTAGAAATATTTGTGGTTTCTTGCTCTCTGAAGCCCTGCACACAAAGAACAATATTCCATGGCTACCTCAGCAGAACTTTTGTGCCAGCAGCTGCCTGCCCTTCTCTGATGATGCATCACTGCTGCCCTAACCTCTGTGGAGGGGCTGATCCTGGAAATATTTTGATCCTGATCTGAATAAGGCTGCCACTAGAAGCAGACAATGCTTTGCCATCATACAGTGGTATCTAGCACACAGAAACAAAGACATAGTCTTTCCCTGAATTACAATGATACTTCACCTGCTTTTGGAGTTGTGTTGAAGCAGTGTAAGGTGCTACGACCAAAGCAGGTGCAGGCAAAGCCATTTAACTCTGTACTCTAGCAAATAATTTGATTGTTGCCATCTTCCCCCTTGAGAAGCCACTACAAGCAGTGTTGTGGGTGGTGATGTCTGAAAACTGCAGTACCTGATCTCTGATCGTAGTTGGGATGACTCTTCCAGCCTTCTGACTCTTCAGATCATTTTCTGTTGCTTTCTCATCATCTTATCCTCATCCACATTCCATGTTTTCCTCTCCACACTCTTCAAATACTTCTGTATTGGTGTTTTAGGTCACCTAAGTGAAGCTGGAAGAAAAGCTGGTTACGAAAGAGCAACAGTGATAGTCAGCTTAGCAGCACGACTCCTGTGTGCTCAACTCCACTAGGTTCCCTCAAATGTGAGTGCCTGGCCTCACCTGACCTGTGGCCCCAAGCAGTCCTGCCTTTGTATTGGTTTAAATTTGTTGCAAATAGGCCACCCTATCTAAGAAAGTCTATAAGAAAAGAATTCTAAACATTTCAATTTCTGAACCTGCAATAATCTTGGACAGTACGTGATAGAGCTTATAAATAGCATTTTGAGTGCCCATGATGTCACAAACCACAAGAGCGTCTGACTTGGGATTTATTACATCAGCTTGTTCATAGGCTTGTAGCTTGCAGTTTATTTACAGTCAGTACACCCACTATTATTCCTAAGCCATCCCAGTGTTATGCAGATACATAAATGCTGCCTGGAACTGAAACAGTAAACAGCCAATTAAAAGTTTAACCTCTTCCTTTCTGGTCTCCTCCTATGTGATTAACTGAGGATACTGCTGCATAAATCACAGTTCTGTCAGTTAGCAAAAAAATTAGTGTTCTTTCACTTGCCTGTGTATCACATTTACACTAGAAAACACTTGTAGATTTTTTTTTAATGTTTATGCTCAAAAATAACTTCTCATTAAAACTGCATTTATTTGAAGACATGCTCCTTCCTTTTCTTCACTGCAAGGTTTTTGTTTTACAAGACTTCCTAGAATAAAACAGAAAAAGCTAATTTCTGGAATTTAATGAAAGAAGAATTTTAATTCTTTTCATAGTTCTTGACACTGCACACATATACACACAAATTGGTTTATCTAAACAGCAGTTTGAAAAACCAGAGTTGGACAATGTAATTAGAAAGGGAAAAGCTTGCTATTCAGATTAATTAAGCTAAGTAACATGCAATTTTTATGTCACATCTTTTTGGCAGAGGGAGTAATCTCATTTACTTTGACCATGTTTTGGAGGAGGTCACAGTTAAGATTTAAATACAGGACAGTATAAACCCCAGCATTAATGAATCCTGAATGTAATTATTTTAAAATTGGAAAAATTTTTATTCCACTCCCTATCTATACCCCTGAGTTACAGGGATTATTTGGTTTTGAATAGCCCAGTTGCAGAGAAAGGCATCCACCTAAAAATCTAGAGAAAGAACTAAGCCATTTCATCCAGTCCTTGCTCAGCTACATGCATTTTAAAATAAAGAAAATCCCACACTGAGAAAAATGTGTGATTATAAGCAGGTATCTAAAAACTGGTATATCCTGGTATCTAAGAGTGGACAAGGGAGTAACTGTATCATTCAGAAATGGCAAAATGGGAAATAATTTATGTAGTTCCTCTCAACTGAGTATCAGTGGACCTGGCTGGTACACCAGCATGTGCTCTCTATCAAAGGTTACTGTAAAGCACTCCTAAAAACATTGTTGTGATTTACTCCCTTGCTTTTAAGAAAATCCCTCAGGTGAATCTACGGCTGTAGGAGAAGAAAAGTAATTACTAAGAAGAAAAGTGCTAATGTCCTGTACAATACCTGGGACTATGCCTCAATAGTTTCATAGTCTGTGATCTTAAAAATGTAGTCCTCAGAACAGAAACTCCTCTTTTATTCTCACAAAGTACCCTAACCCAGCTGGTTGAAGGAGATCAAACACTACATGTCAGTGTGATCTGCAAGACAGACCCAAAGGAAACTTTTCTGTAGCCAGCTGGTTCTTTCTAAACATTCTTTTGTATCAATAAAAAGTTTTACAGTGTTAGCGGCCCTTACTGGGAACTGAGTGCAGATAAGATGGTTCAAGGTGCATAAGAAATCAGGTTTATTGAAGTCTTCTCTGTACAGACTTTGCATTAAATACCTTATCCTATTTTTAAGTAGTGAGTTGGCTAGCTGAGGTGTACTAGTGGCCATGAAAGAGAAATCTAATGCACAGTCTCTCAGCAGTATTTCTTCTAGTTGAGTTTACATACATCTGTAGGTGGCCTCAAAGTTGGGTTTTCATTGAGACCTGCTTTTAAATATGAGTGTTTCCAGACTTGCTGGGGTAGGCAGAGAGCTTAGTGGAGACCATGGGAGAGCTATGTGCTTGCTGTCTCTAAAAAGTGACACAAGGTGCCTTAAATTGAAGAAAAATGCTACTAATGTCAGGTGTTTAGTCATCAAGGAAGAAGCCTTCAAAATTCAGAAATCAAATTATTAAGCAAATAAATAAATAAATAAATAGGGGGAAAAATTTAATGCCCCCTGAATGGGGGGGGGGGGGGAACATTGGTGAAGAGAGTTCTGTTTTCAGGATTCTTTACACAGTCATGACAACTCAAACCCCATTTCCCTTTGATCAAAGTACCTACGCAACCCCTTGATAGCAGGAATTGCAGCGCTAAGGAAAATATTGCAAAACTTTCCTGTATGAAACTACGCACATTTTTTGGTATCATCCAGTTCCTGGCACACTGCCACTGGCACAGAGCAGTGCTGGAGGCTGACTAGGTGCCTTCTACAAGTATCCCCTAGGGATCTTCCTATGTCTTACCATATCCCTGGTAGCAGCCACTGTCAGGACCTGGGCAATGGCGAAATAAGCCTCTGCTGGGGCCTTTCTTATGTCTTATTTTGGATTTGGAAGAGTTAATAAATATACAGATTTGTTCTTCCTCCTCTGTAATTAGATCCCAGAGGAAAAATGTCATAAGCCTCAACTACATCCTTACTCTCCTGAACAATAGAAACTGTGTTTAAAAACCCAAAACAACTGTCTTCCTGAGAAGGGTGGTTGCTCATCAGTGATCCTCAGCTGGGTTTCTGGTATGAGCCTTGCACGGATTGCCTGGGAACACCAAGGGGGCTGTCTGTGACTGCTGGGGGTCCCTCCTGCTTACCTGGGCTGGGCTGGGCTCCTGCCAGGCAGGTGTTTGTGGCTCAAAAACTGGCAGGGTGCTCTGCAGCAGTGTGGAGAGGTATTGGGGAAGAGGGAACTTGGGCAGGTGGGTGAGCAGCTTGCTCACCGCTGTAAGAAGTGGCTTCTTTCCAGCTGGGAGTGCTTTGGCAGAGGGATGGGGTGGACAGATGCTCTGCACTTGTCCAATTTATCTTCTGGAGAGGTGCCTTCCCTCTCTGGGTCTGTCAGCTCTCCTGCACTAAAAATACTTCCCTGAAATGTGCCCTCCTGTGCACTCAGTTGTGCAGAGAGCCTGACCCTCAGCTCAGCTGGCAGAAAGCAGTCTTCTGGCATTTTCTGTGTGCTTCAGGAAGGGCACAATCAGCTGCCCAGAACCATTATCAAAGGAATTGGGACATAGAATTGCACACATTAACCCAGCCTCTCCTCTCTTCCTCCTCCCTCTGACTCAACAAGTGGTGTAAACTCCAAACAGCATCCTTATCCTACAAGTGTGTTTAATTTCCTTAACAAATTGAGCTGTCAGGAATTTTAAACCCCAGATGTTTCCCAGAGTTATGTAAACCAAGAGGCACCCAGATGCTCACGTAAGAGCAGAGGGAAAATCCCTTTGGGAACATGTGCCTGGCCCATGGCTGCAAGGGGCTGCCCAGCAGTGTTATTCAAACTGTGACATGCAACAGGCTGAGACAGCAAAAGCCCAAGGCAAGGACAATGAGGTGAAGGTGTCAAGTGACACACTCTTCCTTTTCTTTTTCAGCAGGTGGGCCTTGGGAAAATTAGAATATACTACAGCTGTGCCTTCCAAATCAAGAGTCAAGTTCTCCTGTGCATGAACTCAGGCAGACACCAGAAAGAGGCTTACATGACAAGTATCAACAGAAAAAAGATGTAACAAAGCAGGTAAATATTAACATTCAGTGTTTCCTAGTGTACTGTATTTAATTTTCCCCTCCTTGTTTTACTCCACTTTTGAGACAAAGAATTGTCATCTGAAAAAGAAGAAATTTCCTCTTGTTTTGTTGCTTTAGGGCATATAGGAAGGTTTGAAACTGTTTTAAGTATTTGAAAATGACTGTCTATTTTTAGAACTGTCACAAACACAGAGTCTGTTTCCTGGAGGTCTTTCGTGGTGACCTTCAGATGTTGACTATGAAGTCTTTGAATTCTTAGAGAAAGTAGCTGGGTCTTTTTTGCCTTCCAACAGCTTATTTTGTCCTTTCAATTGAAGAGATGTTAATGAACACACACTGTTATAAACAGCTGTTCCTGCCTCGCACTAGAGCTCATCTCCACCATAATAGCTCTGCTGAAAAGAGAAAAATGATCTCCTGGTGTGGATTCAGTCCTGTGTGAATTTTTGCTCTCCTTTCTTCTGCAAGGCTCTGTCCCTCACCCAGAACGGGCAGCCTGCCTCTGTCTGCCCCAGGATGTCCTGTGTTGCAGGGATCAATGACATGACCTAGCCTTATCTTGTACTAGGAAATTATAGAGCTATCAAGAGTGCAGAAAGTACCTTTTCTCTCCCTCTCCTCCCGCCAGCCAATTGGAGTCAGCAAAACTTTACTGTAAATGCAGTGGTAAGAGGAAAAAGAAGCAGCAGGAGTCTTTTTGCTGGTGTGGCTTATTATTACTATCTGAGAAAATAAACTCCAAATGCAGTACTGAGGTTTGCTAGTTACACCATTGCCCCTGTAGCTGTATGTTGTTTAGTGGAGGGAAAAAGTGAGATTGGACCAGTGAGGCGTTATTAAATGCTGCATCACCCTGAGGAGTGAAGGAACTAAGCTGTAGGTACCTAATAAAAGCATTATCAAATGTTTTGAGGACATCTATATGCATATGAGGCCTTTCTAAGGACACCTTCACAAAACTCTTTGTGAGTTTTTTCATGTCTTTTCTCATTCCATCTCACCTCTGTTGAGATAATAAGGAATCCATGGTTTGGATATCATCAGGCCTTTCTGGCTGAAAGGTACTGACTTTAATAGTGTCTGACTCAGTTTCAACCTAGTGGCCTCTTGAAACTCCCAATATGTGCCACATATATGGAGCTCTTCATCATACAGGTATCTCTAAAGAAGCAAATTGAGGCCAGCTTATCCTGGCATTTAGAGCATTAATCTGAGGCTGAGTCACCATTGCATCTCACCAGACCAGGTTTTGAATCAGGTCAGAGGATCAGTTGTTTATTGTCAAAATCCTCAAGCTCCCTATCCCTACTTGCCAGGAAAGCTGTTCACCTTCCCGCCACCGTTTCAAAGCGTTACTTGTTCAAAGTGGCCTATGCTTGACTCAATGCAGCTCCCTGGAGAGGAGGAAACACAGTGTCACCCTGGGCCAGGGCTGGGTGCCCTGGGTGCATGACCTTTGCCATGCTAACCTGCCTTCATCTTGCCCAGCAGCATTAATTGCCTCTTAGGGCAGCTTTGTTGCCAGCTCTGGGAGGTTGGGACAAACAGCTCATGCTTCCGCTAGTTAGGAGCCAGTAATAGCCACTTTGGGTCCTGGGATGAGAGAAGGAGAGGCTGGTAATACCCCTGCTTCAGTGCCCTATTAGAGTGAAGGAATCCTCAAAATGTGGGTTAGTTTCAGCTGAGCCCCCTCCCTCTCCAGCCCAGGCTCTTCCTCATCTTGTTTCAGCTCTGCACCACAACCCACGTGAGGAGGGCGTGATGCTATTTATTCTTGTTTCCTCCCTCTCTGAGATCCTATCAGAAACACCAGTCTGAGTCAGAGGCAGAGGCTGTGACTGAAATGAGAGAGAAAACTTGGAAATGCACGGATTTCAGCCCAGTGTGGCTACCCCAGCTCTTTGGAAAACTGGGCCTCAAAAATGTGTGAGATACTCAGCAAAACAGCAGCTAAAGAAAGACTATGTGAATAAGAAACTGCCTAGCAAGCAGCAAGAAAAGCAGTGGCTGACTTGTCATAGGTAAGGAACAGGACTCAGAGGAGTGTTGTAGCATGGGTGTTACATGACCTTCTACCCTCTTGCAATATCTGCTATTTTTGGACATTTGCTGAGAAGAATCCCTCCAAGATCACTCCTCTGGTTTATTGGGTGGTGATAGCTGGGTTTTCCAGCACAAACAGAACTGTGCTACAGTGCAAGGTTTCCAGCAGTGATATTTTTCCACATGCGTTTGGACAAAAAGTCATTTAAAAGCCTACTCTCTGCATTTGGCAGGTAGGGGCAGGGTAGAACAAACCAAAAACATGTGTCCAAATATTCCAGTCCCAAACATGTAGATCTAGATGCTTACAACACGTTAAGCAGCACGGATCTGGAAGGATCTGGAAATACTTTCCACATCCAGATCTCCCCAGCAGAAACCATGTCTTGGGCAGATTGCATTTTTTATTGCCTTCATTGCCTTGCTGAGATGATATCCCAGTACTTAAGGTGAACTGTGTGAGTAATGGTACTTCAGTAGAATGGAGCCATTTAATTCTGCTCAAGTGAACTGGTGCTTAATGGTCTGTACAGTTATATGACCTCTGGTTGCAATCTGATCAGATAGCACAAACTAAATGCAGTGGAGTCTTGCTGATAATGGGAGGAGAATGGAGGCTCAGGATCCAGGGTATTGCCCAAAGTAGGGACAACTGGTCAGCAGGTGGCAATCTTATATCTGAAGCAGGAAAGGCCCACCATTGCTAGAAAAATTTGCTACCAGCCATGTCTTCAGTGAGACCTGTAACTGAGAGATCTGGACGCTTTATATACTGGTTCTAATCACACAGATTATAATCACACAGATTTAATTATTCTTTTCAGTCTGTTAACAGCACACTTTTGCTGTGTCCCACATGCTATGACTCAGTTTCCCTTCCTTCCATTCTGCTGTGTCCTCTAGTTGCAGATCTGATAGGTTACATTCAGCCTCCTCCTTGGCCAGACAGCAGTGTGGGCCCAGACGTGCAGCCTTGCTATTTGCTGCTAAAAAGCTGCTATGGAATGGGTGCACCTTGCAAATGTAAGCCATGTATTACCATTAACTAGATCTGCTGCTCAGGTGTGCCAGAGAAGGGCATCTTGGTCCTTGCAGACATGAATGGCTCACTGACTTCACTGTCCTGGTTTGTCTTGTGCAAACTCAGTCAGCTGCAGTGGTTTGATCAACACCACCTTTAATACAACCCTTCAGCTTAGGCATATTTGCTCATATAGTGCTACTTCAGAAATGCTGTCATTTGGGCCTTTTTATAATACACAGAAAAGAGTGGCACAAACCATTTCCAGAGCATTTGACCTCATTTTCAGCCTGTCAAGTGGGAGAGAGGCCGTGAAGCATAAGGAGAGTGGTTGGGACCAGGCAGGGAATATGCAGCAATGGCAGCATTTGTGATACATGTTGTCCTAACAACAGCAGCTTTCTCTAAGCCAAGATTTCCTGTGTTAACATCTTGAGGAATCCTTGGGTATGGCCTGTTACCTGAAAGGCACTTCATGCTCTTCTGGGGAGGGAGGAGGTGAGAAAAAAAATGTTACTGCTGCTTTTAAAATGAATTTAGCATTGAGGAGAGTAACTTGTTCCCAAACCTGGAGCCTGAAGCTCTGGCTTATCCACAGGGCATGGGAAACAGGAAGGGTAGGAGCAAATGTCCCTGTCCTGCAATTTCTAGGCGAACTGGGACCTTGCATCCATGAGTGTGAAGTACTTCAGAAAAGGGGCAAGTGTTGGTGATAGCCAGTTCTTTCTTGTGGACTTTTCTGGGCATATATACAGCCAAACCTCTTACAGATCTCAGAGTACCAGCCCCCAGTAGTCTGCTAACACTGCTTACATTGCTTTCATGGAAGCAAGGTAAGGGGCCTAAACCCAGGTGACCTGGACATGGTTACATGACAGGTTTGTTGCAAGACAAGCAGTTACATCAGAGCTTCCCAAATCCTTGCCCTTTCTCTTGAGTTAGACCACTTCAGTTGCCCGTTCAGATCTCAGCCCCATAAGCAAACAGCTAATTTGGGCCTATTGCAAGTAAAATGCTAACCACTGAGGATTAAAAGTAATTTTTCTCATCCTGCCAACAGTCACCAGCTGGAATTTGACAGCTAAGCACTGCTAGTCTGTGCTTCATCTAAACTGGCAGCCTTCTTGCTGAAGTCAAGGTCACCAGGAGTAGCACAGTACGGTGAAGAGGCAATTAAAGCACACGGGAGCCACCCAGGCACTCACAGCAGGTTTGATTTTCCACCCCTTCTGCTGCCCAGTTTTCACAATGCACATCTACAGATTCAGGTTGTAACCCCAGAAGTGTTGCAACAAGTTAGGGCTTGGAGCATATTTTGTCTGCAATGTTTGCACCGTCTGTCTCGCGAGCAACCAGGGCTGTCCCAGGCACGCCAGCAATGCAGGTGGGAATGGCTGGATGAAACTCCCAGGTAGCAAGCAGGGCTTTAGCTTCCATCCCATCATAACCCAAATGTTGTCAAGCTCCCTGAAAACGAAACCTCCCTCCCTACTCTTTGCTTGGCTGCCTGGGAGCCTTTACCCAGGGAGCTTGTGGTGCTGCAGCAGTACAGATCAGTGGTGTGTGGGAAAGAAAGGACGAGCATCAGAGCAGTGCTGGCTCAGACAGCTGCTCACACTCTGCCCACCAAAGCAGTGATATGCATTCAGAACCTGACCCAATTCCAGCCCCTGCTGGCTTCACAGGAAAAACACTGTGGGGTTTTCAGGAAGCACTTGCACAACAGCCGATACCAGGTGAGCTGCAGGCTGAGACAGATGTGTCGTCAAAGCAGTGTTGCCACATGTGTTGCAAGGATGAGTGAAGGATATCGGCATTTTGTTTCATTCATACCTAGAGGACCATTTTCTCTTTTCAAATGCAGTCAAAATGGAGGGGAGAAGGGGCTAAGTACGGTTGTGACTTTAAGACACCAGTTATGAGTAGGAACGTATACCAGTAATGCTTATGTTGCTTTTATGCTTTTGTAGAAAACTCACCAGTGGATGACCAAGAAAAGGGTAGGGGTCTTTGCTTCAAGAGAAGGGCTATGACCTGGTGGTGTGAAATTACTGTGTTTAGGAAATTTTCCCTTCATATCTGACATTTGCTCTACATCTACCCAGGAGCTCTGATCCAACTCTCATGAACAATCTCTAATCACGTGTGAGTACAAGTGGAGGAGAATATATTTTCTTTCACCAGAATGAAGAGGGAAAGCAGTGAATAACACAGCAACTGATGGGAAAGTCCTCTCTTTAATATGAACTAGATGTCTTCCAGCCTGAGGAGCTGGTGTACGGCTTGCAGTGGAATGGGAGTGCTGGGCTGGATGAGAGGACTTGGAGTGGTGCACCTGGCCTGACCTGGTCATACATGCTCCTTGTGACCTTTGATGAAACACTGATTGTTTCTCTCTGAAATCCATTTGTTTTCCACTTACCTGCTGTGCCAGTCCTCAGAAAAGCTTGCCTTGGAAACAAAATGCCTGGTCATCAGCCTGATAAATCTGGCTTCTTGTCTCCTCTCTCTCTCTCTCTCTCTCTCTCCCTCTTTTCCCAGTGAGAACCATATTAGTCCCAGACCCACAGAGCCTCCATCAGAAATCTCTGCTTTAGCTTCCCTGGATCTAGAAATATCTAGAGAAGTAAAGGAGGGAAATGAGAGCAGAAGATGATGCAGGGAGGTATCAAAAGAAATGAACAGGAAATATGAGATCAGTGTGTGATCCCAGACTACCGGATGGGTATGTAAAGGAAAGGAAGGAACAGGACTTTTCTGAAGGAATTCTCACCCTAAGGTAACTAGGTGAGAGACATGGAAAATGTTACTAGAAAGGTCTTTAAGGCTGAAAGATGTCAAAAGGCTGCTAAGAGCTGGGAAACAACACAGTATTCACCTTGGAAAATTGAGGCATAGGGATAGCTGCAGCCCTATGGAGAGGTTTACATTTTTCCTTAGGTGGTCCGTGTTTAGTTACGCTATGTACCGGCACTTACAGCACAGCCCTGCTGATGCCACAACCTAACCCCGCAATGCTGGCAAGTGTCTGCAATGGCCGGTCCCAAACCACGTGGGTCATCCTACCAACATGGCTTTCCTTCTTGGCCGGCACCCAAGGAGGAGCTGTAGCAGCTCCCCAGGTCCCATCCCCACCCCTGTCTGCCTGGAGGCCTCCCAGTGTCCTGGTGTGGGGGCTGGGAGCAGGGCGCTGCTGGTGTAACTGGTTTGGGCAGCATACCGCAGCACAGCCGGTGCCAGACAGCGCTGCCCCGGCCCAAGGGCTGCTCCTCCGGCACCTCCGCGGGGCATGGCGCTGGCAGCAGGACCAGCACCCCGTGCTCCTCGGCATCTCTGCGGGGCTGGGCTGGGCTGGGGGAGCAGGCTCTGCTGGGGAAGGGCCCCATGCTGGCACACAGGCCGAGGAGCAGGAGGGAGCTGGTGGCGATGCCAGGCCCGGTTGTGGGTCAGGCCGGGTGAGCGAGGGGCACGGCACAGCCTCGGGTGGCTCCGCCAGGCCCAGCAAAGGCCACAGGAACTTCCCGACAGCTCCAACCATGTGTGCACAGGGTCAGGGTGCCAGCACTGCTACGGGCTAGTCTGCAGGGAAACACTGTCCTTGCAGAAAAACGACTCTCAAGGTCCCTGGCTTTTGTTGTCCCAAGTTGCCCTTGCTGGTAGTGGAAAAAGCCAAGGTGGGAGTCCTGTTCTGCAGCATTTTCTCCTTGAACTCCGGGAGGCAAGTTGATGTTGCTGTAAATGCAGCAACACACTTCGCCACTGAGGCATTTCTGTGTGGCTGACAGGGATTTTGCCTAA
Organism: Certhia americana; assembly: GCA_018697195.1. Lineage (NCBI taxonomy): Eukaryota > Metazoa > Chordata > Aves > Passeriformes > Certhiidae > Certhia > Certhia americana. The sequence goes on from CM031857.1 coordinate 21,291,199, forward strand.
AGGTCACACAGGAGGCCAGAAATATGTCATCCTAGGTTTCACAGCTCTTTCTGCTCCTCCCGCTCTAAGGACTGTCATGAAATGATGAAAAGGGCATCATGCAAGGACATCTAGCCCCTGTCTTCTACCAGTCAGTCTTAGCTGGAGATTCCTGCTCTGGAGGTCATTAAGCCAAGGAACCCTCCTTGGAACAAGCAAAATATCAAATTCTAGACCTTGAGCTGAGACTCAGTCCTCACCGTTATCAGGCTAGAAAGGAGGAAGCCAGGCTGGATTATTTCCTTTTCTCTTTTGAGTTTCTTTTGTCTTGAGACCCTGGTGGTGTAGATAGAATTAAGAAACTTATCCTTGTGCTTCTTTGGGAATTTTCACATGTTTCCTGTATCCTGGGAGCATGCAAACTTCCCAATCTCTTACCACAGATTGTATGTTTTTTTAACCCCTGTTTCCCACAATTCATTCCAGTGAGAAATGTGTCTTGTGTTTTGTCTCAGATCATCCTGCCCCTCCACAAGCCAGGACATGTGGAAAGGAAATCTCTTCAGGCTAAGAATGTGTTAACTATTCATTGCTGACTCTCCCATCAGGGGCTGTGAGCTGTGCTGGGGATTTTGTGCCGGGGATTTTCCACCAGCTCTGCCTATTCCAGCTTTTCAGCTGGGTGCATTTTCCCACAAAGATGTAGTCTCAAAAATGCCATCTTCACTGCTTAGTCACTCAGGTAAAGAAAATAGTTTGAACATGGTTCTCATGCTGCCTCCTTCCTACCAGGCACTTGGCTTTATCTTGCATTATAAGTGAGACTAAATCTTTTTGAAAATCTATGTGTCAGCACTGAATTATTTATAGTCATGTCAAACATTCCGGAGTATATGGATAAAACCCAGGATAAAGTATCCTAGAGTGCCGCTGATGACAAAAAAGAGTTGTGCCAGTCAGAGAGCCAGCCTTGATGTGATGCAGACAAAGATGGTTTTTGCAGGCTGGGGGGCAGGTGGGGGTGTGGGGTGTGCTTTTCGTAGCAAAGTCAGTATGTTGTATTTTATGATTACCTTAATAATCACATCTATAATAATGTAATTTTCCCAGCAGCTGACTGCAGCAGCAGATAAAACCCTAGAATTATGTTTGGGAATTTGACTGGAGGAGACTGCACACTGTATCCAGGCCATGTTTTTTCTCTTCGCCAAAGCAAAGTATTACTTAAATAGAAAGCTAGAGACACTATGCTGCAGCTGAAGTATGACCCATTAGATATGCCTGAGAAACCACAACTGAAAACTCAAGAAATTCTACATGATTTGCCTCAAATAAAACTAGGGGAGAGGAGGTAATTTTATTGCTGCATAAGTTATGAATCCAGATCTTGCTTTGTAGCTGCTTATTTTCTTCATATGTTATTTGTCCTTATTTAAAGAATAACACAGGCCTTATACATCTGCATATAAAGTATGCAATAATACATCATTATCCTGCTTGTTCTTTATTCATTTTCTGTTTAAAAATCTTCCAACAATAGGAGCACTTATCCTTATATGCAAAAACTTCTTGACATTAGCCTGCCCTCTCCATTTTGTCCTTCCCATTGACTGCCCTCTCCTATTTCCAAAATAATTAAGATCTCCACATCTTTACATTTTTTAATTTCATTTCTGTCTGTGTCTGACATATATATTGACCAGCCCACTCTCACTGTCCTCCACTAAAGGAAACTGTAGTTGACAGATCCTTGTCTTCAATTAGAAAAGGTCTCTCAACATGGGCCTTTTGGAATTCTTTCTGGCTGCTTTGGTGCTCGCTGCATTGCTCACACAAATGGGCTGGACCATTGTCAAAGGAGTGGTTAAACCTCAGCCAGACCTGAGAGGGTTCAAGTGGGCAAGGAATTACAGCCTTTCACCTGTTTTGGTCTTCTCAGTCTTATCATAGCAATATATGCTTGCTTGGTCACTCCCTTTCGAAAAACAGTCGGTCTGCTGAAAAAATAGACCCTTTAGTTTGCTCTATATTTAGGCAAACCCAATCTTGATTCCAGGACTATAGAAATGTATGCTTTTCTTTCCACCCTTCAGCTAAGGAAGGGGGGGAAACAAAAATTTGAGCAAATCCATTTAAAACAGTGTAATATTTTACAAGTCTGTTTAATAGACAACTACAGCAGTGAGGGAAACTGACAAGTCACTGCTGTACTTTATGTTGTTTGTACCCTGAAGGCTGTTTAATTTCTTCATTGTCCTGCAGAGTTTTCAGATTGGACTGTGATTTCTTGATGAGTTTAGTTCATGGGTATAAACTTATTTTCTGGTAATGCCTAGATGGGGTAGAAACTTCAAAACCATAGAGGAACCGTTGACATCTTCAGTGTCCTGAGGGCTGAGGACTGATTACTGAAGGGAAAAGTTAAATAAATGGTGTGAAAATCAGAGTTACTGCTGTTGGCTCCTCAGCAAAGCTGTGTGACTTCTTACACTGGAGTGAATAATTGTCCCCAGGTTGGTTTATCTCTTTCTAGGAGTAATGGTGGTATTGATAACGTATATGGATTATTCTGTATCAAAAAAATTTGCTGTCTTGTTGAGATATACTAGTTGAGAGTATACAGGAGAATACACATCCAACTCATCGCAGTTCTGGCCCTAGCATAATTTAAATTATGCTTGGAAAAAGAAATTACAGCATAGTCTATTTAAATAGCTGAGAAAATAACTTCTCTATGGTATGAATGGCATCTCCATTACTGAGGTATTTTTGTCATGGCTCTAGAAATATATACATATGCTGAAAAACTTTCATTGTAGACATGCCCTAGAGAAACTGGGTGTCCAGCTGGCTGAGAAGGTCACCTACATATCTAACTCCCTCAGTCACACTCAAAATCACTACCTAAAGCTTTCTTTTTGGAATAACAGCTTAACACATTTCACCAAGTTCCCTCCCACCCCTATGAGGTCTTGATGAACAATGTGGTATCATCTTCTCTCAATCCCAAATCCAGCCTACTTGTTGCTCACCCTCCCTTTTGCACATTCTCCAGGCAGTAAATCTGGCAGAGGAAGCCTGGGCTGGGCTGGAGAGAAAGTGGAAGGGTAGGCTGAGGTCTGTCAACAACATGTTTTTAACTGACAAATAGAGGGACATTTCCCTTTAGTGACAAGACCTGCACCTGTGATGCAAATTAAGTGGAATATTTGCAGTGCCATACCAGTGGGTGTAGATTCCACATGTTTTAAGATACACATAAATCCTAAACCTATTTTTCTCTTTTTTTTTCTGCCTCTGGAGCTAATGTGTTTAACTCTCAAAGAGGAGACAGCTGATTGTTAGCTTCAGATTCTCCTGATGTTCATTGTCTTTTTTAAAAAAGCTTGCATATTATTCTAGATTAATTATATATTTCTGCAAATAAAATCATTGGAAGGGGTCCACCTTCCTCCCCCCATTCTGCTCAGTTTCTTCCTTGATTTCTTTCACATGTCCCTTCCCTAGTGAATACATCTGAATGTTACGTGGTGTTAATTAAGGATCTTAATTGCATATTTGTCTTTGCAAAGCCTGCCAGTGTGTACAGGCAACTGTGATTGATTGACAGCATGCGAAGAACAATGGAGAAGCCTTAACAAGGCTTGGCAAAGCAGTGCAATCAGTAGAGAGCATGCTCAGGGGAAGAGCTTCACACAAGGATTTCAGGAAAATTTGTGCTTGGTGACTTTTATTTCCTTAATCAACGGCAGGAAACAGTTCAGCCCTGCTGCAGCTGGCGATAAAGTAGCTCCCCTAAAGCCCACTGCTAGATGAAATAACCACATGGCTTGAGGTAGGACAAGCTGTTCTGGAACATGCACTTTTGTGGTTATTTGGGGAAGCCTTAAGAAATGGTGGCTCTTTTCAGCATTGACCTGGAGCTGGGATATTTTGACTCTGGGCTCTGCAGTTGTGCCAGCACAAGGTGTTTGTGATGCTGGTGCAGAGGGACTCCCCTCCCAGCTGAGGTCCTGAGTAACTGACACCCAATACTACATGGGCCAAGCCATCTGTTCTGATGCCATCCCAAGGCACAGCTCGAGCACACTGGAAGAGAAAAAGTCTTGATTTACCTCAACTCATGCAGCAAGTCTCCCACAGGCAGGGTGAGCTTCAGCTGCAGCCACCTGCTCAGTATGTCAGGAGAAAAGCCCATCCCAGTATCCCAGTTTTGTGCACCATCCATGGGCCTTGTCTGTCTCACATGTTGTGTGGTGGTCTCTGGTACCACCAAATCTGAGTACTGCAGTCCTTCCCTCAAATCTTTGCCTTCTCCTCACATTCCTAAGGGGCTAAAAGCTGCTGCAAACCCTGCTTTACAGGAGCTACAGAGATGTCACCTATAACCTCTTTAGTTTCCTAAGCAATGATGAGAAATTTTAGTGCAGAACTGGAAATTAAACCCAAATTTTCCAATGGTGTTTCTTGGGGAATTACCTCAGGGGCTTCCAGCCCATGGAACCAAGTATCACACAAGAAGAGGTGCAGTGGTTCAGGCAAAAGTCTGAAAAATGACAACAGTCTGGGTTCTGTTACATTTGGAAACAGCAGCATAATACAGCAGACACTGTTTTCCCTCCATCTGTCATGCCTGGAGTGGCATTTACGCAGGCAGATCTCTATGCCAGGGGGTCATGTTACAGCTCAGCTCTCTGCTAACCATGTTACTGCATGTTTTTGTCTCACCTGCGTACGCAAGTCCAATCCATGTTACAGCCCAGAGGACAAATTCCTTGCTGAAACAGAGTTTGACCTTATGTTTAGCAGCAGCAATGACCACTGTTGTAGCAGGACTCTCAGACGTGTTCAGTTTTCTGTGCAGACAGATCTGCTCACACCAGTGAAGAAGGCCACCAAAGAGAGGTGTGCACTGTAAACTGCAGGGCAGGATGGTGTGATGATATCCTGACCTATAAAAGTCTGCACAGTTATTATTTTTTGCCTATTTTGCCTCCTCCTCCCTGTCCTGCACTTGTCTCCTGCGTTGAGAAGCACAGATCAGGTGTTTTTGGTGCTGGCAAAGCATGTGTGAGATCTGGAGTCAATATCTTTGCCTGCTGCAATCCTTTGCATTTGAGACACTTAGGGTTTGTCTGCACCAGGTGAAGTAAATGCCTGGGAAGTTCCACCTTCCTGTAGGCAGCAGTCAGATAAATTCACCCAGGAGAACATGGCATGACTGTCTCCTGATCAATTTAGAGCTTGTCACTCAAAGAGGTTGCCTGGGCTGCAGGGATGGCCCATCTCCTGGGGAAAGCAGCTGGTGAACCCCTGTGGTTTACAACCCTCATCATTAAGGTAAATTAGCACCAACATCAGAGACTTTAAATGAAAAATGGGCACATTGGGTCCCTCTATATGTCTGTCTAGTCTAGTATCCTCTCTTCGTTGTTGGTTGATAGCAGATATTTAGAGAAAACTCTGTGAGAAAGGCAAGCACGTAGTGGTAATTCTCTGGTGTACATAGCAGGCTGTGAGCTCTTGAAAGCTTCCTAAAATCTTGCTGTTTAATAGCACTTAATAGATCTGTTTGCAACTTCATAAAATCATTTTTTGAAATCTAATTTAGGCACCCATAGCACTGCTGGCAGCAAGCTCCAGAATTTAATTACCCATTTGATGAAGCTTTTCCTTTTGTCAGCCTTCAATCTGCTACCTTGTAACTTTATTTTACCTTATTTCTTCTTTATAATCCTGCCATATGACCAAACTCTGTGCAAGTCACCAGGACACTTCTGAAGCTGGTGTCTTGTCTATAGTTGCATGCCTGTCAAACTGTTGTGGTTATGTTGTTATTACGTTGTGGATATATGTGGCATATGTGTCAAGGGGAGGCTGGTTTTCACTTAACTAAGCCCATACCAATATAATTCTCAGTTTTAAATTCCATTACAATAATCTGAATAGGTCTGCCAATGATTAAACTATTCTCTCTTCTTGGAAGTGAAAGTTTTGCTAATGTAAAGCATTGATACATCACAGAATCACAGAATGTGCTGAGTTGGAAGGAACTCATCAGGATCATCGAGTCCAACTCCTGACCCTGCACAGGACACCCCAAGTGTCACCATGTTCCTGAGAGCATGGTCCAAGTGCCTCCTGAGCTCTGTCAGGCTTGGTGCTGTGGCTATTTCCTTAGGTAGTTTGTTTCAGTGCCCAACAACCCTCTGGGTGAAGAACCTTTTTGTAATAACTAAACTAAACCTCCCCTGACAACTCCAGGCCATTCCCTAGGGTCCTGTCACTGGTCACGACAGAAAAGAGATCAGGATCTGTCCCTCCTCTTTGCCTCACGATGAAGTTGTGGAAAGCAACTGTAGTCAAAGCAGCTTGTCTTTCAGCCACAGCTTTGTATGAACACTTTTCCAGTACCAGTGGGTTTTACCAGGGAGTCGTCTCTCTGTGGAGAAGGTGTGTGTCAAGGCTGTGCTTTGTGCCAGCCTGTAACTCACAGACAGAAAACTGGGCTTTGCTGCAAGAGTTATGCAGCAAGGCAGCTCACCTCTCTTTGTCACCAGACCCATCTGTAGGCCAACAGAAATCCTTGGCAACACAGCCTTTGGGACTAAACCAGCCTGGTGGGGTGCGAAGCTGTCCTTCAAGTCGCATGAAAGAAAAAGTAAAAATATCTTCATGAGGTCAAAGGAGCCGCCGCACTCAACACCTGTACCAATGGCACGAAGTTCATGAAGATCTGTGCCTATGATTTGCTTAAAAAGCCACATCCCCAAGACCATATCTGAAAGTCTGATAAAAGACTTGCTTTCTCAGGAACCCTTGAGTTTCTATTAAAAGAAGTCAGAGAGATTGTGAGTTCTGCTCATTTGAAATTCAAGTCATTCATGTAGGAATCCAAATATGGACTTGGACTTTTATCTTATGATATATTGGCCTTTGTCTTGGGCTGTAGTAAAACAAATATGATAAGCTAACAAGTGGCATAAAAATTTTAGTTACCTTCTAAATGTTACAGCAGCAAAGAACTAAGCAGAATTACTGACGGGTCAAAGGCATAGATTAGAAACATCATTAAGAAATGGTAAGAATTACTGATAAGTTTTAGTGTCTTTGCTTTATTACTTCCCTGTCTCAGTCAGGTCTGCAAACACACTGATTCACGTTTAATTGAACAACAGCTTCATTGTGAAACCTGCCATTCTTAGCTCCAGTAAAGAAAATATCTTTAAAAACACCACCCCCGCTTTCCAACATTGTACAGACAAAGAATTACAGCTCATCTGCCATAGTATATACTCTACAAGTGGCATCATCTCCCTTAAGTCTCGTTTTCTCCATCACACATGGTTTGAAAGTAGCAGTCTGAGGACCTGTGTGTGCCTCTGTGCAGAAGGGCTCCTTCCTCCCTGCTCCTTCATGCCCCTCAGTGCCTCAGTCATCACCAGTGGTCTCTGGATCAGTGTCCCAAAGCCACCAAACAGGGCAAGGTGGGCCATGCAGGAGGTGTGTGAGGGTGACCTTCACTTCGAGTGCCTAAAGCTCTGCCCAAGCTCCAGGTTGTGCACAAGCAAACGTGTCCAACTCTCCCGAAAGCAGTGCTCCATGAAGCACATTCTGCTTCCACAGGCCATGGGCTGCAACGTTCGCTGCCTGTGATCAGATGTATATATTTGATTGCTCTCACAGAAATAAGGAGGATTAGCTGGCTCTGTAGAGCATTGGCCTACATTTCACCACTTTGCTCATGAAGCTGAGCTGGATAGGAGTGTGAAAAAAAAGAGCTTGTGAATGCCCTAGTGCTGACACAGTTATGTCAGCCAAGAAAAAAAAAATTGAAATACTTGTCTCAAGAACTAGTTTCCCTTTGAGGTAGTCTTCTCTGTGGCTTTCACTGCTGCAGCGGCGAGCCCCACCTCACGCAGATCATGCAGTGCAGAGATGATCAGGGTGCACAGTCCAGCCTGGCTGTGGCCCCAGCTGTGTGCTGCTGGCGCCTGCTCTGTCCAGGGAGTAGTCTTGTGTCCTTGGTGTAGCTCCTAGGAGAGGCACGCATCTACTGCAATGTTTAGGCTTGAGGAGGGCACATGAGAAGCTTCTAACAGGCCTCTGATTCAGGATACTGCACCCACGTGCTCATGGGTGCATTCACCTCAGCTTATTTCAATTCCAGCATACAGACACAGTGCTGTGGAAGGTGCAGTCACTTGGAGGAGAGTGGATGGTCCTTTAGGTCCTATGGAAGAGGCAGGCATGTATGCAGGATCCCCCAGAGTATGTCATACATCCTCTGTCTGCCTCAGGCTGTGGGAGATGTCACAGCTTTAGTGTCACAAAAAGTTCACCACAGTGATGTAAATTGATGAGACCATGCTAAAAGTGACACTTCAGTACAGATGAGCCCTTAATTTTTAAGTTGTTTATTTACAGTAGATCAGCCTGTGTGAGTCACAGCATCTGACCTGAACAGCCCATTCCACTACCTGAGTAAGGATTTATCTGATTCTGTCATTTTTTTGCCATTTTTAAACTCCTCATGAGGTCAAGGGTGATAGAAGGAGGCTGGAAACTTCTCTGGACCAGCAAAGCCTTCTCTCCTGTTCTGGGTTTTGACCTTTAGCCATTTTACTTTCAGCCAAAATTGCTGAAAGTCCTTTCCTCCCAATCTGTGCACTACAGATTATGAAAAGCTAATGAGAAAAGCTAAAACTCATTTACTCAGAAAGAATAATTCCAATTTTTTCCTGCGGTAAATGATAAAATTAGGCAAACAAATGCATTCATCATAGACTCAGTCAAATACACTGTTTTATTCAGCTTCATGTAAGGGCAATATAAGAAGGGCCTGGGTATAGGTCCCTGATGGGCTAATAACTCAAACTTTGTTTCTACAGGGCTTTTCAGAGCACTGTAGTTTTCCAGATGGAGGACTGAGGAAAACTGGCAGCCTGAGGAAAGTTCTAGGCCAAAGGGGTCCTGGCAGTAGAAAGACAGGATGGGTGGGTGTCTAAGGATGTTGCAGGAGAAGATCGTGTCTGTAGACCTTTACCTGACAGCTGTGCCCAGCTCTGCTGTGAATCCCTAGCTTTGGCCAGGTGGGTCCATGAGTCATGGTCCAAACACAATGGCACTATAACTTGACTTGTGAGTGTTGTCTCCAGTGCCCTGGTAAACATCTGTCCATTGTGAGCAAGGCCAAATCACTTTTCCCATCTCTTGCTTTCTGCCTTAGGAAAAGGTAATAAGTAATGACTCCTGTCCTTAGTATCGTGTCACGATCCAGCACTGCAAAACTGCTCACATGTTCTGAGCATTACTGATGATACCAGAATGCTGAGACAGTCCATCACAGGGAGGGTGGTCTTCTATTTGAATTAATTAAGTCTTGAATTAAGACTGAAATATTTAAGAGTGAATTACCTACCCTAGAGAGGCTATTCTCCATTTTTCTGTCTTGCTCATTGTTATGCTTTATTCCAATGTGTGTCTGCATCTCTCTGCACTGCCCAGCCTCATGCTGCCATTTGGGTGAGGGAATAGAAAAGGCTGAAATTGTGGCTTTTATATGAAGAAACTTTGAAGCTGCCCACTAGATCCTCCTTTTGGCTCCTGTGGCATGCCTGAGGCTGGGACAATCCTGCAAAGCTTGCAGGCTTTGCTGACACATTGATATAAAAGAAGGACTCACCCTATGTCCTCATGAAACTTGGCATACCAGTGACAATAAGAGAGAGGTACTTGAGGTTAGGAGAAATTTGCAATCATTCTGGTGTAACAATTTCAGCCTCCCCTGAAAAAAGTATCAGTGTTCCCCCTTTAGGTTTTTTAAACTGCTTGTAGACCAAAGCTGCACCCCCAAGAAGGCAAGGACTATGATTTTGCACAGAAAGGCATGTCTGTCAGAGGGAAAAAGTTTATAAAAGAGTGGTTTTCCAAAAGCAAAATTGATTTCAATGGAAAACGTGTATCTAGCAAAATGCCTGGAAAATTTGACTGCAGCAAATACCTGACTTAATGTTTCAGCCAAAGATAAACTATCAGGCAGACTGAAGAAGTAATGGAATGAAATTATACTGTCTGTGTTGTGCTGGAAGGGCATAATAAATGATCCTTAGACTGCAGTCTCAAAGGACTGTGGCATTTTCATGAATTTTCTGCACAGTGTTGCTTGGAGCCAGACAAGAGAACCACTATCTTGCTCTTCCCATCTTGCCTCTCCTGTTCAGGTCTGTTGCAAAGCCTGATGTGGAAAGGGTAGAAAAAGAGTGCTAGATGGGCAGAAAACAACTCCTGCAGTGGTAAAATGACAGTGGAGAGAAAAGCTTCTTTCCTGAGTGCTTGTGTATACCTGGTCTCCCTCACTTCTGCTCCTGACACTTCTTTTAGATAATCCCATACAAGAAAGACCCTTCTCCCTCTTGAATATCTTCTTTACAAAAGAAAATGGAGAGGAAAAGTCATCTAAGTGAACTAGAGGCATGAATTTTAAATAGGTGAGTCAACTGCATTAAAGTGGACACCTTTAATAAGGGTGGGCTAAATCAAATGTTCTTCTTAAGCTAAAATGCCCACATGAGGCTTTAATGTGGTTTAAATAAGTTTTTAAAGTTTCATCATTTGCAAAGTTCATTCAAATTAGGTTTCTGGAGCACATCTACATGTAGGTAAACCCACAGTTTCTCCCACTGGTGAAATGGGGACTTCCCTGCCTTAGAAGGGTGCTGCTGCCAGACCCAGTTCCCCAGTACCTAGAAAGCACTTTGCCCTGCCGGAGGCATGGGGCCAGGCGAGTGCAGCCCTCTCTCCTAAGTGCAGCAGACACAGGCTCTGGGCAGCTGCTCGTGGCTCTGTGCAAGGCTCCCAGCTGCAGCCTCTCCAGACACCTGCCAGCTGGCGAGGACCTGCACAGAGCCATATCTGAGGTGGCAAAACACTGGCTCTGCTCTCCCTTCTGCCACCAGTTTCCCATGTCCCACATGCACCTACCAGAAGCGGGGCCAGAACAATGGATGTGCATTTACTCTTTAGTGTGCTTGGAAGCCAAGGTGGGAGAAGGGGACTTTCAGGCCTGTTCAGTGCATGATGTGGGTGACTTTCCTGTGCCATTTCATTAGGGGAACTCAATGGCAGCAGATTCCTGTAAACCTGACCCCAGAGATAAACATGGAACAACTGAAGCAGCAGTATCTGCCCAGTGCTTCAGACTGTCAGTTCAGAGGCAGGTCAGAGCCTCCCTGACCTGAACAGGGCTGTCAGTATAAAGACAGCTGCTCTCACTCATAGGCACCCAGTGGGCCTAAGTGGAGGCAAAAGAAAACAGCCACACTGCTTTCAGAGTCACATGAGCATTACTGACATGCATTTTCTGAGAGACTGATGACATATAAAGCTCTTTGAGTAAACTATTTGCTTTACACTTATAACAGGATATTCATCCCACTGCTTGCCATGGGAATGAAACACACTGATCAGCCTTCCCAATGACCAGATGTTTGCCATGTCAAAAACATTCTCCTGGACAATAAAATACATGTCTTTATTGCACAGTTCTGCCTCATCAATAATGTCGGGACAGATTCTCTTACAAAGGTATCAAGTTTAAGAGAGCAGCCATCTTACTAACCACACCAGTCTATTTCCAGATGGCGTTCTGAACACAATATAGACCAGGGACTTTGCTATCTAATCCATTATGCAATTAATTAGCACTTATAAATTAAGTATGTGCCTATCCTTCCATGTGGCCAGCCTCGTGCAGCAAGGACAGACTGTGAGTCGGTGAGTCACCACAGGTGACACAAGGGCCACCTCAGCCGGCCATTTCACCAGAAAAACAAGAGGCAATTCCCATTGCTAGGAGGCTGCATCTGAAGAAGGAGAAAGATTCTCTTTGTGCCTTCTTGTGCAGTAGGCTGTTTGTTTTCGGGTGGTGTTGACACGTGGGTGCTCAAACAGCAGCGTGACAGTAGGACAGGTACCTCCCTCATCAGGTGAACTACTGTGTCCACCAAAGTTTATGGTTCACCTGTAACAGCACACCCCGTGGGAAGGCTGATCTATGGGCACCCTGACACTAATGAGGTGAGAGAGGTGTCACCTCAGCCACACCAGGGACAGCTTGAACCCTCTTGCTGGGCCGTGGTGAAATGTACCAGTGACAGGTCAGTGCTGGCTCTTTCTGTGCTGTGTGTGGCTGTGGTGACACCTCTCTCACCTCTGCACCCCTGCTGGCCTCTAAAGCTCACCCAGGTGAACTCCCAGGGGCTGCAGTCGTGCCATTAGGCTGGAGGGTGAGGTGATATGTGCCGGATACAAACTGCTTCTCCAAAGTGAGCCACAGATTAGGCTGGGGGCTACGCCCAGTTTGCTTAGCTGCCGGTGTACTCCCTGGCTTGGGAAATCCCTAGGTGGCAGACTGCTGGCACCTGAGAGGTCACACGGGACACTGGGTACTTGCCCTGTTCTTCGGCTCTTTTAAAAAATATTTGGTACTGACCACAGCTGGAGAAGACACACTGGATTAAATGGACCTTTGGTGTGTTCCAGGTGTTGCCAGTCTTCTGTGCTTAAAGTCTCCAAAACTAGCTCAGAACAAAACTAGTTAGCTAAGACCATTTTGGTATAGAGTGTTCATTTGTGAAGTGCTTTAAGTATCAGGCTATGGTAGCTAATCTTTATTACCAATAGTGACTCCTTTTCCACAAGGGAATATGGGTAAGGAGGGAAAGGAATTTCTATTCAGTTCCTGGTCCTGGTTGCCTGGGGAATTCTTTTAACATGCAGAACAGATTTGCATGTTGGTATTTTGGGGATGTTTCCCATGAGAGAAAAAGTGCAACTCAAAACTAGCTGACTTGGAGGTCTTGTCACGATTATATCCTCCAAGGATTTGTGTTATTCAGCTGATAAATAGGGTTCAAATAAGGGAAAAACAAAGGTATCGCCTTATGTCAATAACAGCAGCATCACAGCACACGACCTGTCCCGTTGTTAGGGCAGACACAGCGGAGCTGTTTGCTCATGGTGTTCACTTCCCTGTGGCCACCACTTGTGGTCTCTGATTCAGCCAGGACTGAGAGTTTCTGAGAAATGCCCAATCAATCTGTGGGCACTAGTGACACAAGTGCCCAGGTCCTGTCACAATGTTGCAGGATGGATTCAGTTTGACACAGTTCTAGTACAAATGAACGTGCCAAACATACCCTAGATATCTCAGCACAAAGGCCAAGCAGATTTTCCAAGGTATACAAGCATCTAAAAACACACACTGAGGTTCATCAGCTTTTTAAACCATTCACACAGGTCAGGTTCTTAACTCCTACTAATTTTAATAAAAAGTTGTATGAGAATTACAATGAGAAAAGTGCTTTTTAAACACCTATTGGATGTGTCTGCCCCCTTTGGCCTGCATGATGATGCCTGTCGGGCTGTGTAGCCTGCTGCAGTCCACAGGACTGGCTAAAAGAAAAATGGGAATTTCAGACTCCAAAGTGGTTACCACAGCACTAAATTAACATGAGGGAAATGAAGGCAGACAGCTTCCATCTCTGCATGATGTCTTTGGTCATAATAACTGGATGTTCAGGACTGTAGAGGGATTCTCCAGTGAAAATGTGTTTGTTTTTTACACGTCATGTGCCACTTCATGTGCCACTACACCTCCTTCAGCTGGTAAGAAGTTTTAATGTGGACAGTGCTGGAGTAATCTTTAAAATTACCACATACATCTGTGAATAGTTTCAGGGAAAAGACCTCCCATGAGGAGAAGGAGAAAGGCCTCTGGCAGGCATTGTAAATCACGTAACATCCCACTGATGTTTAGGAACAAGTCGAACCTTAACTTACCATTCCCATTGCCAGCTCCCGTGTGGTGCTGCTTAGATAAGTCTTGCTCCTGCTGGCTAAAAATAGAAATATTTTTCCACTCTGATTTTGTTTTTCTTTTTAGAAATTTTGTTTTCTTTTTCTTTTAGAGAAGGCCTCAAAATAGTTTTGGAGTTTATTCAGTTCTCGTTCTTTGACTTGGTTTCCTGCTGGATGTCTCGGGCTGGCTGGCGCTGGAGACAGCACAGCTCTAACTGGAGCAGACAAGCAGGCTGGTGCCCAAATACAACCTTCATCAGAAACCCCACGCAGGGCTTATGGTCAGGGCCAAGTGGAGAATGAAATCCTGCAATCTTACTGCCTGAACAGGAAAGTGCTGGCAGCCTGTTGTGATGGTGCACAGTGCTTCTAATCCAGTAGAAGCCAAACGGGGACAATGTTTTTGGAGCAGCAGGGGTGAAGCTGTATCAGTGCCTCAGACTTGAAGCTGCTGGCTGCATCAGGAGCTCATGTAGCTGCCTGAGCTTGGTGGCTGAAGATGGCTACTGCTCCAATATGGTTCCAGGTGGCCTTTATCACAAAACATGTGCTCATAGCTAGTTCATGGGTAATGCTGCTTCTCCGTGTGGTGATCACTTCGAGATGTCCTAAGAAAAACGGGGTAGATTTCATGCAAAACAGTATTTTCATATTATTTTCTGTGAGATCAGAGTAATTTTTTCCATATCAGCTGAAAAGCAAAATGCTGGCAATATGATGTGACTTCTGCTGCCTTCCCAAGTTGCCTTTGTTTCCATCAGAACAGTGTTGGCAGCTGGCAGGTTTCACAGTAGCAATCACCAGAACTCTATACTGTCCACTAGAAGTATTTATCCCAATTGTCAAATACTAGGCACACATCACTTTGTCTCTATTGCACCCCCCTTTTCTGTCTTCACGTGCCATCCAGTCCACCCCAAAAACCTTCCTTTGTTCTGCACATGAAGTGAATCTTTTTTTTCTATCACTGAGCATTTAGGCCTTCTTCCAGAACTGCTCAAAAGCCTGCATCAGCTGGTCATTGTGGCAGGGAAAATTGGCTCAGCTCATGTAAGTTAAACCAAATAAGGACTGAAATGGTTTATTGATTTATTAAGGACATGTAATTAATGGACAATCCATGAACTATACATTCAGGGTCTATGGCAGCAATACAGCAGTTCAACCACTAGGTTAGACACTTAGAAAACACTTATAAATTCTTGCTAGTTTCTAAACACACTTTTGTAACTAATCCCCAGACATGTGGACATCAACCCCTCTCTCACTGGCATGGGAGTCACTTTTGGGAGCACCATCTAGGTCCTGCTCCCACTGGAGTTGTGGCCACTCCTGCTCTGGGGGTGCCCACACCACTCTCTACAACCAGCTAATGCACCTGCTGGTGGGACGGGCCACCAGCAGGTCACCCCCCCTCCCAGAGTGTGAGTCCCACACGTTGCACCCCACATGGTCAGGCCATGCGCGGGGTGTCTGCTGCTGCTGGTGTCACATGGATGGGGAACTGCTGTGTCTGACCTCAGCAGAGGCTGTGATGTGCCACACTGGGTTCTGACAGTCCGAGGCCTCTCCCTGCTCTGTTACTGGTTTTTATTTTTCTTCTATATCGTCTTTCCAACCAACCCATTCTTTGTCTCAAAATTGTTTTTGTCATTCCCTGGTTACCATTTAATCCAACTGGTGGATGTCATCCTCTTTAGTATGATCAGCTGAGATCTGGAATTTGTTTTCCTCTTCAGCAAAACAAGTTTGGGGAAAATGCCTCAGACACTTTTGGGTTTTCCATCCATACATGCTCTTTAGAGTCACTTACCTGTGTTATCAGCTGTTGTCTTACACCTCATTTTGCCAAGGGTGAGCTGTGGAAACACCCCAACGTAACTAAAACCAATATTAAGGAAAAACAATAGTGTCCCCATGTCTGAATTTGGGGGGAGACTATTTCTACATATATTTACTTCCTCAGGGCCTACCAGTTCATGAATCCTTGACCTCAGTTACCTCACCTTGTACAGCTATATGCAGTTAAACTCTTTAATTGTGCAGTCATTGTGCTCAGAGAACCAGCTGCATATGTCTGTAAATCTAATTGCTAGTGACCCCACACCTGTAAGAGGGACAAGGAGAGGAAGACTTGAAAGACAGTTTTGTCCTGGGAGACCACATACCCTGCTTGACTCACTGTTATGTGTAGCAGCCCCTGAATGATTTTTTTTTTTTCCTCCTGAACCTCCCAGGAAGAAAACTGGAAGACAGTCCCAAGGCAGTGTCCTGCAGGACCAAAAAGCTGGCATGGGGACCAAACACAGGCACGTGCTTTGCTGGGACCCTGAGGAGAGTTCTTGAGGGTCACTACTCTCCCCCTCAAGGCCCCTAGAGGACTATAAAATGGCTGCTTGCCACCTGGCATCTTGATGGCAATCTGAGGGCTGCCGTTCAGTTCCTTGTCCTCTCTCACCTGTTGTGTGTGATGCAGGCTTGGTGCCAAGCAGTTGAGCAGCTGCCCTTTTCCAGCTCCCGGGCATGCCAGTCTGAGCAGGCCCATCCCCATTCGTTTGCAGTTACCATGGAATAGTAATGACTTGAGGCCATTTTGCACACTTCTGTCACCTTATAACTTGCACTTGATCCCACAGCCTGAGTTGCTCCCTGCCCTGGCATGCCTCTCTCCCTGCTGCTCATCACAGCATCATTCACAACCCCCTTCAGAGATGTTTCACACATTGCCCAAAGTTTCTGTGTGTGATCATCAGCAGCACAGTCACCTTTCTCCCCAAAAACGGCACTAAAGGGCAGAAATCAAGCCAGAAAAATCCTTAGTTTGCTTTGTTCTGCACTGGCTATTTCTCTTTTGCTGCTACATTAGAAATAATTGTTCACCCTCTGGCCCCATAGTGAGATACCTTTCCTTGCTCTAGGTGCTTCCTTCCAGTCCTACAAGGCAGGACATCGAAATGAAGCAGGAAATCTCTTTGATAGCTATGCTTGAGGCAGTGAGATAAATGCTTAGCAACTTCCATCCTGTAGGTTGTTCTTTTCTAGGTATCAGTGCACAGCTTTCCTTAACCCCATCCTTCGTCGTCCTGCAGCTAATCTCCTGGACATGCATTGCTTTGCACATTTTGTTCTTGGCAGTTTCCAGCCTTGCCTCAGGCCCTTATCGCTTTAAAAAATCAGATCGTTTGGTGGTGGCCTTAGAGACTGCCTGATTGATATCTGAGCAGCCAAACAAACAGTAAATTTGAATAAAATTTGGCACCTCATTGCCTATTAGTTCTGCTGATTCTAAGAGGATAATGCACAGACACCAAGTGCATGCCCTGAGTGTGCACAGAACAGGGCCTTCATTTTTGTAGAAGGCTGGCAGGAATGGTTTGTGACCCTCATGAAGAGCATCCCCCTCACATCCTGCATGCCCCAGCCTGTGCAGTCACAGGGATTTGTTACTTCTGGCCACCACCAACCCAACAGGTCTTGTCTGTGTATTTATACAGAAATACAGATGCTAGCAGGAAGAGGAGAGAGTTTCGCGGTGATCCTTGAACAAACACTGATGAAGCCAGGAGTTCCTGCAGCTCGGCTTCCACCAGCAGCACTGTAGCTCATAGTGATGGTGTGTGTGTGCTCAGAGGAAGATCGTGTTTCTGGGTGGCCATTTACCATGTAATTGTGATACAGTCCTTTAGATGTTCCCTAGTTGCTTTCTCCAAACTCATTCTCTGTGGTCACAGGAAATAATGCTGTGGTAGAGAGTATCCCCATTCAAATCTTCCCTGATTTCAGTATCACCTTGAACCTCCCTGAATGTTCCATGCCTGTTTCATTTTGGATGACCCTATTGCCCAGGCAGAAGGCAAGGAGAGGGCTGCTCTGACTGATGCTGTTGCACGTGCCCTGAGCTAACTCACACGCTGTCTCTTCCACAGAGCAGAAAAACTGGGTCCTGGCCTGTAGATAACACAAGACACAACATTGCAGGGCAGGCTGTCTGGTGAGCAGATTTCATGCTTGGGTGACACCACCACGCACCCATACATAATTCCCAAACTGCTGTCCTTTGGAGGGTAGTATACCTGGGCTATAAATGACACTCAGGGCGTTAGAAGGAAAGTTGGTTCAGCTCCCCAGTTGCCACTGCAGACTTGCAGCCCAGCAGTGGAGGGGAACAGACTAGCTGGCAAGAGCAGCAACTGCACTGTGGTCTGGGGAGTCAAAAATGGGTGGTTTTTCCTTCAGCAGTGCTTGTGTATTTATTGGCTTGATTGTAATCACAGCTGCCTTAAGTTGTAACTGATACTGTTCCCCTGCAGTGTAGGTGATGTTCACTTGGGTATCAGGTACTGCTGTCTGTGTTTGCTTTTGTTATCAACCACCATCACCAGGACTCTTTAAAAGACCAGCTCTGACCAGACACCAAGGAGAAAAGAGAGATTCCAATTATCCCCTTCCCCGCGGCTTTCCAGCTCTTTCCCATCACATAAACACCACTGAGAGCTGATTCTCCTAACCCAGGATGAAAATCTGTGTGGCATGCCTGGCTCCCTTTGATCATGTATAATGTATCATAGTGCGTTTATCAAGCCAGACATTCCCAATTAAATTCACATGGCCTTCTGGGCATGCAACCTCTGTGTATCTCTAGCCCACACACCTTTACAGCTTTAAGAAGTCTGGTTGCATGTCTAAAGCTAAGGAAGCCATCCTCAGCCACTGCCACGAATGGTGGTGTGACTTTGAGGATATCTGACCTGTCTGGACCTAGAGTGGCTCCAGCAAAGTAAGGCTGAGTGCCTAAAAAAGCAGCTCCCTCAGTTCCTTCAGGGGCTGGTTCAGGGTTGTAGCCATGGATCACTTGGAGAAGGGGAAGAGTATGTGATAATGGTGGCTAGACCATTTCTTCCTGAGACGAGCATGTTGAATTTGGGTGGCCCTTGACCCCAGGCTAGGTTGTTCTTGCAGGGAACCGCCAGAATGTGCACCTGCTAAGTAGTTAGTACCATGGGAAGGCTCATCTTACGTGCATTCATCGCAATTCCAGACCTTAAGGAAAAAAAAAAGGAAGACCGAGTAAAAGTTCAGAGTCTGTATCAGTAACTTAAGGGCAAGAAAATACCTGGAATACAATATTGCAACTGGACAGGAAGTTCAGAGGTAAACCCAAGCATGCTTGGACATACAGATTTAATTTAACTGTCCTGTAATAGTACCGGGGGACCAAGGCACATTGGTTACCTGTGATCACAGAGGTGTCCCCGCAGACACGCCCCCAACCCCACCCGGCCGGGCCAGGGGTGCGCTGCCGGCGGCTGGGTGTCGCCCGACCCCGAGGCGGCAGTGGCGTTCGTGCAGCGCCCTGAAGGTCACCCCGCAAGGGCGGCGGCGGCGGTGGCTGTCGCGTATGTCAGTCGTGTCCCTGCCGCCACAGGGGACGGGCAGGTCCCGCTGCCGCCGGGGAGCCCCTGTCCGCCCCTCCCGGCTGGTGCTCCCAGGGCGCGGGCGGCGGAGCGCAGAGCCGGGACGGGAGCGCTGTTCGCGCTCGGCCGCGTTACACGTGAGCCCGCCGGAGCGCGGCGGGGCCGGCGGAGCGGCGCGCCAGGAGCCGGGGAGGGACAGGGACGGTGCTCAGCGGCGCCCGGCCGAAAGGGCCCTGCTGCGGGGAGCAGGGACCCGCAGGGAGCGGGCGGACGGCGGGAAATACCGGGGACGGGGCGGGCAAAAACGTGTGCGGGCCAGGCGCGCGACCAGGTGGCGGACGCGCGCAAACACGCGCCCGCAGCTACGGACAGGGCACGGGACGCGCGCCCCCGGGGCGGGCAACCGCGCACGCAACTGACACGGCCGGCGGGCCGGGTCCGGAGTGAGCCGGCGGGCGCCCGCACCCCCCTCCCACCAGGGCAGTGCCGGTTTGACGGTGCCGGTGCCGGTGCCGGTGCCGGGCCGGTGCCGGGGCGGGCCGCAGCCCACACCCCCTCCAGCCCGGACGCTACCGCCGCCGGCGCGCCCCAACCGCGCCCCGCCGCCAGGGACCCGCCCGCAGACCTCCCGCAGGCCCGCATTGGCGCGGCGAGGGCAGGGCGGACGCGCTATGTATATGACGGGGCGCTGCGCTGGGGAGAGGCGGCGCTCCGTGTCCGTGCGCTCCGCCGCGCTCCCCCCGCGCTCCCGCGCTATACCCCGGGCGCTCCCACGCTTGACACCGCGGGACCCCCCCCCTGCGCCGCCGGGGCGGCGCACCCACCCGCAACCTTCAGGGGCCGCTTCCGCTGGCAGGGTCCTGCCCGCTCCGCCCGCCGAGGGATGATAGATCTCTGCACGCCGCTACGACACCGCCGCTCGCCAGTGGCCCGCGGGAAGGCCAAGGACGGTGACCGGAAACTGGAAGAAAAGAAATTCATTGGAACTCGGAGAAGAAGGAGCTGCTGGGCCCGCACAGGGGGCAGGGTGTGAGTGCGGGGCCGGGGGGCGGGATGCGGCGGTGCGCTGCAGCAAGGCCCCCGGTGCTCCGCCTACCGCTGCGGCGGGGCTGCGGCCGGGGCGGGGGGGGATGGGGAAGGGAGTACCCGCGGGGCTTAGGGTAGGCACGGACGGGGGTCCCCTTGCCCTATCCCCTCAGGTTCGTGTCAGCTGGGGCCCCGCGGGGGCCGGGCGAGCGCGCCCCCCGAGGGCGCGGCTCAAGGTGGGTCGGGGTGATGCGGGCGTCGGGCCAGACCTTGTCGAGGCGTCTCGTCCGTGGGTCTCCTTCCATTCCCGGTGGCTGGCCGGCCGGGAGACATCGCCGTCGGGGGACCCTGACCTCCCAGCTCTCATCTGCCTTAGCCTACAGAGGCTTTTTCTCTTTTTCTGTTTTCTGGACAAATGAAAACGAGAGCGATTTTATCCGCTCGGAACGAGCAATTGACTTTTAATATCTCCGCAACGAAGGAAATGGCTCTTGTGTGCATTCTCAAAATGCTTATGAGATGCATTGGGTTGACTGTATTCATAGCATTTAGATTAAAGAGGGTTTTAAGTCCTTTACGCAAATAGACAGCCTTCCAGTTGAATGCCAACCACAGCTGGGGTTGCCACCCTTGCGATGTGAATTCAGATCCTATGTAATGGATCGGCCGGAGGTGCAACATCCAGCGCCCGTGGCATCTCTGGCAGGCGGACTAGAGCTGGCTTTCTGCGTATCTTGACGTGAGCAGAATGGGGTTGGGGTGCGCATGGAGAGTATTTCTGCTCCTGAGGCACCCGGCAACTGCGCAGTCTTCAAAACGCGGAGGCTGAACCAGGTGCATTCTCCCAACGTGCCCGTAACTATTCCGCATAGGACTCGATTTACATTTGCTGGTCGATCTTCGGCTGATGATCAGATTTCTTTGTATAGGCCTACCTGTTGCAAGAAGCTTTTCCCTTCAAACTGGTGGTGCTCGGTTTCTCGACCCACTGCGTATTTTCCTGGACTTGGAGTGATGGTTTTTGACCTTTAGGTGTTTTGGCGTTTAGAGCACATGGCTGGGAACCTGATTAAATAAGCTACCTCCCAGCTTTGCCTTTTGATGTTACAACAATCAAAGGCATTACGGTGCAGACAACAGCATTAGGGTTGGTTTGTTACAACAGCATCTTCCTATGACGTGCTTGGACAAATTTCACCCGTCCTGAGTCACGGCCATTTGCGTATACGCTGCATGGATACCAAAGAGTGCTTTAACTCCTGGAGCACCACTACTGCACCAGCCTGCCCCAAGCCCCGGCTACCTTCCGGTGCACACGAGGGAAGACAACGAGGATTGGAGTGCCTTTCTGACAGTGTATCAGCCTGTTTCTCTGGGTGTCTCTCCTGCTGCTGTCTTTCAAGGAATTAGACACACACAGAACTGCCAGCGTTCAGGGAGGATTCTCTAATGATTGTAGAGTTTTTTATTGATCGGAGTGGGGAGTGAGGAGGAAATATTGCACCCACTACTTACTCACCTTCTCTGGTAGCTCATCCACTTCAAGTCTTCCAATAAAATTACATCTGTTTGTGTTGCCAGTAGGCGAGGACAGTCTGAGATCCAGTAGGCTCGCTCTCAACTGTCTTTGGCATCTGCCTGTCCCTGTTAGCTGAACTAGCAATAGAGTCGCTTGGCATGGGCTGGCCCCTACCCGTGTAGGCGGGTTGGTGGTGCGTAGTAAAGCATGTTAACCTGCAGTAATCGTTTGATAATCCTTGTAAACTGGAAGATACCCAGAGCTGGGCTGCATCTCCGACTCTTCCTGTCTTCCCACTCCCGCCACAATTAGTTATTATAGACGTTTCCCTTTAGACTGAAACTACAAGTCAGTCGTTCATTTGTTATGGTAATTCACTCTTAATGGTACAGTAGAGCAGTGCCAGAGGGCCTTTGTAGGCAAACCAATGGCGCTAAATGTGCGTATTTTGACATCTTAGAGTAATTCTACATTGAGGATGCGAGTACTGAAGTTAATTGGGCCTGAATGATTTTCCGTGCGTCTTTTTTTTGGAGGTGTTCTGTGTGTGCCTGAATGACTAGGAAAAAGCATCAGGCTTAAATGGTTATAAACGTGCATGAAACATTTACTGTTAATGCTCCTGGAATAGCTTGAGCCCAGAGCCTGTGGGGTGAATGAGTTACCTCAAGCACACCCACCTTGTGTGGGCACTTGCATCACTGACAGTGTCGAGTTGGAG